>VZQC01014231.1:2197605-2214832 GCA_009823505.1 Rhizomys pruinosus | reverse complement strand
CTTGAGGTTTTTAGTTGTTCTGTGTTATCTTCCAGGTCTGATATTCTTTGTTTTGCTTTCTCCATTCTGCTCCTGAGGCTTTTTCCATTCCTTTCCTCTTGATTGGATGAGTGTTTGATTTCCTTTTTCATTTCCTCTTCTGATTTCTTTAGTATTTCTACTTCCTTTTGGAGCTTCTCAATCACTTCCTGTAGCTCTTTGCTTTGCTGGTTTGTTTCCTTATCTTTTTCAGCATGGGATCTTTTCAGTGTTTCTACTTCCTTCCAGAGTTTATCATTCTCTCTCTCTCTCTAGTTCCTTCTTGAGTTCTTCATTCTCTTTTCTTAGTTCTTTGATTTGCTCTTTATAATCTTGTAGTTCTTTAAGTATGTTCACAATTGTGTTCCTGATATCTGTGTCCTGGGCCATCCCCAGGGGGATCCCACTGTAGGAATCTTCCATAGGGTTGGTAGAGCTTGGTTCAGGATTATCCTGCCCCTTTCCTGTGTTGTCTCTTCTTCGTGTTCCTGGCCTATGGCCTTCTCCTTTCCTGTATTCCAATGTGAGTCCCAAATGCCTCTTCACTGTGTTGAAGGCTTGCTTTTCTTGCCTCCTTCAGATGCCTTTGTAATCCCAGTTGGCGGGGGGGGTGCTCTTTAGCCTGCAGCCCGGTACCTGCACTTCAGCTGGTCTCAGGAGATCTCAGATCTCAAGACTCACACAACCCTACCTTTTACACCAGCTGGGAGGATAACTCTGCCCCCACAGCCGCAAAAGTCAATTAAGCCAAAGACAACTGGATTAACAGATTAACTAGATTAAGTCAAACAAGAATCAGCTTTGCTGAAACACCCAGCTCCTACCTACCTACATGCTCTTGCCTCAACTGGTCTTGTGAGATCTCAGATCTCAAGACTCACAGAACCCTTCCTTTTATACCAGCTGGGAGTATTACTATGCCCCCCCCCAGCCACAAAAGCCAATTAAGCCAAAGATAACTGGATCAAGGGATTAACTAGATTAAGTCAAACAAGAATCAGCCTTGCTGAAGCTCCCAGCTCCTACCTACCTACCTGTGCTTGCTTCAGCTGGTCTCAGGAGATCTCAGATCTCAAGACTCACACAACCCTACCTTTTATACCAGCTGGGAGGATAACTCCACCCCCACAGCCACAAAAGCCAATTAAGCCAAAGACAACTGGTTTAAGGGATTAACTAGATTAAGTCAAACAAGAATCAGCTTTGCTGAAGCACCCAGCTCCTTCCTACCTAACTGCGCTTGCTTCAGCTGGTTTCGGGAAATCTCAGATCTGGTTTTATACTTCTTAGAGTACATTAGATTCGAAAAAACCTTTGAAATGCTTAGCAAACACTTGACTCTATTGGAAAGACTATAGGGAAATAATGCAAATCCTGGCTCTCACTGGGGAGATAAGGCCAAATAGATTTTGCCTGAGACTTTGTTCTTCTTGATTAGTATTTTAGTCATGGAAGCTGATTGCCAGATATGATTTGGCTTCCTTGGGACTATGATTATATTTTAAGGTTTGTCTCATTGTACAGAGGAGGAAAGTGAAGTTTAGGGAAGAATTTGGAGTGAGGTACCCAACCTAGTAGTTTTCAAAAGCAGGGTGAACAGCCATCTCAGCATACCCTAACTGTCCTGGATTGAGCATCGAATGTCCTCAGGGCTCTTTGCAGACCAGACCAATCGGTTACCCTTCAAATGAACCCAAATTTGTAAGATTCTAAAGATAATTTTTTTCTTATAATTGCCCAGCTTTTATTGGGTCTTCAGTGCTTAGCAATATTTCTATAAAAATTTCAATTGAATAACCATTAAAATATCGATATTCATCTGTTGGAAAGAGAAACTGAGCAATCTACATCTCTTTTAGATCTATCAGTGAATTTCAAGACTGTGGGAAGATCCAGTTTGAATTGGGGGCTAGTTCTCAGCTAGCACAACTCAGGGTTCCATGTGGGATTCATGAGATTTCTTTGACCCTGCCCTGAGAAGGAGCAAGCAATGTGGCCAAGGCACTTGATACTAGGTGGAGCAGCAGTATACAGTGGCGCAGAACTGGGGGTCTGTGATTGGCTCTGGGAACTGACGTCATTTTGCTTATAAAAGAAAGCTGTAGCAGGCAATAAACTGCATTCTCCATTACCATCATTAGAGAATTATCTGCTGTTAATTTTTGCACATATACAGGCTGAAGCAGGCCTGAGTTTCATTTGGGTGACCAGTGAGTTGGACAGTGGTCCTTTAGACCACCAATCTGGATAGCTGGTGTGGTGAAGTAAACTGTGAGTCAGCATAGGCTGAAGATAGGCAATCAGCCATCAGCCTGAAATTCTTGTCCAGGGGCAGCAGTCTTTGGGCAGGTGGAAAAAGCACGGCCAAGGCAGGAAACGTTCCGTTGTCTCAGGCTAAGGACCTGAGTTGGCAGTACCTCTGAGGTCCGGTTACAGAGGTAACCGACTGACCTCTGCACCGAGAGGAGGGGTCAGTTGCCTACAATGGCCGCAAGAGGGTACTGTGCTCCCCCCCCTTCCCTTTGTAGGACCTTGCTGTACCTGCTCGTGGCAAAGGAAGTTTCCTACACAAGACCTCTTACTTTCACATACCAGGAACTTTTCATCACTCTCTACTTTTTTCCCCCTGTCTAACTTCTAATTTAGTACAGGCACTTGTCTACGTAAAAGATTCCCTTTAATATCACTAACCTTATATTGCTAAGACTTGCTTTCCACAGGGTGGGGAGGAACACTGAGGCATCTGAGTTGGTAGAACACCTGCTTAACATTACAAACCTTGGGTTCCATCCCCATCACTGCAAAGAATACATAAACAAATAAGCAGATCCGCTTTACCGACAGCCAGCCTTTCTCCTCATTTAGACAATTTACAAAGAGCTTGTTTGACTGAAATTCACAAACACAGCAAAAATATTGGTGTCCTGAAAAGGAACAAAATTCAACATTTCAAAATGTAGAAGGATTCCTTCAGTGGAAACAAAGTTGATTTGAATCTTCAATGTGGATTTATAATTGTTTTCTCATTCTAACACCAAAGACAAACAGAAGACTTCTTCTAAGAAGGGAAGGGTTTATTGGCTCACAGGCTGGGGGCATGGTTCCTCACGGTGGAAGAGCGTGGCCTTAGGAGTGTGAGGCTGTTCATCCCATCACATCCACAGTGAGGAAGCAGAGGGAGACGAACGCTGGCCTCAGCTTGCTTTCTCCTTTTTATTCAGTCAGGGATGGTGCTGCCCACACTTAGGGTGTATGTTTCCACCTCAGTTACTCAGTCCAGACACTCCTTCACAGGTATGCTTAAACATTTGTCTTCCAGGGGATTCTAGATCCCATCAATCAGTCAGTAATGACCATAGTACCTTCCCATTTCTCTGATTTGTTAGGTATGGTACTGGCTTCCCTAGAAGCCTGAGTTCCTACAAGCTTAGATGATAGCAGTGACTAGCGATCACTGTTGTACATTTGTACCTAGAGAGCTTTGGAAACTACCCATGGGATGCATGAATCTTTTTTTAAAAAATATTTTATTGAAGTTTTGTGCATTTCATACATCATTTCTCAGCCCAATTTAGACTCATTCTCCTTTCTATGCCCCCCCACTCCACCTGAGTTCATGCATTCTGCCATACATGTCTTGTATCTTTTTCTAAGACCTTTTAAAGTTTTTTTATGCAGAGGATTATTGTTTTGGGGAGTTTACTGTTTCAGTAAGTTTTTTGTCCCAGTCCTTTTGTTGTTGTTCCCTCCAATTTGTATTGCTTCAAAATAGGGTTGCATGAAACTTATTGCCAGAAATCCTGGGACATGGAGTGAAAGCTGAGAATCGAGAATAACCTGAGGCTTGGCTTGGTGGCAAAGGCCTGTGAGCCTAGCTATTTCAGGAGCCAAGGCAGGAGGATTGTAAATTCAAGGACTACTTGGCCTACAGTGTGTGCTCAAATTTAGGTCAAGAAACTAAGGAGCCCCTGTCTCAAACTAAAAATAAAAATAGAGGGATTGCTATTTTTAAAATTTAATGCTACCTTAGAAATATCACTATAAACCTTTATAAATTTTACAAGAAAATGATACATTTCCAAATGCAAAATACAAAGTTCCTATTTCAGCAATATTAAAGTACCTTTGGGATATGATGGTCCATGGAAAATGCAGCTTAATGCTCATGTTAATAGTTCCCTTCCCAACATACTTCATAGGAAACATCTCCATCTTTGCTTGCAGTAGGATGATCAGATTTCATAACATCAGTTATTACTCAGTACAGTGTCAGGTCCTACATCACATTCATCGTCTTGTGGGGGTTTTTGTACTTCCCAAAGGTGGTTATGTCCCATGTTTCTATTTAAGTTCCAGAGCATGTGGAATGGGTTCAAGACAAGAACAGAATGTAACTGCAAAGATAATTTCTTATGATGAACAACTATATAGCTCCTTCTCTGTCTTTACTGGTTTTCCTGGAAAAGTGTCCACAAGGAGGTACCAGGAGTCAGATATCTCTAAAGATGCAGTCAATTTCCAATAAACCCTTAATGGGTTCTTCTTGATCTTGAGCACTGGATTAGAGAGCAGTAGACAATATAATACTTCTTTTCTTCATTAGTCTTCCATCTTTAGATAGATAGGTAGTGGATAGGTAGGTAGTTAGCTAGGTTGGCAGATAGATAGATAGATAGATAGATAGATAGATAGATAGATGATAGGTAGTTTCCAAAGAATTCCATAGTACTGTCTCTATGTTAGAAAATGACACCAATAAAACTAAGGATTATTAGACACCAACTAGTTGCCAAGTACCTTACCTGGTATGGTGTAGGTAGAGGTGCATGTGAAAAGTTCATTGCTCTCAAAAAGTATTCAAAGTACAGTGGTTGGAACCAGCATAATAAATAATTATAAGAAAACATGGTAAGCATTCATATAGAAGATGAAAAGGCTGCAGAAGACACAGAAGCAATTGCAGACTCGGCCAACTGTATTTGATATGAGAAAATATAAAAAAAAGATGACTATGGATGAGACAACTGTTTGGAAAAGGGGCAAAACGCTTTCCAAGGCCAAATTCAGCTCTGACTAACCTTGAACAGAGGCTGAATGCCAAACCCTGGGGAAGAGTGCTTTGGGCAAGACTTCCTGCTTTTATGCAGACTACCTCCCAGGATGTCAGCTTTCCTTGGTTTGTTCCTGCCCTCACTGAACTGAGAAATGAGTTTTAGGGTTTCATCCAGTGCTACTTATATTTCTTCAGTTCACGTCTCCTTGAGCAAGAATCCCTACAGTTTGCTCAGCTGTCGGGTTCCCTAGCCCTCTATCTAATATGCTCCTGGAGTTAGCTTTCCCTCCCTTGTCATAAGGCCTCATCTGAAGTTTCTTTAATGATGCCAGCATTTTGCAAAGCCTGTAGCTAGTTATTCATACCAGAGGAATTGTCCTCTCATAATGTTTGCACTAACGAAGCCAGGACAAGTGCTTGGTACACTTATGACAGCTGGATATTTAGTCCCTTTGTCTCTAACCTAAGAGGCAATGCTACTTCAGACAAAAATGGGGAGGAGAGTGATAAACTGGCTAGATAGAAGTAAGTTCTAGAAATGTGAAATGTTTTGAAATAAGAAATCTGCACAGTATGTACTAATTTGCATCCTACTGGCTTTGAGTGCTTTTCATATGTGCATTCTTTACACATATTTCAAGAAAATTGTAAAAATAGCTTAAGTCGACTCCATTACAAATACATTGCAGAACAATAAAAAGACTGTAAATCCCACAATCACAAGTTTTATCAACAGAGCGTTATCTGTATCTGTATCTGATCTGAAGACATGGATTTTCCATTAGCTTTCTATAAGAATGCCAAGTTAACCAGCATCCTTAGGGAAGGAGTCTACAAGTATTTCCATTTGATGTCTGAAATTACTAAGGCAAACAGCACTACCATAAAAATGCAAAATACATAGACTTTTGAAAGACTTAAAAATAAAAGTGAGGCCATATGGAGGCAGCAGCAGGGCTTATGTTCTGACTCCAAATCAGGCAGACATGGGGTGTCTGGAGTCAGGCCCCTGTTGGAAATCTGCCGGCACCCCTCTGCTCTCAATTGGGGTGATTCTTGCTGAAGGCAATGAGGGGTAAAGCTCTATCTCTTTGTAGTATTTCTAAGTAGAGACAGGGAAAATAGTTTCTTCCATAATTTACATTTTAAACCATAGACGTATTTGTTGAATTCCAGTGCTCTCCAGGGTTCATCCGACCATATTCCCATGTGTATATTTTAATGTTGTTGCCATGTTGTATCTGTAATTTTATGACTTGGTTTTCTTTCATCAGTAACATTGTCTCTCAGACATTTTCTCTGTTGTTGCAAAAGTTTTGTATTTATCATGTTTGACGATTGACTAATACTCTATTGGATGATGCTTTAGCATGTTTACCAATGATCACTTTGGGGAGCTAACACTTTTATCAGAATTCTTTAAATTAAAATTTATTATTATTATGTGTGTTCATATATATATATATATATATATGATATGCGTGTGAGTGTGTGTGTGTGTGTGTGTACGTGCATGCACGTGCATCCACGCATGTCCACGTGGAGATCAGAAGACAACTTTCAGGAGTCAGTACATTCCTTCTACCTTGTCAAGACAGGGTCTCTCTTGTTTCTTCCACACTGTGCAGCTGCTCTAGGCTACGTAGCCCACGAGCTTCTAGGCAATTATCCTGCGTTTGTCTCCCAGCTTGACGTGGGAGCACTGGGATTACATGTGTGCACTACACACCTGGCTTTTTAGTAGAGTTCTGCTTCTGCAAACCTCCCAGCTTTGTGGGCCAGGATGGAAAGCAAATTGCAAAGCCAGGCAAGTCAAAATTAGATGCTGAGAGCGTGAAGACAGAATGCCAAGCGTTAGTTAGTCTCTGTGTTGGGAGACTTGGTTTGAGAGCAGGATTAGAGTTCAGATAATATGCAAAGAGCTTATTTCTCTATGACTTCTCTCCACTTGCCTTTCTTCTGCATCTTATTTCTCAAGTACTTTGGAATTTGCTTTGAAAAAAATGTGTCATTTGATGCTAAAAGTCTCCCACAGAAACTATTTTGGCTGTGCAACAGTATTATTAATGTAAGTATGAGTATGTTCTCTTGGAGATATTGATTAATGGGAGAGGGAGAGGAAGAGGGAGGGTTGGGAGAGATGGAGAGAGGGAAATTAAAGGCACCTGTAGGTATTTGGGGGCATATACCTGAAGAATTCTATAGCTGACCACAGAGATACTTGCACATTCATGTTTATGGCTGTTCTACTCACAACACCTAGGAAAAGGAGCCAGCCTAGACATCCATAATGAGAAATGAAGACATGGTATGTATATACAGTAGAATTTTATTAAGCCATAAAGAAAAGTTAAATTACAAAATTTTCAGAAAACATATTAAGCAAGATAATCTACACTCAGAAAAACAAATCGTGCATTTCTTATATGCAGATTAAATATGAATATATGTACAAATATATGTATATATGAATAAATATATATAAGAATATATGTGGGGGTTTTAGGTCATATAATAAGAAAAAAGACCACAGGAAGGGCAAAAGAGATACTGAGGAAGGGGGACAACACTTGCGACACAAAAGCACTAAGGTACTGGACATGGGCGAGCAAGGGAAGGGGCAGGAAGACGAGGCAAAGAGGTGAGAGGAGCAGCAGAAACAAATGATGTTTGATAATACCAAGCAAGGCTCCTCCATCAGCACCAGCTACACCTCACCTGCCTGGAAATACTGTGCAGCAGTGGCAGCCATATGCCTGTATATCCCAAATCTAATTGGCTATTAGCTCTCTCCTTGGAGGAATAACCCACCGCTGATGCCACAAGCCTACATCCTCTAGTGGTTAGGAGAAGTTATAAGCCACGGTAAGACCCTGTCATATTTTACAGAAAAAAAAGTAACTCATGGATTAACATACCATCCAAACATCTGTGTCTATACCAAAGTAACCTACCATAACAATTAGTACTGTTTAAATACCTATATATCTAATTGCTTGTGCTTCATTAGTAGGATCGAAAGGTTATTCTTGGACAAACTGTTAGCCCATGAAAGGAAACAGCCAGAATTGACCAGAGTCCAAGACAACAGCTCCAGAGAGAGTAGAACTTTTGCTTCTCATTCCACCTGTGCCCCTTTTCTAAGCCTGGGAAAATCTGCGAAGAGCCGGCGTAATAAATGTAAGGTCTGCAATTGGGGGTGAAGGTGAAACTACAGCAATATATCGGACACCATTTGATCAACTATTGTATTAACAACAAGCCCGCCCTTGCTGGATGGTTGGACCCATGGCTTGTGGTTTTGGGCAACAGACTGCTTGCAAATTGGCTTTACATGAAGGAGTTCTTGTAATCAAAATTATTACTTATTTGTAAAAAAATGAAAAAAGGTAAAGAAGAAATAAAAAAATAATAAAATATGTTTATTTCAAAAAGAAAACAACATTATCAAACCTAACACACTGTGCGCAATATTGAAAATGAAGAAAAGTACCTGTGAGAAGAGAGCTTATTTATAAGTCATGTATTCACAACCATCATGGGACTACATTGAGTCTTTATACTTCCTTCCTTCTCCGTCCTTCCTTCCTCCTTCCTTCCCTTCCTTCTTCCTCCTTCTCTCGCTTCCTTCCTGTTTCCTTCCTCTCTTTTCTCTCTCCTCTCTTCTTCTTTCTCTTCTTTCTCCTTTCTTTCTTTTCTTTCTTCTGTTTTCTTTGCTTCTTTCCTCTTCTTTCTTTCTCTCTTCTTCTCTCTCAATTATCCTTTCTCTCTTTCGTTCGCTCTTCTTTCTTTCTTTCTTTCTTTCTTTCTTTCTTTCTTTCTTTCTTTCTTTCTTTCTTTCTTTCTTTCTTTCTTTTTGAGACAGGGTCTCCCTATAGCCCTAGCTAGCCTGGATGTTGCTATGCAGACCAGGCTCGCCATGATATCACAGAGATATCACCTGGCTCTGCATCCTGAGTACTGGGATTAAAAGTGTGTGCCACCATGCCTGACACATCAAGTGTTCTTAAAGGTACAATTTCCTAACATTCTTGATAGCTCAAGGTAGACTTATCAATTTCATGAACTAGCATATTTTCTTTAGCTAGTAATTATGAATGATAACTTAACAATGATAAATAATAGCTTTCCTATATCTTTGTATGTCTGACATTTATTTATTAATCAATGTTTATTAAGTACTTGGTGTTCACAAAACAACTTCTGTCCTAGTACAGTTAGAGAATACCAAAGTTTTAAGAGAAGATGAATTTAAAGTTATTGGAGGTCAAGATAAGATGGGGAATATTAAGACTTCTGGAACAGGAGAGGTAATTGAAAAAAACACCTGATCAAATAAAATTTATTTTAAAAGCCTAAAAGTGCTTCAGGTCTGAAAGTTGGCTAGGCAACCAAGTGCTAAAAATGAAATGCTTTCCTAATAAAGAGCATTTCACTCATGGGAAGCTGTGGAGAAGCAGTCGGGGAACAGTCTGGTGAGTTCAGTGGTGGTTTGCCAGCCACAGCATAGGAACCCCTTCCCATTTCTCTTCACTCCTTCTCCTCTGCTTCCTGTTGGAACTCAGTTCTGAAGTTTAGACTGCTAGTGCCCACTGAGTAAAATAAGTGGATTCTCTGAGCTCAAACATGGCAGCTCCACCTTGACTGTGTGGCCTCTTACTCCACGGGCTGTCTCCTCTTTGAGAGTTCTAGGAGCTGTGAGGCAGAGGCACCAGGATCTCTCCCTGACCTGCTCTGTGCCAGGCACTGGACCATTTGTTTAAGTGCAGTAGCATTTCAGTTCTCCTTCCGAGACAGAGATGTTATTCTTTTCCCCACATTACATATTAGTGGAGCTGGGGCTGAAGTCATTTATGGGGTGAATCAGGAGCAGATTTGGGTTAAGAAGCCAGAGGTATCCATAGACTGATACAGTGGCTTCTTTCCTCATTCATTCATTTCTTTTCATTTCCTCAGCTCTCACCCTTCCATACAAATCTACTCTAAGTGTTGTTCTCCAGAAGCAGCTATCCAAGCTTGAGCTGGAACAAGCTTTATGCTGTGCTGCCTTATTTCAGTCCCACAAAGCATGTGGGACCTGTGGCATTCCCAATCTCCAAGCACAATATGCATAACCAATTAGGCTATTTTAAGTTTAAATTCCTCCTTTTCTAGCTCTTAAAATAGAAGTAAAATTATTTGCAGGGGTGTCTCTTGAGGCCATTTCTGCTCAAAGTGCTGAAGAGAGATGCTGTTTGAGTGAGACAACTTAACCTTTCACAAGGAACTAATGGGTCGCCTACCTCAGAGAGATCTTTTCTGTTTTAAATGTGAGGCTGGAAAAGAAAACCACTGTGATCTCTAAGCACTTAAGTGTCAATGATTATTGTTTTTGTTATATTGACAACTTGGGAAGAATATGAACATGTTACTGAATATTTTAGGATGAAAATCAAACCGTTTGGGATGGAAATGTGTGTGCAAACCTAGCCAGTTCTCCTCAAGTTTCTTCCAATCATTTTATGCATTGATTTGTCATTGTTGACTTTTCTTTTCGTGTCCTCTCTACCATCTCTCATCTGAGCCTCTGGGGCTGTGTCTAGTCCTACTGGAGAGTGGGTTGCTGTGGGTAATCAGCAATGCACTTTTGTGTTTGGTTTGCAGTCTTTTCTGGATGGGTGGAAAATGAACACTTTGCAAAGACACAGCTCCTAATTGGCTAGCAGGGAATTAAATGCATTCTGTTTTCTAGCAAGGCTCAATTTCTATTGCTGCCCATCTTGGTGCTCAGTCTGGAATGGCTCACCATGTTAAAATAAACACTGCTCTCTTTATCTGAAGGGTTTTAGCCCAGTAATTTGAAACAAAATGCTTGTCATTTTAAAAGTTCAAGAACTCGTTAGGTCTTGGAATGGATTTGTGGCTAATATTCTAAAAGAAGGTGAAACAGAAGCCATTTATTAGATGTCATGATTAGCAAAACAGCTTTGTGAGTATTTGGATATGCTTGACTGAGAAGTGTGCTGGATTGCCTCAAGAAGAAAATAAGTGAACATTGTTAGAACTGACTGTGAGGTTGAGAAATCACAGCTCCCCGTATCTCCAAATCTTTCCACGTCTCTGTGCATAAACACAAATAAGAAGTGGCAGCTTTCTCTTAAACAGAACAAGCTTGCATTCCTTAGTACAGCCCCAAAGTCTTCCAGAAAAAGTAGATGAGTCAGTGGTTGCTGGAGCCTTCTGAGGGCTCTATATTTCTAGTCTTCCCAGGAGGACTGGTCTCTTTAGCTGGACAGTTCATGAGCTGATGAATATAGCTAGCATCACTCACACGTCAGGCTCTAGCCACCCTCAGCAGAGTTCCCATGAGGCTGAGTAGACATTGCCTGCTCATCTAGTCATTCCTGATTTTCGTGGTGCTCCTGTTACTGTAGGTTTAGTGCAGTAATGCCATTATCAGTTTTCAGAGCTGCAGTCAGTAAAGCACTCATTGCTTATAGCTCCCCAAGAGTCCCACTTTCCCTGATTCCATTCTAATCTTAACACCATTGAACTGTACACTAGAATGGCTAACATGGAGACTTTTTTATGTCTTTTACTTCAAAACAACAACAAAAACAAAATGAAAATCAAAAAAAATCAATTCAGTAACATTACTATCGAGCTCTCAAAACTCTAGAGATTCCCTCCATAGTTGGAAAGCCTTATTCAACAAGGCATGGCCAAGATGCCCACTGATCAAAGCCCCCTCTGTTCATCAGTTACTCTCCTCTACTTGTAGCCCTTCTGAAAGCATCCCTATGCCTGTGCCTGCTCCATGTCAGGACTGTGCACTTGCTGCTTGCTCTTCCCTGCTCAGTTTTCTGTGGATAACTCACATGGCATTTTCAATTCTTTTAAGCCTTTACTGTAGTGTTAGTCTCAGGAGAAGTTCATGGCTGACTGTCTAAAGCAGTAATCCTTTCCGGTCTCTTAATCTAAGTTTTAAAAAGTTATTGTTCAAAGAATTATTGCCCCGGATGTTGTTTTGTCTATGTGTGTACATATGTGTTATTTATTTCCCCAACTATCATGCTAGTGTGGCCATGCAAAGAGTGTTTTAAAAAAATCTTTTTATTTATTCCATATCTGTGTATCTGTTTATCTTTGTATCTCAGGTGTCTGGTTGTAGTAAATATTTGTTGAATGACTGACAGATGAATAAATGAAAGAGTGAAGTGATGCATGAGTGAGTACTCCCAGGACTGGCGCAGAGAATGCTCCTTGGGCTGGTGCAGCAGCCAGTCCTCAAGGTTCTAAGGCAGAGTGCAGAAATAGTCCAGGGACTGGAGGGGCTGCTATGGCTGGCCGTGGTCCCTTCTAGAGTTCAGCTCCACCCCTAGCCTAGCTTATGGCCACCCTGGGTGTTTGGGGAGGCTGAGGAGCGGGACTGTAACCACCTTCTCTCATTGCCTGTTTCCTGAAAGTCTTCAGATCACACCTTCCCTACTCATCCTGCCTGGATTTCTGCCTCTCAATTTAGGTTTCAAAGAATTGAAATCTCGGCCTGCCATTCGCACATTTGTGACAAGGAAAGCAGGCTTGTTGTGTGTAGGGTTGTATGTAATTATCACCACCGCCAACAGAGACACTGGCAATTCTATTGGATTTTTCTTAAAATATTTTTAAGAAGAGGGAAATGCCTACCCATTGTCTCTGCTTTAGCCTACAGTGTTCCGTAAAACACATATTCTCCTGGCTTGATCTTTGAGGGCCAAACTTGTTTTTAATTTAGACTTTAACCTTGGCTTTGACCCTTCACCTCTTCCTCCCAAGCCCAAGTGCCTCATCTTTGCATCTGGACTAACTGTGATAGCTCTTCAATACTCAAGAGCTTTTCCTATGGCAATAGTCACTGTCACCTAGTGTGGGCTGCCTGGACCCACTCCAGCACAGCTACGATGACCTGCCAATTTCCTCAAGGCTCATTTTAACTTTGTTTTGGTTGTGACACAGGATCTGGGCCTGGGAGTCCTCACTGGGAGTAGGCTGATCTCCAGCCCAGATATATTTGTGCTTGGAAAGCTGATCACACACATGGCTGAGGAAGACTTTTCCCTTTTTTATTTTCTCAAACGGTTTCATTCTATCCTTAAAGCCAGAGATCAGGCTGGGATGTTATCTCAGGCTCTTACTAAAATGGAATAAGTTAGGTCATTAGATATGTACACTGGAATTAATAAGATTATGGTTTTTAACTTGGAGATTGCCCACTTTTATTATTATTTTTATTATTTTGCTAAATTAGGATATTTAAAGATGTTTAAAAGAAAGTCAGGGGGAAGTAGGTCTGGCCTGAACAAAGTTGAAAAGAGAGTAAAGAGAGGCTTGGGAACCTGTGAGTAGTGCAGGTCTGATTGTCTGCAGAGGTTACCTATGGCCTCATGGAGAGTTGGAAGGAGAGAGTGGAGGTATGATGATCCATTTTAATAATTCAGAATAGGATTCTGGTTAAGCATGGTGACACAGGCCTGTAATTCCAGCAGTAGGGAGTCGGAGGCAGGAGGGCCATTACTTTAAGGCCAATGTAGGATACAACACAAGACCCTGCCTCAAACAAAATAATGAAACAAAGAAAAAAATCAAAAGAGTGAAACCAACCCCCCCCCCCAATTAGAGGCAATGGGTAACAATTGAAGGTTTTAAACCTCAGTAATTTATATATATATATATATATATATATATATACATATATATATTATATATATAATGCCACTCTGCTACACAGTAGACTATGGATCAGAAGAGAGGAGAATATGAAGGGATTGGAAGGTTATGATATTAAATAAGGGAAAGGATAGAGGCAGCTCGAACAAGGCTATGGAAACTACAGTGGGGAAAATGGATAACTTTTTAGTCTATCTTTGTTTCATTTTTATTTGGTATGACTTTTAAGAATAGACTTTGCCAAAGTAACCTACCATAACTATTAGTGCTGCGTAATACCTATATATCTAATTGCTTGTGCTTCATTAGTAGGATAGAAAGGTTACTCCTGAACAAACTGTCAGCCCATGAAAGGAAACAGCCAGAATTGACCAGAATCCAAGTCAACAGCTCCAGAGAGAGAGGACAGTTTTACTTCTCATCCACCTGTGCCCCTTTTCTAAGCCTAGGGAACAATCTGCGGAAGAGGGGGCGTGGTAGAATGTAAAGGCTGCGATTGGGGTGAACGGTGAAACTACAGCGATGTAGTCTGGACACTCATTTGATCAACTTGATTGAACAAGCAACCTGTCACCCCCCACTGAATGGTGGGACTGTGGGGGTTTGGGCACAACAGTCTGTAGATTGGTTTTGCACGAAGGATGCTTATACTCATGGATTATCACTTATAGCTAAAAAATGAAAAAAAAAAACCTGAAAGATGCAGGAAAGTTATGGCAGAATACATGATCTGGGATGGGGTGGGGGCAGGGGGGAAGGGAAAGGGAAATATGCCTGATCTGAATTGGAAAATGATGTACAAAATGCACAAACCATCAATAAAAATTAAATTAAAATAAAAGACTAGACTTTGGTTTTTGGAACTGTCACAGGTTTACATAAACAGTGCTTATAATTCCGTCGATATCACCCTTTCATTCCATCCTGTGTCGTGTGTACAACGTGGCTCTTACTTCTAATGTCTTGAATTAGTTGGTACATTTGCTTTTACTACCTTTAATTTTTTCACAGTTTACGCTTCTATACGATATACTGTGATCATATTTACCTCGTGTTTTCTTCTCCCACCCTCTCCCACTCCTAACCTTCTTCTCACCTAACCCACTTGGGCTCTCCCAGTCTTTCTCCTCTTTCTTCTGCAATGACCCCTGGGCCTTGTGTGTACGGGGGTGACACAGATGTCCCATTTAGGAGTGAGCCTTCAACAGTTCTTTATTCTTATCACTTTGACCAGTTACAAGTCTTTGATTTAGCCTTTGCCCTCCTACCAGAGAGGCTTCTCTGATAAAGGCTGAGAGTTCTTCTAGTCTATGGATATAAACATAAATATTTAGAAGGCAATTTATCTACATGTCCATTTAGCCAGCCAGTAGTAGATCTACCCTCAACCCTGAGGGCCTGTGACCCCCCTAACCAGAGGCTTTTGACTATGTAGATTTACAGTACTAGGCAGCAGTTTCCTCCTGTTGAATGGGGCTCAAATCCAATCAGAAAGTCAGTGGTTAACCCCCAGACAGCCATGCCAATATTGCATTGGGGGCTCTATCTTGCCTGACAAGTCAGCTGTATAGAACACAGGGTTCAGAGCTGGATAGAACATCTGATGAGTTTTCTTTTCCAGCAGCTTGTATAATACCTTCTGGCACTCTGAACACTCACTAGTACAGAAAGCTTTCAGCTCGGTTCCAGCTTGATTTTGCTGTGTCCAGCACCAAAGTGTGCAGTATCTTGCATGATAAAGTCTTACTGTCTAGTTCTGATGGTCAACCAAGCACAGTAACAATAGCCTGTGTTGTTTTGGGAGCCTCTAGCAGCTCCCTGGCCAATAACTCATAGTGAGATCACGTGTACCTGGCACAGGTTTAACACCCTGTGGCTTGTGGGAACAGCACTATCCATTCATGCAAGGCATAGAAAAACCTACTCCTGAACAAGCTAACTAAAACCATGATTAAAAATAAAAGAACCAAAATTTGAACCTAGGACTCACATATGAGAGAGAATATATGATATTTGTCTTTCCGTGCTAGAGTCACCCTATTAGTATAATATTCTCTAGTTTCCTTCATGTTCCTGTAAGTTTCATTTTCTTTAGTGCTGAATATAATTCTATTGTGTAAATGTACCATGTTTTTATTTATCTATTCATCAGCTAATGGACATTTAGACTGTTTACATTTTCTAAGTATTACAAATAGAGCAGCAATAAACATGGATATAGAGGTACCTCTGTTGTGGGTATAGAGAACTTTGGGTCTATGCCCAGGGGTGGAATATTGGGGCTGTATGGTAATCCCTGCTTTAAACTTGTTAAAAAAACCTTAAGTGTTTTGTGGTTTGATAATTAATTTTTAAAGTAGACTTTATTTTTTGAGCAGTTTCAAATACAAGGCAACATTGAATGAGAAGTACACGGATTCCCCTTATGACCCCTGACTCTCTTATAAATGGCTGAAAAATATTCCAGCATCTGAACCTGAGAGTTTATTCATGCATTCACCTATTGAAGGACATCTTGCTTTCAATGTTTGTGCTTATGAATAAAGCTACAATAAACACTCATGTGTTAGCTTTTGTACTGATGTAAATTTTCAACTCATCTGACTAAATACCTAGGGGCATGATTGTTGTATTATATGGTGAAACTATGTTTAGGTTTAAGAGAAACTAATAAACTACCTTCCTTCCAAAATGCCAATACTATTTGTGTTGCCACCAGCAGGTAATAAGAATTATTTCTATTGCTCTGAATTCTTGTCAGCATTTAATGCTGGCTTTAGCCATTCTTAATGGGCATGTAGTACTATTTCGTTGTTGCTTTAACTTACAATTCCCAAATGACATACAATATTGAGCATCTCTTCATATGCTAATTTGCCACCTGTCTAGCTACTTTGGTGATATGTGTACCTAGGTATTATGATCACTTTCAAACTTTATTATCTTCTACTTGTTGAAATTTACTGCTGTTATCTGGTTTTTGGAGGGAGCAGGGCTTCGAGCTCCAGACTGCCCAAGCTCCCGGTCCTCCTGACTCTGTCTTCCTAAGGCTTGGATTATAGTATGTATGACCACATTTGGGCCATTGAGTTTTAAGAATTCTGTTATTTGGGATTCTAGTCCATGAATTTGTTTGTTTTACAAAGATTTTTTTTTCTCCCACTTTGTGCCTTTTTTTTTTTTTTTTACATTCTCTATGATGAATATGATGAAATGTCTTTTATAGAGGTGAGGGTTTTTTTTATTTCCCACGAATTAAAACATCAATGTTTTCTTTCATGAATCATGGTGTGGGTGCTGTAAAAGGGAGTCCTTGCCAGGCGTGGTGGTACATGGATTTAATCCTAGCATTTGAGAGGCAGAGGCAGGCGGATCTTTGTGAGTTCAAGGCCAGCCTGGTCTATAGAGAGAGTTCCAGGACAGCTGGAGCTACAGGGAGACCCTGTCTCAAAAAGACCGGGGAAAAAAAAA
>VZQC01014231.1:2164921-2193054 GCA_009823505.1 Rhizomys pruinosus | reverse complement strand
AGAAACGATTACAGCTTCAGCAAATGGCAGAATACAAAATTACCTTTAGGTTAAACAAAACAAGTCCTTTCTCATACACCAAACAACACGCAAATGGAGCCGAAGATACAAAAGAAACTTTCCATTACACAATAGCCTCAACAAAACCAATACTAGAACACAACCTAACTCGAAAGCACCACAGATCAGACAATAAACTTAGTTTAACCTTTAATTAGAGAGTAATTTTGTTAAAGCGACATGATGAGAAAAATTCCGCATGCTCATGTATAGACTTTACGCATGTGTATTTATTAACCGAAAACTCTAGTATAATTAATGCAGAATCCCATCAATCCAAGAGTTCTTCCAAGAGCTGGAAACAAGTTTGGATAACCCCACACCAACACATATGTGTGTGTCAGCGATCTCACATATACCAGACTTTTAACTATGCTACAGGGCTATATAATCATAAAAACAGCCCAGTACTAGCACAAAACCAGACACTTGTTGACCAATGGAACAGAAACGAAGATCCAAATCTGAGATATACAATTTTAGCCATCTCAAATTTGACTAGGGAAGGCAAGAGTCACATGGGACAAAGGCATCTTCCTAGCAAGTGGTGTTGATCAACTGGTTCACACTATGTAAAGCATATGAAGTTAGGCCAATTCCCCCTCTTGCCTGTATCAAAGGCTCCAGATGGATCAAAGGCATCAACGTGAAACCCGAAACTATGAAGGTAATAGAAGACAATTTCATGGCGCTGTAGACTACAAGACATAGGCGCATAGGAAAAGACTTCCTAAACAGACAAAGGCTGCACAAGAATTAAGGTTGCAATTGACAAATGGGACCTAAAAAGCTTCTGTACAACAAAAAAACAATCAAGGAGGAGAGACAATCCCACACGTGGGAAGGAAACATCACACGAAATCTGAAAAGCATATTATCCAGAACTATATAAGGCTACTCAAAAACAAGAAACAATTGCAAAAACAATAATTGCTACCCACTCATAGATCAGCAAGCAAGACTGGAACAGAGAATTCCACAAAGTGAGAATTTAGATCCCTGAGAGAACCTTACAAGCATAACATATATCATTCTCATCTAGAAAATGCATCACAACCCACTATAGTCATCTATCTTACCTCCAATCTGGGCTGGTCAACAACAAGATAGATACCCAGTCGCCAGTCGGAGAGTGTGGACAAGGAAAAATGCGGCGTGGTCGGCAATGTTCAGAACTCTAACAGCACAATTATGGACACAGCAAGTGTAGAAGACCCTTGGCTTGGATGAGACTTGCACAACCGACGCCGCCCAACACTTCCTCTGCGCTGGTTACCATAAAAGACATCACCCACACAGAGATAACCACGCAGCCTCTGTTTATTTCAGCTATTATTCTTCACAATAGCAAGAACCAACCAACTAAATCCCTCCACTGACAAAGTGAATAGAGAATGTGTTACACTACCAGACTGAGTTCTATTGCGCACGTAAGAATTAGAACCATCGATCACTATCTTTTGCAGAATAAATGGTGGCTCGGGATATCGATTGTGACCTGGTGGACGTTCGAAACAGAGTCCAGACAACAACGGCATGAATCGGCTAATCTGCTGGAATAGTAGTCCATCACTGTTATTTTTGTTGTGGGCCCTAGCTTTGTGTCCAAGATTTTGTTCGTAACCGCATTGTAAGCACACAAAAAACAACCAACCACAGAAAGACTGCATAAGAAAAATGACTGAAATGGTAAACTTCTCGCTAAAACAGTCCAATTCCTACTGAGTATTGAGAAAGTTGAGAAACATGAAAGCATGTTTGCGAATGCATGGCGTTAGTGGGTGAACCGCGGACATGGGCGAGGAACATTGTCTAGATTTGCTAAAAGAATCAAATAAATTATGTGAAAAAAACATAATCTACTTTTGATTGAAAAAAACAACAAACCTAATGCTGGCTTGGTGAACCTTTAACCACATATTGAGCAGACGCCGGCAGATCTCTGTGAGTCAAGGCCGGCCTGGTCTACCAGAGCGAGCTCCAGGATAGCTAACTGGGCTAACAGAGACACTGTCTCAGACACAACAACACAACACACACACACACACAACTTAGTATTTTTATATATTTCTGAAATTATCAAATTTATCAGACCCAAAGTCATAAACTATAAAACTTGGAGTGCATAATGAAAATCTAGTGGACTGATTAAGTTGACTCCCTTTCTTTTAATATATATATTTAATTTCACCTGTGAGCTTTGGTAGACTATACCTTTTAAAGAACTGATGGTTTACATTTCATTTAACTAACAAATTGATTTACATTTCATCTATGTTATTACTTTGTGAAAATAAAGTTTTATAAAATATCAGTTATCATTCTAAAATATTTTTGGAAACAAGATTTCATACCATTGCCCTGGATATTCTGGAACTTATTGTGTAGATTAGGCTGGTCTCAAGTTCTTGATGCTCTTACTCCTGACTACTGGATTATAACCTGTGACACCATTCTAAGCTCATCATCATTTAATGCCCATGGAATCAGTGATACTCATTCTTCAGTTTGACAATAGTAATTTATTTTTTTAATAATTTTATTTGTATGCTATTAGAGGTCTATTAATTATATTGCTATTTTCAAAGAAGTGGTATTTTATTTTTCTGGTTTGTTCTATTTCATTCATCTATTAAATTTCATGGTTTTATATTCTATTTTTTATTTTATTATTCTGTTTATTTTGTGTTAAAATTCTCTCTTTTATCCAATTCTCTAAGAAAGACACTCAGGTTATGGAGTTTAGGTCTAACTTCCTTTCTAGTCCATGAATTCAATGCTACAATTTTCCCTCTGAGACCTGCTTTTGTTAGATTTTACAACGTTGGAATTTCTTTTTCAACTATTTCACAAATAGTTAATATTCTCTCTTGAGCTATTTTTGGCTTGATTCACATCCCATTTCAACAGTATGTTGTAATTTCCTGGTATTTGAGGATTATTCTGACTGTCATTCACTCACTTCTAGTTTATTTTCAACATAGTTGGAGAATATAATTTACATGATTCTTATTTCAAATTTTTCTAAGTAGTACTTTCTGGCCTAAAATATGCTCTGTCTTACTGAAGACTGTGTGAACATGAGAAGAATGTGTTTTCTCTTCACAATGAATGAATTGTTCTGTAAATGACAATTAGGTAGAGTTGACAGATGGTCATTTTCAATTCTACTATCTCTGTATTGATTTCATGCTTGACAGATCTGTTAATTACTCATAAAAAGGAATATATATTTACATAATGTACTCATGTATGTCAATTTAAATTATTTTGTGTTTTTTTCTTTTTGCAGCAATATTTTTATTGATTCCTTGAGAATTTCATGCAATGCATTTTTCTGTTTCTTTTTGGAGACAGGGCTTCCCTGTAGCCTCGCCTGGCCTGGCACTCACTATGTAGACCAGGATGGCCTTGATCTCATAGAGATCTATAGGAATGAAACTTTGCCTGGCTTGAGGAAAGAACTTGTAAGACCTGCCCTGGAAAACCTCTGAGAGTTATCTGATTTCTCTGTGAGTTATCTGTAGCTCCAGAAGGCAGGGATATTACAGTGTTTTCTTGCCTCACCTATCTCTGCAATGTTCCAGTACCAGATGGCCCCTTACCTTGAGGCATTGAGCAGAATGTTGCACCTCTAGTTTACCTGTTGCACAATCAGGAGCTCTGCAGCTCACCTATTAGAGCCAAGGTGGCTCACTCTTCCCTTCTGCCTGCCCCCCCCACTTCCTTTCCCAGAGCACAGTAACCTTTGGTATATAAACACACTGCTGGCATAAATAAATGAGAGACTCTATTCTCCTGGACCTCACCCTCTGAGTCCATCTTTTATTATCTTTCTATTCCATCAGGTAACTTTCTGGAGGTCCCCTCCCACCTCCTTGCCAGAGCTAAGCCTAGAGACTGTCAGCCTGTAGGCAGGGGGCAGCCTTGAAGCTTGCAGGGAGGGAAGAACAGCATGTGGATGTCAGCCATGCATGTATAAAGGACTATTCAGACAACAATAAACTCCTACAGAGATCCACCTGCCTCTGCCTCATGAGTGCTGGGATTTGAGGCATGAAAAAAAAAACTTACCCAGCTTCATACAATGAATTTTGATCATTATCAGACCCCATTTCCTTTAAGATCCCCATCCTTCCCTACCCTCAATCACTTCATGCCCTATATTTTTTAAAAGCCTAATTTAATTTGTGATTCATAAATGCTCTTGAGTGCCAATCCATCCCCTGGAACTTGGTTGGCCTCCCTGTGGTCACCTTAAAGAAAACCGGTCCACTCTCCCTGTAGCTATCAGTTGGCAGTTGTTCTTGAGGTAGGACTGGAACTTTTGTGTGCCTCCATCATTCATGCTGGGTTTTTGTTTGGCTTGGTCTTGCACAGGTCTTGTGCATGCTGTCCCAGCACTGTGGATTACAGGTGTAACTGCATGGTTGTGTCTGGAAACCATGTCTCCTTGTCCTCATCTACCACTTCTGAATCACAACAATCTTTCTGCCTGCTCTTACACAATGATCTTGAATGTGTCCCATTTAGGACTGAGCCCTCCACAATATCCCATTTTCTGCATGTTGATGAGTTGTGGGTCTTTGTGTTAATCACCATCTGCTATGAGAAGTAGCTTCTCTGGTGAGAGTTGAGAGATCCACTAATCTATGGGTATAACAATGAGTTTACTACTGTGTCCATTTAGTGGGATAATAGTAGTAGGTTCTCCCTTACAGCCTATGACCTGTCTAGCCACAGATTCTTGTCTCTGATAGATGACTCTGTCAGAAATGGGCTCCATCTTGTGAAATGGGCCTTAAATCCAGTCATGTAGCACTTGATTCCTGCCATAATAGTCATGCTTTTTCTCCTAAAGTGTTTGAGTATCAGTTGGTAACCTAATATTCTATCATCATTGAACACTTTCAGGCATATTAGAAGCAAACAAGCATATCTTCAACCATGTACATTGTGTTCCCAGAATCTCTTGAGTCAATAGTTCTATGGAGTCTGCATATAACTGCATGTATAGGGCTGGAGAGATGGCTTAGCAGTTGGGAGCACCAGCACCGACTGCTCTTGCAGAGGACCCGGGTTCAATTCCCAGCACCCACATGGCAGCTGGGAACTGTCTTTAACTCCAGTTCCAGGGGAATCCGATGCCCTCTTCTGACCTCTGAGGCATTGCACAACATGGGTGCACAAACCTACATGCAGACAGTACATTCATACACATAAAAAAATAACAACTGTGTGTATAAATATACACCTTTACCCATCTATCTTCTACAGATATCTACATTTATTAAAATCCAGGCAAGTTACACTTTTACCACAAATCCCTTACTTAATACTTTCAGGTTCAATCTAGTTTTCTCTTTCTCTGTAATGGAAACTGTTGTTTTCATTTGCTCTCGTGCTGACACACAAAACTATACGTAATTTTCCACTGTGCGCCCACCCCCCACCACATTGATGTTAATGCCTAACTTCACATTCAGGAAAGGAAAGGACAAGGACAGAGGAAAAAATGAATGAATAAATAGGAGAGATACTTTGGAAAGAAGAGCAGCAGATGAGTTATGATTTATCAGATGTGAGGACATAGAAGAAGCAGAATCCCAGTGATGCTACGCAGGATTCAGATAGAAAACACAGAAGAGAACATACTTAAGGAATGCAGAGTAGGAAGGAGAGGGGAAGATTGTGTGATATTGTGTGATATGGTCATATTATAACATTTAAGGTCATATAAATACATAGGATTTACCCTAAGAGTGGGAGGGGTCCAGTCTGCCATGATGGGAACGTCTGGCACTGTAACTCAGTGCATGGAATGGCAGTGTGTGGCTGCAGCTCTTCACATCATAGTGGACCAAGGAACAGAGAGCAATGCAGGAAGTGGGCGAGGACGCTACAGCCCTGAGGACCCCTAGGCCTTACTTCTTCAGAGAGGTTGTGTCTCTCCAAAGTTTTCTGCATGTCTTAAAATTCACCACCACATGAGACTAAACAGTTACAATATGAGCAGGTTTGGGATATTTCAGGTTTCAGCCATAGCATTGGCTTGTTATAGGCTAACCCCAACCCACTCAGGAATTCCAACCTGGCTACACATTGTCTGGCTTCTCCAGCCTCCCTTAAAGATCAAAATATAAGCCTCTTTGACCTCATAACTCTTACATTCTTCTTGTCTGCAAAGCCAGTACACTGTGGATGATGCCAAGTTCTGCTGCCAGTGAAAGTCATAGCCAGGCCCTCTTGTTCTATAGCTGCAGTGATTTCTGAGTGCCTGGGTGGCTTAACCTGGGATGATACTCTCCTAGGTGGCCTGTGAAAGTTTTGCAAATAAGTTTGGAATTTTCCACACTGTAGCCTGCAATGAATAGCATATGGCCCATTCTTCATTGTCCCTCAAGGCACCATTGTGATTGTCCCAGTGTGAAGTGCTTGGATCTGCTTTAAACACACTAATTTCTTTAACAACTACAGTCTGTCTACAACTTTATTCAAGTTTGTTTTCTGGCCAAAATGCATGTTTTTCACAGTTTTCTATGCTACTTTTTGATCCCAATTCTTACTGTAATCCTGGCTAGAAGCAGCCAACAATAACTATATCATAGCTTAAATTCTGTACTATGTTGAAATTCTCTCTACCATATTAATTAGTCCATTACTTTTGAATTTAGGTTCATTCAATTTTCTGGACACAGGCAAAATGTAGATAAATTCTTTGTTAGGATAGTCTATAGGAAAAATTAGGGATGGAGAGATTTATTTTGGTTTATGGTTGCAGAGAGTTTTGAGCCATCATGGTGGGCAGAGTGAGGAAGAACAGCTATGTTTATGGTGGCAAGGCATGTGGCAGAAGATGTCCCTATTGCAGCAGTCCAGAAAGCAGAGAATGTGCTGGAAAGTAGGTGGGAGTAACACTGCCCCCAGGGACCCACATTGACCTGCTTCTTCTACTGAAACTGCATTTCAGAAAGTTTCTAGATCCCCAACAATCACACCACCACTTGGGAATCATGTGTTCAAAATATGATCTTGAGTCAGACATTTCTGATTCAAATCATAATGTGTGCTGTGTATCAATTAAAAGAAATCCTAGAAAATAAGCTTGTGAAATGAAATACTCTAATTTAAGAAATTGACAGAAAACAGGAGTCCACAGTCCCAGAGAAGGAGCATGTGTTTGATTCTGTGGAGGCACAGAGAAGAGTTTCTAAGAACAAAGTCAACAAGTTGAGTTTGTAAATCTAGAAGCATGCTTCACAATTTCAAGAGTAAGTTGTGATTTCAAAGTAGCCTCAGTGAATCGTTGATGGGACTGTAGTGAAATGAAAAAGGATTATTAGCCTCGTAAATGTGACAGCTATTTTGAGAAGTTTGTGAATCACGAAAAGAAACTAAAGGTTCTCTCTCTCTCTCTCTCTCTCTCTCTGATGTGTATATGTGCAGGTGCATGCATATAGGTGTGGACATGTAGAAGCCAGAGGAGGACACTGTGTGTCTCCATCTGTTGCACCTCACCTTATTTTTTGAGACAGGGTCTCTTTATTGGAATTGGAGTTCACCATTTTGCCTAGGTTACCTGGCCAGTGAGTTCATGAGATCTGTCTCTGACCCTCAAGCCTAGGGTTACATGCCTGCATAACAATGCCTGGCTTTCAAGTGAGTGCCAGGATTTCACAGAAAATGCTTTCATCCATTGGGCCATCTCCCTAGGCCTTGGAATTTATAATTTTTAGCTGAATTTTCAAAATATTTATGTACACTTACAGGGCATACATTCATGTTCTTACATATCTTCATGCACAGAACTAAGTTCTTCTAAATATGCTCTGCCTGTGATTCCTTGGTTCACCTGAATTCCAGCATCTCTAGTTCTGTTCCTAACACAAGTCCTAGTGGAGAATTCACTGAGAATATAAGTGACTGCTTGCTTTTTACTCTCAGGAATACAGAACATTCTACAAGGGGGTTACAATATATTTTTTCTGACTTTATCTCTGACTAAGTTATAGAGCTTGCTTCCATGTTACGTATGTTCTGGGGAAGTTATAATCTGCAGACGCTAAAAGACACAAGTGTCTTCTCCAGTTTTTTTTTTTTTTGTGTGTGTGTGTGTGTGTTTGGGTGTACTCACATGTTCGTGTGTGGAGGTGGGGCGATAACTTTGGATGTCATTCCTTAAGTGCTGCTCATCATGTTTTAAGAGAAATTCTTTCCCTGGCTTGAGGCTCAGGCTAGTCTGGCTGGCCAGTGAACCCCAGGAATTCACCTGCCTCTACCTCCTTAACTTAAAAAAAAATGTATGCTCTGGGCATGGGACTTGGGTCTCCAAGCTTCCAAGTCAAACAATTTACCAACTGAGTTGTGGGAAAACTGTTAGAAACATTTTAAATATTCAAATATCAAAAGAAGGGACAATCTTTCATCCTGCTTAAGAAAAAACCAAATGCAGTAGTTAACTTTTGTATTTGATATTTTCTTAATGCTTTTATGTGTCCAGCAAGCTGTAGAGTTTTAGCCTTACAAGAAACTGATTCTCCCTCTTATACTATTTCATTATCCACAGTGGTACAGGAAAGTTCTCACAGGGCCACAACTATGGGGTGTTTGCCAGTGCTCAGGATGGTCAAGATCTTTTTAATTTTAGCCATTCTAGTGAATGTGTAAGCACTCTCATTTTCTTCTTAATTTCCCTAATTAATAATGAATCTGAGCACTTTCATGTATGCATGTCTCATTTTCTTTGGTAGCAGGTCCATTAAAATTGTCTTCCTAATTAAAAAAAAATCAAATCTTGCTTCAATGTTTGCTTTACCAATTTGCAGATATCTTAAACAGTTTTAGACATGAGATTTTAGTCTACATTTTATTCTAGAAGCTTTGTAATTTACATTCTAATACATCTATGTAACCTTTCAAGCTAAATTTTATACATTGTGGAAGGTCTGGATCAAGGTTATTCCCTGTGTGTGTGTGTGTGTGTGTGTGTGTGTGTGTGTGTGTAAATTATTCAAATTCCATTTGTTTGCAAGACTATTCTTTTTGAACTAACTTTACTACATTTGTAAAGAAAACAATAGACTAAAGTGCATGGCCCTACTTCTGGCCTCTGTTCAGTTCCACTAATATTTGGGTTTATGTGTTTTTCTTGTTCTAGGATTTTTGTTGCTGTTTGTTTTGAGACAAGGTTTTATTACCCCAGGGCAGCTTCAAATTCATGATTTGCCTGATAAGTTCAACCTATTGAGTGTTGGATTATAGGGATACACCACCAGCTTTTTTCCTAGTTTTGTAAGTAAAAATCTTAGGTCACTGATTTCAAGCTTGCCTTCTTTTCTGATACAAGCATCTGATGCTGTGCTCCTCTCTAAATCCTTCTGTCATTGTTTTCTGTGATTTTAAGATGTTGCATTCTCATTTTTAGTCAGTTTAAAGTATTTTCTAATTTTCCTTGTAGTTTGTTTCTTGATTCAAATGTTTTCTTGATTTAGAGTTAGGTTTTTAAAAATATTTTATTGTTTTTATTTTATTGGTATGAGCGTATTGCCTGCCTCTGTGTAAGTGCACCCATGTTGTGCAATGCCTGTGAAGGTCAGAAGAGGGCGTCAGATTTCTCTGGAACTGGAGTTACTAATGGATTTTAACCTCCATGTGGGTTCTGGGAATGAAACCCGGGTCTTCTGGAAAAGCAGTGAGTTTTCTTAACTGCTGAGCCATCTTTCAGCCTCTAGAGTTAATTTTTTTATGTCTATATACTAGGGGATTTTCCAGGTATGTTTGTTAGTAATTTTCAGTTTAATTGTGTTATGGTCTGAGCACATCGTTTGTATGATTTCAACCTTTTAAAGTTTTGAGACTTGTTTTATGACCTAGCATATGGTCTGTTTTTGTAAATGTTCTGTGTTCATGGAAAAAAAAATGTGTATTCTGTTGTAATTATGTGGAGTGTTTCATAAATGTCAGTTAGGTCACGTCAGCTGAACTAGTTACTCAAGTGTTTTATATTCTTGCTGACTTTCCATCTGCTTCTCTACTAATTACTGATGGAGGAATGTTGTAATCTCCTGCTATAGTTGAAAATGTGCCTATTTCTCATTTCTGTTCTGTTGTGGATTTGTTTCCTGTTTTAGTCCTATCAGTTTGTTTCATATATTTTGAAGCTCTATTATTAGATACATGAAAGTTTACTATAACATTCTTTGGCTGAAGTAATGCTTTTATCATTATGAGCTGCTTCCCATTATTAATAGAAGCTACCCAGGATTTTGTGGATTTGTGTAACATAGTGTATTGCTGGGGCTGGAGATATGGCTCAGTGGTGCAGTGCTTATGTCAGTGCCTGAGGCCTGGGGTTCAATTCTTAGTGCTAAAGAAGAATTAATCAGTCAGTTATATTTCAAAGATATTGGAAATGAGTTTATTCAGTATTTGGTACATATTTCTCATTTTGGCATTTTTTTTTCTATGTTAACATAGAGTTTTCTGTGGTATGTCGTTTATGCCTGAAAAATTTGCTTTCAATTTATTTTGAATTCTGACTACTTTAGAGATGAGAGGGTAAATATAGTCTACTATTCTCTTATGACCAGGAAGGAGAATGAGATATTCCAGAGCTACTCTTCAGAGAGCCATTCTCTAAATCTCTATAACTACATCTTTGTCCTGGTGTGAGGATTCTGAGAGCTCAAAGGGATGTACCAGCCAAGAATCTCTCTGCCCACATACACTATATTCTAGATACTGAGGACCAAGGCATCTTCTATTAGAGCAGCCCCTGATATCTGCCAGCCTGGAAATCTTCACTTATGTTCTTAATGGTTTGCTTAGAGGTGGCTATCTACTGGGGTGGAATGTACACAACGAATATGTGTATCCTGAGGTGTCCTGTTTACATTGGTGCTCCAGAGGTCATTGCAGTGTATGATGGATTCACATGGGGCAAAGGAAGGACAGGAGGACATCCAAAACTAGTTTCTCCTGAAACCACTATGCTCTGACATGGAATGTTGAGTCTTAGAATTCTAAATTCACCCTGGTGTTTCAGGTAGGAGGAAAACTGCATTGCATTTAATATTTTACTGGTTTAAATGATAACTTTTAAGTATAGACATATGGAATATAGGCCTCTCTTCATACTCTTGCCTAAAACTTTAAATGTGTGCTATACATATCTCGTTCTCCTAGTTAGCCTTTAAATATATTTCTTGTTTTTCTGGTATTTTTCTTCTTTCCTTGCCATTTGTTTTAATTTCATTTAGTTGTTGTGATAAAACACTCTGAAAGGAAGGAAGTTTTCCTTCTTGTACTTCTGGGTCACAGCGCATCATTGGGAGAGGTTACGGCAGAAAAGAAAGGCAGGAGCCTGTAGCAGACACTGTGGGGAAGTGCTGCTTGCAGGAGCCTGTAGCAGACACTGTGGGGAAGTGCTGCTTGCTGGCCTGCTCTCTGGTTTCCTCACAGGCTCTGCTTAGCCAGCTTTCTTCTGTAGCCCACGGATGGTGTTGCCCACAGTGGGCTGAGTCCTCCCACATCAATCACCAATTAAGACAATGCCCCACAGACATGATGACAGGCCAGTCTGACATGGGCAATCCCTCAATGGAGATTTACTCAGGGGACTCTAAGCTTTGTCACCTTGGCAGCTAAAGCCAACTAGGGCACCATTCCACAAATTTGGTGATAATATCCCAAGGATCAAAAAGGAATGTAGTTAGTCTAGTCAATTAAAGGTAGGGCAGACAAGATTGAAAAATGACTCTATATGAAGAGAAAGGAGCGTATATATCCCATTAGGAAATTGTGTGTTAAACAAACTAGTCCCCAGAGAAAGTTATTAAGAAATTAGAATGGGTTGTGATATTACAGTGGGTGAATTTGTGCTCTGGAGCCAGATGGCTTGGCAGGAAATTCTCCATCTGTCAGGAGCTGTGAGCTTTGAGTTAGTTTTATCTAGTCTATTTGTATACCAGTTTCCTCATCTATACAACCAGTGTAATAATAACTACTTCAAACCATGAGGAATGATTTAATAATTATAAAACAGTTGGAAGAATGCCCGGAAAAGAATAAATTCTCAATTCTCAGCTAAAATATTGGTGATGTGGGTTTTAAGGGTACCAGCTGGATTTTCTATGTCTTTGCTGCATATTTTGTATTTGGAGAATGTGGCTCTAGCTGTATTTTACAGTAAAGTGGGCTTGATATGGAAAAGTCCTATTTCCTGTTTCTAACACATGGATAGTCTGTATCCTTCAGCTTTCTTTGATTTTTAAGTAGGATATGTTTAGAGTCTAAGAAAGAAACGTGCGTAGAATTTAAGTACGTCACTGTGAGGCATGGCCATAAAACTGTCTGCTCTTTGCTTCTCACCTCCTCCAGCTGCTGACTGGATTATTCTGATTAGCTTGAATTTGTAGAATGACAAAACCATAGATAAAAACATTGGATTCACTATGCACCATTTGAACAGAAACCACTTCAGAGAACCATGAAGCAGCCATTTGAATGGGACTGAAGTTTAAAAAATTATCTCACTAAGCCAAGAAGATTTTATATTTATTTATAATAGTGAGCAACACATGGAAATGCAGATGTTTACATGTTACACTTCGAAATTGAACTCTAGAGAAGAAATGAAAAATATAATTTCAGTGATGTGTAGTTTCCATTACTTATGTCTGTCTGTCCAAGAAAAAGCCTAGGAAACACTGGTGACTTTGCAAGCATAAATAAAAAATATGCAGAGAATCTGGAAATCCCGGGGTTTGTAGTCTGGGAAAAACAACTGTTTCTAGAATGCAAACAGTAAAATATGTACTTAAAATTGAAATAACAAGAAAGAAAGAAAGAAAGAAAGAAACAAGGAAACAAAGTGATAAAGAAACAAAGAAGGAAGATATAAGGAAGGAAAGAAGCAAATGTGGAAAATGGGGAGGAAATATTTAAAATTTTATTTAATTATTTTTATTTTATGTGTATAAGTGTATTGCCAGCATGTGTTTAAGTGCACCCATCATGCAATGCCCATGGCGTACAGAAGAGGGCACTGGATCCCTTGGAATTGGAGTTGCAGGTTGTTAGCTGCCATGTAGGTGCTGAGATTTGAAGCCAGATTGTCCACAAGAACAGCCAATGTTCTTAACCCCTGAGCTATCTCTCCAGCCCCAGAAATATTTAATCACTAACAGGCCAGTAAATCTTTTCAGATAAGGACAATGATACACACACACACACACACACACACACACACGCACGCATCAATTTCAAAACTGAGCATTCTCATTCAGAGGTTGTAGCTTCTATGTAGTAGCTGTTAAATTCAAATAGGTGATTATGGTAGAAAGAAGCGGAATGATAAAACATATTTGAGAATTACATCTAGGAAAGATCTTTAATGTAATTTAAGATAATGCTTAATCTAAACAAACAAACCTGGCTTTTGATTATTTCCAATTTCTACAAACAACTGGAATTTAGAGCTACCATAAACACATGGCTGCCTTTCAGGGACCCCAAAAGTTTATTCTTTGATTTCTCAGTGGGGCCAGTAAGCACAATGAGCAGGGTTTGCTCTCACAGGGTGGACCTACAGAACCAAAAGAATGGCCAGGGTAGATCTTCCCAGAAAAACCTCATCCTGAGATTCCTCCCGACTCCATGTCAGAGCTCATCCCGGTTTTTGTTTGAATGGAACTTCTTTTGTGTCTAGGCTTCCTCGCTTGTTCCCTGGGAGCATGTATCACATCGTTGCCCGCCAGTTCCTTTAAAATTGCATAATATCTGTGTAGTTGCTGATAACCCAATCCTTTAATTCATAGGTTACTAGAGCACAAGGAGTCATATCAAGACTTGATGGACCAATTTTGTATCATCTTGGGACTCTGACATTTGAGCAAGATGTAGTGGTTGGATGTGTCTCTGAGTTGTCCTCAGATGGAGGAGATGAGATGAGGAAGGGTGAAGACCCGAACCCAGAAGGAAATCTGGAGCAGAGGCAGGTGAAGCGGTACAAGCTTCTCTTCCAGAACACATAGGATGCTACATTTCCCCACCACCCTTGAAATTAGATTAAAATTATGAACCAAAATCTGGCCAATAATATGTCTTAGAAGTGACATCTACCACTTCCAAGGTTGGCCATAAGAACTTCTATGTGAGCTTTTGCTCTTTCTTCCCTTTATCTGTAAGCTAATCTTGTGAAAAGGATTGGAAGCAGACTGGTGCTCTTGGGAGCAATGCTATCCAGAACTCTGTGACCAGGAATGCCCAAGTTGGAGTTTAAATAAATATTGAAATAATTAATTGGGAGGTCATTAGACTGAGGCAGCTACAAGGCTGAAGATTCCTACTTCAGCTAACCAAAATCCAATTCAATTCAATGTTACTAGCAAAATGAAACAATCAGTAACCAGAGAATGTTAACAAGCATCTAAACAGGAAATTTCTGTTTTTAGCCAATCAAATGTATTTTCTTGTTCCTTCTTTTGTGAATACCTCATAAAAGTTTCTACTCTTGCCCTCTCTCCCCCAGTGGAACCCTGAATCATCTGTAGCCTGGTGTTGCACATATGTGAATCAGTGAATGTTGAACTGAAATGTAAAGAATTTTAATATACTTAACTTTGTCTTTTAATGTAAGCAAGGAAACACTGTTAGTATGAATTTGGGGGTGGAAGTTTATCATTCCTGAACAAGGAACATCAAATATAGTGATGATGGGAAGAATCACATCAGATGGCATCTTTATCCCCCTAGAGATGGGGTGAACGCAGTTTTAAATGCTGATCACCAGAGTAACCTTGAAGCTATACAGGTTCAAAACACTGAGTGAGATCCACAGAAAGAAGACAGCTGGTGCTATCTTGGGAATTTATTTTAGTTGTTGAGCACTGAGACTTCAAGAGGGATATCTAAAGGCGAACATGAAAATAAGTCAATGCTTTTGCCATCCCAATATAATATTTCTAGGAAAATAAACGATATCTGCTACAGGAAGAGAACAGAACACAGTTCTGTTGGGTCCAAGTGTAGCCCTCTCCAGTGTTGCAGAGTTTGGTTTTGCATAGGCCTGAGCTCTGAAGCATGTTTAAGGTGACTACTATATGTTGAAAAGTGACCACCAGAAGGGGAGAGAGAGAGAGAGAGAGAGAGAGAGAGAGAGAGAGAGAGAGAGAGAGAGAAAGAGAGAGAGAGGAGAAGAGAAAGAGAATAGCTGTATTTCCTCAGGGTATGCTAGTCTTGGTGCAAAATGTCTTTGAATTTTGCCAGAGAACATCATGGAAGTGTTGTAATTCCTGAATGGAGATAGCAGAAGCTACAGAAGATCCTCAGGGGCAAGTATTTGTAGTAGTGTGTGTTCCAGAAGTTTCTTATATTGTCATCACTGTATATAATTGCCCGGAGGCTCCAGATGATAGTTTGGGGAGTGCAGAAGGCATTCAAAATATGTATGCCTGGGGTTGGAGAGATGGCCTAGTGGTTAAGAGTGCCGACTGCTCTTACAGAGGACCCAGGTTCGATCCCCAGCACCCACATGGCGGCCAAGAACCATCTGAAACTCCAATTCCAGGAGAACTCCAGTTCCAGGGGGAATCCAACACCCTCTTCTGACCTCCACGGCATTGCACGACACGGGTGCACAAACTTGCATGCAGGCAGTACATTCATACGCATACAGAAATAAATAAAATTAATAAAAACAAAACAAAATATGTATACCTTACATATGATTATTTATTCTGTTTAGGACAGAACACTCTTCACCCATGGACAGAGCCTTAAGATAACTCTGAAGGAAGTGCACTTAGAACCACGATCTGAGATAAGAAAACTCTCCTTTCGTTTTATATTGAACCCACTGCAGCCAGACTTTCCTTCTGTCCCTCCAGGGAACTGATTCCCATAAATGCTACAAGTGACCCCGTGGAGTGTACTAAATGTTCTCCTTTCTGAGTTCATTTGTTTATTTTGGGGTCTTTCTGTGCATTGTTGGCTTACTTGGAACTCAAATATAGAACAGGCTAACATCAAACTTCAGGCAGTCCTCTTGCCTCTGCCTCCTACTGCCAGAATTACACCCATGTGCCACCATGATGGGCTTAACCATCACCTTATTTGATTTTTCAGAAGCATTCGGAATATAACGCATTATATTTTCCTCAGGACTTTGCTTCTTGTTGGGTTCCTGGATATCTTCCTCCTCCTGAGTCATCTTTCATCTCACTTGCTGCTGCTTCTTAATCTCCTTGGTGTTTACATAAATGTCAGCATCTCTTTAGTCTTTTTAGAACTTTCCTCACTACACTCATACACTGGGTAACCTCACCTCCTCCCTTGGTAACTATCACGCACATATTCTTGGTTTTTGAATTTACATTCCCAGATTGCTCTTCTTTGAATTCCAGGCACTGTATACTTTTTAAAACAGTCTTCCCAATGTACATTCCTGATATTTCTCTGCCAAGCCTTCTCATGAGCTCTTTCTGTATTACAACTTGGTTTCTCACACCTCAGGTCAAAGGCCCCAGTGTGACTCAATTCATCTCTCTCACCTTACTTCATATGAAACTATGCCTATCATTATATACTCTATCTTTAAAATGTATTCAGATATCTAGGTATTTAAACAGTATAATATATAGCCTTTTGGTCCTACTAATGAAGCACTCGCAATTGGATATATAGGTATTTAAACATTACTAGTTGTTATGGTAGGTTACATTGGTATAGACACAGATGTTTGGATGGTATGTTAATCCATGAATTACATTTTCTTCTGTTAAGTATGACAGGGTCATTGTGTGGTTTATAACATCTCCTAACCATGTAGAGGATAGGAGCTAATTGCAATGCGCTCATTGGTTAGGATTTGAAAGGATTAATTCCTGGACCGCGGCCGCCCATGAAAGGACACACAGCCAAATTGACTAGCAGAACCAAGATAACAACTCCGAGAAAGTAACTGTCCGTGGCATCTCCCTCGTCCACAGGTGCCCCTTTTCTAAGCTAGGGAACAATTTGGAAGAGGAGGCGCGGTAGAAGGTAAGGGCTGCGATTGGGTTAACGGGCAACGACACACCATATAGACTGTACACTCATTTGAACAACTTGACTGAACATACACATCTCCCCCCCCGCCTCTGATTGTGGGAACCCCTTAGCTATTCTGGTTTGGGCACAACTGCTCACAAATTAGTTTAACATGAAGGATGCTTGTACTCACGAATTATCACTTATTGTTAAAAAAAAATGAAAACAAAACAACAACAACAAAAAAACAGAAAGATGCAGAAAAGTTACGGCAGAATGCATGATCTGGGATGGGTAGGGGTGGGGCGGGGTGAAGGGAAGGGGATATATGCCTGAACTGAATTGGAAAATGATGTATGAAATACACAAAACATCAATAAAAAAAATAAAATAAAATGTATTCAGAATTCACCTGGTTTTCTCTCTCTGAGGTTTCTGCTTCTGTCTGTGACAAACTACCTTATAGCCAAGCAATCTTTATACAAAGAACAACCAGAAAGCACAAAGGAAATCAATTTGAGGGTATCAGAAAGCTAACTATGCAGCCAGGCCTTGAACAGCTGAGGTCTGGGGAGCAGAGTATTTATGGAGGCAAGTACAAACCTTTATGCTATTATTCTTCTCCTTTGTTGAGTCATAAGCTACTCAAGGTGAGAAGTTAAGAAGCTCAGCAGGTAGAGGCACGAGAAAGACAAAAAGGTGTATTCCAGAGTTTAAGAATTACAGTTTAAGAATCTAATGATCCAGGACTCTAGATTGAAGAGAAATATAAAAGAGTGAGTTCTATATTTTGAACCACACTTCTCTATTAAATGGTCTATTTATAAACAGTAAAAGGCTGAGAGGCCACAGTGCTATACACAGTTTTTTAGTTTTATAGTGTTACAGAGATAATAGAGTCCAAGGCCCTATAAGTACACTGAGCTTTCAGTTACAAACAGAGATGCCTGTCTATATGTTATGAGTCATGGAAAAGTAAAAGTAGATAAGAACTCTATCACATATTGAAACCAGCCTGAATAAGTTTATTTCAGAATTGGATTAGGATGAGCTGTTACTACGGTTTGCCCAGTTAACCAAAGTTCTCACTGGAGGGCACAACCCTCTACAATCTCTACATTTTAATGATAAACTGCCATTTATAATAACATTTCATACTTTTTTGCTATTTTTGAGACAGGGTCCCCCTGTAGCCCCAACTGCCTGAAATTCATTCTGTAGACCAGGCTGGCCTTGGATTCACAGAGATCCACCTGCCAATGCCTCCCGAGTGCTGGGATTAAAGGCATGTACCACAACACTGGGCTTCATTTCATAATCTTTTTTCAGCAAAAATTACCTAGCAAATCACCAGATGAACAAAGTAAAAGCAAAATATACACAGTTCCACTAGCTCTTCTAGACAGTAATGTATCAGACACAGACTTAAAACAACTGTGATTAAATAATTTATCAAATAGGTGGCAAATGGAAGATTTCAACAATAAACAGACATGAAAAGGAAGCTGATATTAAAAAATTGGAAAATAAAAATACCATTAATTAAAGAATTAATATATGAGCTTACTATCAGATTAGATGTGGCTGGAAGAGGAGTTACCGAGATAGAATAGAGGTTAGAAGGAAAATAAAATGACACACAGACAAAAAATTCGCCGCAACTATAAAAGCTCTAAAAAGTACGTAAACAATGTGTTGGATATTAACTGCATACTTAGAGCCACATACTAGGAGAGGACAAGAATAGAACAGGAGACAATGACTGATAATTTATAAATGTATGGAAGAAATCAAATCATATATTTATTTGGGGATAAAAGGAAAGAAGGAGCTCAAGAGACATGAGACCATAGGAGACTGGTATTATCAAGGGAGAATTGGAGAATGCAAAGAAACATTAAATGAGGAAGGCATGGAGGGAGGCTTAGACAGGGAGAGAGAGAGGAGAGATAAATAATGCATACCTAGTATAAAAAACAGAGAGAATCATATTAGTCTAACAAACTACTGGGAAATTATACATACAATATCTCCACATGAGTCCATGTGTATAGCTGAGGGCTACATAACAAGAAACAGTGCCAAACAGGAGAAACCTTCCTTTACAGTGTTGGCCAAGGTAGTCCAAGAGACTCCCAGAATTATACAGGCTATTGCCATAGCCCTTGTTTACCTCACAAAACTTGAAAGTAAGACTCTATTGCTGAAGACAGGATTTATTTGGAGACCAGATTTGCAGCAATGGAGCCAGAACTGACCTGGAAACCACTCCCCTAAGGCTAGCTCTCATAGCTTTGGAGAGCAATATGCAACCTGCCAAGGGAGAACATCAACTGATGGTCCAACACAAGCTTCATGACCAAATAACCCTATCAACAACCCATACAACACACGACATTGGTATAGTGGTGGCACTTTTATCTTGGGGGCAATTAATGGGATCTCTAATTGGAATTAAAGCTTACTATCTCTAATTGGAATTAAAGCCCACTCAGCAGGAGGAAACTCATGTGTGGTACTATAAATCTAGCCAAATAAACATGGATAGATATAGATCTTAGAGAATACTCCAAGGTTATCACATTCATAGACTAATGTAATTTCCTACTAAGTGCAAAATATTTACAGTTAAGTATCCCAGTCACCACTCATCAGAGAAGCTTCTTTTTTACCAGATGGAGACTATTACAGTGCACCACAACTGTTCACACAGAGACACTGTCTTTGAATTGCCCAAGGCTCAGTGGCACTTCTACAAAGCAGCCTCTACACCTAAGGCTCAGACAACATAGAACAAGAGATAAAGAGGACACTAATGAATCTCTCAACTCTCACTAATGAAGCTCCCTCATGTGACAGAAGGCCAGGAATACAAAAGGGCGCAAATGGCCAAAGTGTGGAGATTAGGAGTCTGCAAAGTGTGGGTTTTAGGACAGGACTCCTGTATTAAGCTTCACTCACCCAGAGCTCAGGGACCATTTCAGCATAGGGGGCAGGAAGATTGTAAGAGCCATAGAAGAGGTACATGACCATATGGAAATAGAGTCATACAAGCTCTGAGGATCCTGTTCATATGAACCTACAGCAGTGGTGTCAGCATGCACAAGACCCATGCAAACTCAAGCAGACAAAACCCAGCATAGAACTGTGGAAATGTGCAGCAGGTCCCACTGTTAACAGAACTATTGGCAGCTGATTGATACCAGGTGAGGCGGAGCTGATCTTAAATCAAGGGACTCTGGATGGGCTGACTAGACCTCAGTGGATAAACTTGCAGTGAGGAACATCTAGGGATGTTAACTTGACACAATGGGCTTTAGCACGAATTAGAGAGTGCGTGGATTCCGGGGGTGGGGGAGAGTGGGGGGGCTGAGGAAGCTCGCCAGCGGGGAAGGGGGCATAAAAGGGGATTAAGACTGAGATGTTCTGTATTAAGTACACAAAAATTCAGTAAAAAGTGCTTTGAACTTTCAGCAGGATGATTACTAGGAAAAGGATGCAAAGGGGTCTCATAATAATGCTGTTAAACATTGACAAAGAGACTTCCTTAAGAGTAATTGGAAAATAGTGGCATGGAGGTGCACACCTTTAGTCCCCAGCTGAGGAAGGAGGATTTCTGTGTGGTTGAGGCCAGCTGTGTGGTCTACATAGGAAGTTCCAGGCCAGTTGGGGCTATTCCAATGGGATGAACTTGTCTTAAGAAAAGCCCCAAACAAGAGTAATTGGAAAGATGAATTATACTTCAAGAAAATAATAGCTAACTGATATCTCCAGAAAAAAGGATTGACAACAGATTTAAAAAAAAAAAAATAAAGAATGCCATCTTTGAATCTTTGAAAAAAAATACCCCAAACCTTATGGTCTGTTTGTTACATATTAATACCCAAGTGGAGATAAGGAGGACAAGATAGCGAAGTGTGATAAACAACAGACTCACTTTGAGTATTTGACCAGATGATGCCAGAGATAGCTACAGTCTCCTGTAATTAAAGCTGAACTATTTATTACCCTTGTGTTACATCATCAGTGCTGTGCTTCCCAGCCCTTCAGGAAGTAATTGCAAAGGCCCCTTTAGCAGAGTACACAGAGAAGGGAACTAGAATGTGGAACTTTCTCAGCAGGTAAGAATGTGGCAGGAGAATGACATAGAACCCGAACACTCAGGCCAGTCGATTTAGCTATCAGCACCTAGTCATCATGGGACTCAGGCTCTACATAGGTGGATCTAGATGGTCACTTCAGCTAATCCTTTTGATGGCCAATGGAGAGGCCTAAGCGTTTAAGAACACCCAGACCTGACCTGACAGAATTACGATACATCTGGATGATGACTAATGACTTTACCCAGGCCTCGGGAGTGCCAGCTGGCAGGGAGCAGAGATCTGTAACCCAGGGAGGATTGCAAAAGACAGATGGGACACTGGGAAGAAGCTACTTTATTTGAATGTACCAAACTTGACTTTTTTACTATATTGTGGTAATTGTTCAAATGAATTTTTTAAACTAGAGCAGGGCCCACTGGGGAAAGTGGCCCTAAGGAATTTATGAGTGAATTTTGGGGGCACAAAGGGAGACTGCAAAGGTTTGGGAGAGTCAGCTTTTACTGGCTGATGATAATTAACAGCTTATTTCTCTTACTAACTTTTCATCTTTTGCTTCATAGCTTGAGACCTGCCATGCTGAGTATATTTACATCACATACATTTGACAAATGTCACAAGTCAGGGCCTCCATCTCTCTGGGGGAACTAACTGATGAACATCTGCCAGTATGCCATTGGAGCTCTGTCATATGGTAACATTTTATGACATGAGTTATTGGGACAATCTGGGCAGATTAGCACATTATACTTTCTATATGCTGATCTCAGCCTGTTTTATAACTGAAGGTGAATTTCCTTCTTGGGATTCAGTTCCACAGTTTTTTCTACCTTCTGTACTTCCTCTGTATTTCAAATTTAAACTGTTTAAATTTTATTATCTTTCCTTCTAAGCCCAACATCCTTTCTCTTTATTTTTTGGCAACTTCCTACATATATACACTGTATTATAATTATATTCAGCTCACATAATTCTCTTACCCTCTCCCTTTCTCTCTGAATCTTTTTTTTTTTGTATGTGTATGAATGTACTGTCTGCATGTAGGTTTTGTGCACCTGTGTCGTGCAATGCCGCGGAAGTCAGAAGAGGGTCTCGGATTCCCCTGGAACTGGAGTTCTCCTGGAATTGGAATCTCAGCCGCCATGTGGGTGCTGGGGATTGAACCCAAGTCCTCTGCAAGAGCAGTCAGTGCTCTTAACCACTAGACTATCTCTCCAGCCCCTCTCTTTGAATCTTTTTCTCAGCTAGTTCTCTCTCTCTCTCTCTCTCTCTCTCTCTCTCTCTCTCTCTCTCCTCTTGAATTTAGCTAGTCTTGCTTGTAGGAAGCCTTTTCAGGCACATGAGCAGCATACTATGGCTATACCACTGAAGAAAACAACACTTCTTCCCCAGGCAACCAGTAACTGAACTAGCTTCCCAGGAAGGGGTGGGACTGGACAGGTACCACCCTCATTCAGGATGGAATGTTGAAGGACCCAATTGTATGCAAGCCTTGTGCAGATATCCATAGCTGTTGAGTGCTCATGATGGCAGCAACATGTCGTACCTCAATGGCATGGTGTGGCACAGCACCACTCCCCATCTTCCATCATTTACCTTATTTCTGCCCCCACTTCCATGATTTTCACTGGGCCTTGGGGTGAGTTCTATAGATGTTCCATTTACAGCTGATCACTCAAGAATCATGAATGCTCAAAGCTTTGGCCAGATATAGGTCTCAGCATTAACTGTCACTACAAAGGAGCTTTCCTGCCCAAGGCAGATGGCAGCCCTAGTTTATGGGTAGAAGCAGAAATATTTAGAAGGCATTTTGACTACATGGTCATATAGCAAAGCAACAGTAGTAGGTTCTCCCCTAGGGCCTATGGCCTCCCAGGCGAAGGGTTTTCAAGGTAGTTCATAGTTCCAGGCATGTATTTCCTCCCATGCACCGGGACTCAAATTTGATTAGAAAGTGGCTGCTTGCCCCCAAGACAAGCATGCTGCTATTACAGCAGTGAGCATCTATCTCTTGCCTGGCAATCAGTATTACAGCATACAGTTCACAGGTGGGTAAGATTCTTGATGAGTTACCCACCCCAGCAGCATACACAGCACCTTGTGGCAGCATGTACACTAGCCAGCTGAGAGGCAGCTTCCAGCTCACTTCCAGCTCACTTCCAGCTTGATTTCTCTGTATCCTGTAACTGAGCACATGGTCTCTTCAGCAATGAGCTCTTTCTGTTTAGTTTGGCTTGGAAACAAAGGGCAGCTACAATGGCCCATGTTGCTTTGGGAGTCTCTGGGACCTCAATGGTCAAGAATTCATAGAGAGTGTCCAACACCTGGCACTGGGTATTCGTCTGAAAACCCATGACTTCTGGGAGCAACATTATGAACCCACGTAGGGTCCCACTGTTATAAGCTCTTTTTTTAAAAAATTATATATTTAATTAGCTTATAAAGTAGTGGTAAGCCCATTTTCTTTTCTAGCATTAGTTACTATATATTTCTTGATGTTAATTAGGGACCAAAATGAGAAATGTAAATACCCCTTTCATTGTGATTGTCCAATGGCCAATGAGTCTACCAGGTCTACCTAGTTAGTATTTAATATAAAAATAAATGACACATATTTTTCATTTTGTTTGTTATTTCTATTGTCTTGGTTTAACGCTAATACCTCTTTCAGATTCTGAAATCATTTGATCATTAAGATAGATGGAGAACTAGCTAAAATGCATAATTCATGGTTCTTTCTAGAGATTTGTGCTTAGTTATTAGAAGAAAACTGTAGGGGCTGGCTGAGGGCAGAGCAATTGCTTTTGTTGTAGATGAGTGTAGTTTGGGTTCCAGCCACATCGGGTGGCTCAGAATAGCCTGCAGCTCTAGCTCCAGGGGATCTGATGCTGTTTCTGTCCTGCACACACACACACACACACACACACACACACACACACACACACACACACCTGCACACAGATGGCATGCACGAAGGCAAAAACTTTCAAAATGAACATGAAAAATAAGAACCAGAGATCGGCCAAGACCTCCTGAAGCACAGGTACAGGGCAAAAGAGCAACCCTCCCTCCCTCCCAACCTGCCAACAACTGGGATTATGAAGGCATCTGAAGGAGGCAAACAAAGCAAGCATTCAACACAGTGAAGAGGCATTTGGGACTCACACTGGAATACAGGCAAGGAGAAGCCCATATGCCAGGAGCATGAAGAAGAGACAATATGGGAAAGGGGCTGGATAATCCCACACCAAGCTCTACCAACCCTGTGGAAGATTCCTACAGTGGGATCCCTCTGGGGATGGCCCTGGACACAGATATCAGAAACATAATCATGAACATACTTAAAGAAATGCAAAATTATAAAGAGCAAATCAAAGAATTAAGAAAAGAGAAGGAATAACTCAAGAAGGAAGTGGAAACACTGAAAAGATACCATGTTGAAAAACATAAGGAAACTAACCAGCAAAGCAAAGAGCTACAGGAAGGGATTGAGAAGCTCCAAAAGGAAGTGGAAATACTAAAGAAATCAGAAGAGGAAATGAAAAATGAAACCAAACACTCATCCAATCAAGAGGAAAGGAATGGAAAAAGCCTCAGAATCAGAATGGAGGAAGCAGAACAAAAAATATCAGACCTGGAAGATAACACAGAACAACTAAAAACCTCAAGTAAAGATTATGAAAAATTTAAAAATACACAAAAGTGGAACAACCAGGAACTGTGGGACACATGAAAAGATTGAACCTCCGCATCATAGGAGTAGAGGAAGGAGAAGAATCCCAAGAGAATGGTATTGATCAGATCTTCAACAGAATAATAGATGAAAATTTCCCCAAATTATTAAAAGACAAACCAATACGAATACAAGAAGTACATAGAACTCCAAACAGACAAGATCAGAAAAGAAACTCTCCATGCCACATCATAGTTAAAATGCTAGACACCCAAAACAAAGACAAAAATCCTTAAAGCCACAAGAGAAAAACAAGTGACCTGTAAGGGGAAACCTATCAGAATTACAACTGACTTCTCAGTGCAAACTATGAAAGCAAGAAGAACGTGGAGCAAAGCATTCCCAGTGATAAAGGACAATAGATGCCAACCTAGGTTACTATACCTAGGAAAAAATGTCAATTATAGTTGAAGGAGAGAGAAAAAACTTCCATGACATGAACAAGATGAAAGAATACATGTCCAGAAAACCAACCCTTCGGAGAATACTTGAAGCCATTCAAAGAACAGAAGAAAGGAGCAACCATCTCCAGGCACCTGGAAAAAGAAATCAATAAAAACATAACTGCAGAAGCAAAAACCTAAAACAAAACCGCAAATGGATATTAAGGCAAAAAGAAGCAACACAAACCTATCAGTCATAACCTTAAATATTAATGGACTAATTCCCCAATCAAAAGACATAGACTGGGAGATTGGATTAGGAAACAGAATCCATCGATATGCTGTCTACAAGAAACACATCTTACCTTCAAGGACAGACACCACCTTAAAGTGAAAGGATGGAAAAAAATATTCTAAGCAAATGGTACCAAAAAGAAAGCAGGTGTTGCTATTTTAATATCGGACAAAATAGACTTCAAAGTAAAAGAAATCAGAAGAGACAAAGAAGGCCATTACATTTTTATCAAAGGAACAATTCACCAAGAAGATTTCACAATTATGATCCCACCCCCCACCCCATCAGAGCTCATGCATTCTACCAAACATGTTTTTCATCTTTTCATCAGTCTCTCTCAAAATTCTCAATGCAGAAGTTGACTGTTTTGAGCAGAAGTTCAGGTTCATTTCTTCGACGCAATCTTTTCGTTGTTGTTTCCAATATGCATCATTCCCAAATCTTGGACAAAAGCTCAGGGGGCCTGCACAAGGAATACTTACATCTAGCTCATTGTGCTAGCATTCACAGATGAGGTCCACTTGTTTGCTTTTCTGGACTGTGTTACTTCCTTAACTACGTATTTCTCGTTCCCTCCATTTACAACTAGTTTGGCACCCAATCCACGATGAGGTACTGTGAGTTAGAAATGCCACTCTACCAAGAATCTCTAGAGGCCAAAACTGTGGAGGAAAAGTTTAATAAAAGAACATTACATCAAGGAAAAAGTACAGAAAAACACAGGACAGTGACAGAGACAGACACCGTCGAGGCCGAGCACACTCCCATGGGGCTGGAGGGCAGCGGCCCTGGGGTCCGATAATCTCCCATTTTTATTCCCCGTTAGGGATTTCCACTGCGGTTACATGACCCTTTCTCTGATTGGTGGGTCTTGATGGTTGCAGACCAGGCAGTCTTCATTGGATCAGTCCACCTGTTCTGCACCCCTTTGTTTGAACAATGGGTGTGTTTAGCAGCATGAAGCCCTTTGAGAGAGTTAGTAATGGATCCTTAGGGGGTGAAGCACTCCTCATGGCTGGGAAAGTTCATCTGACCTCAGGTAGCTCTGGGAAGTAATAACTCAAGGTGGGAGGGAGTAACTATGGGAACCAGACCTGCTTCAATAGAGATTGCTCCTGCATGCGGAAAAACTTTGGTGGATTAAAAGACCTGGACAAAACAAAATTCATATTTCGTGGGCTGGAGGAGGAATAGATGATGCTTCTAGCCAGCCATTTTCCTGCAAAGCTATGATGTCACTTTTTTACTGCTGCATAGAACTCCATTTGTAGATGTGACACATTTTCTCTATCCACTCATCAGTTGAGGACATGTGGGTGGATCCAGCTCCTTGCTGTTTTGAAGGAGCTGAAATAAACATGGCCATGCATGTATCGCTGTGTCCCACCCCCCACCCCATCAGAGCTCATGCATTCTACCAAACATGTTTTTCCATTTTTTCATCAGTTCTCTTCTCAAAATTCTCAAGCAGAAGTTGACTGTTTTAGCAGAAGTTCACGGTTCATTTCTTCGTACAATCTTTTCGTTGTTGTTTTCCAATATGCATCATTCCCAAATACTTGGACAAAAGCTCAGGGGGCCCTGCACAAGAAATACTTACATCTAGCTCATTGTGCTAGCATCACAGATGAGGTACCACTTGTTTGCTTTTCTGGACTGTGTTACTTCCTTAACTTACGTATTTCTCGTTCCATCCATTTACAACTAGTGTATTGGCACCAATCCACACGATGAGGACTTCTTGAGTTAGAAATGCCACTCTAACCGAAGAATCTCTGAGAGGCCAAAAACTGTGGAGGAAAAGTTTAATAAAAGAACATTACATCAAGGAAAAAGTACAGAAAACACAGGACAGTGACAGAGACAGAATCGACTCGTCGAGGCGAGCACACTCCCATGGGGTGGAGGGCAGCGGCCCTGGGGTCCGATAATCTCCCATTTTTATTCCCAGTTAGGGACTTTCCACTGTGGTTACGATGACCCTTTCTCTGATTGGTGGGTCTTGATGGTTGCAGACCAGGCAGTCTTCATTGGATCAGTCCACCTGTTCTGCACCCCTTTGTTTGAACAATGGTTTGTTTAGCAGCATGAAGCCCTTTGGAGAGTTAGTAATGGGATCCTTAGGGGGTGAAAAGCACTCCTACAGGCTGGAAAGTTCATTCTGACCCAGGTAGCTCTGGGACTAATAACTCAAGGTGGGAGGGAGTAACTATGGGAACCAGACCTGCTTCAAATAGAGATTGCTCCTGCATGCTTAACATTCCTTTGGTGGATAAATTCTTTCTGACCTGGTCCTAAAAACAAAATCATCATTTTGTCTGGGAGGAGTGTTACTTCACTAGCAATGATGTCTTCTAGCCAGCCATTTTCCTGCAAAGCTATGATGTCACTTCTTTACTGCTGCATAGAACTCCATTGCTGTGAGATGTGACACATTTTCTCTATCCACTCATCAGTTGAGGAGCATGTGGTGGATCCAGCTCCTTGCTATTTTGAAGGAGCTGAAATAAACATGGCATGCATGTATCGCTGTG
>VZQC01014231.1:2135672-2162466 GCA_009823505.1 Rhizomys pruinosus | reverse complement strand
GCGGGACATGGGTCTAGATTTGCTTTGTAGTGTAATCTTGTATAAAAATAAATTGAATTGAAAAAAAGTACTGTACCTCTATTTTAACAAGTGATCCAGAATTATAATTGAATCTAATTGTAAGTTTTTTTTGTCACAAAATACCCATGGCTGAGTATTTTATATGGAAAGATATTTACTTAGCTCATAGGTCTAGAAGTTTAAGAGCCAGTACCTGCTCTGAGCAGGCCTTTACTCAGGGGCATGGGAAAGAACAGAGGTGGGAGCAGGTACGTAAGAGAAAAAAGTAACATAATGAGCCAGGAAACAAGATAGGAGAGGGTGGGGATGCTCCTTCTATGATAATTACTCCACTCCTAGAAGGTAGCATGAATCTATTCATGCAGACAGAGCCCCAAAGGCTTAATTACTTTCCACATCCTCTTAAAGTTTCTGTCATCTCAATGCCACCACACAGGAGACCAAGCCACCAGCACAGGAACTTCTGGAGGACAAATTGCACCCAAGGTATAATAGTGCCGAGGCTGGGGCAAGTTTGGAAACCATTTGTCATGTAACACTCACAAATCTTAAATTGGAACTGAAGCACAAGGTGTCCTCTGCTTGTTTCTCTAGCTCCATCCCTTACTACTTTCTAAGACAGCTTTTATTTCACTTGTTTTTGCTGAATATTTATTATATCTTACTGTATGTTGTATATTTGCTTTGCTGTTAAAATTAGAATAATATCGATGGACAAAGTCTTTGTTGACTCAGTATGTGAATAAACCAAATTTTATTATTATCTATAACATTAAATTTAGTAGTCATAGGGATGCTTTATAACTTTCTGTTTTTTTTTTCCTTTGGCTCAGGGTACATCTTTAATTTAGCTACAATCTATGATCATTGTCTTCCTGTCTGGGCTGCCATAATTCCTTGTCCCCTTCTCTATTATAAATCATTTATTTTATTCTCTCTCTCTCTTTCTCTTTCTCTCTCATTCTCTCTCTCTCTCTCTCTCTCTCTCTCTCTCTCTCTCTCTCTAGACCACTAGACTCATGGTTTTCAAAAGGCAGAGATTTATAAAACCTAACGTTGAGATCCATTCTTGGCATACAATAATCCTCAACCATTTATTAAATGACCATTATTCAACTAGTAAGTGGCACAGTAGGGATTTGACTGTAGCGGTAGTTGACTCCAAAGTCACATCCTTTTAACTATACTGTACCCTTTCAATAACGTATGGTTCAGATGGTCAGAGACTTTTTTAATCATTCAAGGAGAATATAATGATTTCTGAAGATGGGCTACTCCCTCTCTAAAGGGGGATGTGCCAGTGAACCACTTTAGCTGATCGATATGTGGTTTAGGTTAGAAAACACATGGCAAAGAGTATTAGCTGAGATTTATTAAACTACTACAAGAGACACATCTATCCTGTTCTTGGCCTTGGTTTCACCATGTGAATGTGTTATCCGAAATAGGAAGAGTGACAAGTTAAAACTAAGTGATGATATTTCCTTATATTAACCTAACCAATCAGTCTTAAACTAATTTCTAGGTATAGATCATGCACAGTACTTGGCTCACAAAATTCCTCAGAAGCATTTCAGAAATATTGGATTAGAGCAGGAAGCTGATACAGTTGGCAGAAAATGTATGCGACTCTCAATCAATTTAAGTATCCATTTTATTGAGGAAATGAATGCAACTCAGGCTTTTACTCTTGAGCGCAGAAGTATGTGGGCAGTGAAAGCAAATGGACAGAATTCAAAGTGTCGATCCTGTCATCTGATTTGGGAAATATGTGCTGACTCTGCTCATTCTATTAAAAATACTGTCCATAAAATATTCTTGGACTAGTTTGTCACAAGTTATTATATATCTGTGAGAAAGACCGTTATTAACAAAGACTTTTATTCCTCATCTAATTAATTTATAGCATTGCTACCAGAGTCTTCTTTCTGCATTATAAGTCCATGACAACTCCTCCCATTAAAAAGCTTTTGATGACTCCACAGTTTTCCACCTTCCTATTCACAACCTATTTTCTTCTTCTCTGTAACCCAAATGCCCATTACAGTCCTTGCCCAAACCAGATAACTCACCTGTAAACATCCTTTTAGTACCCATTTCTATGTCCTTGCCTAAGCTGTCTTTCTGTCTGCCTTCTTTCTTTTCCTCCTGGTTTTACAGCAGTGTCTCCATGTCAGTGACATGGCAATTCCTAGGAGGCCTTAAAGAACTGTTCACTTTCTCATCTATATTCAGACATCATTAATACATATATGCATGAACCACATCTTAGAACTGTGGTCTGACAGGTATACGTATAATTAATGGAATAGAATAATCAGAACAATTCCGGAAAATGAGGAATATAGTTTGTCATAGTGATCACGTTTACCACCAGAACCATGAATAGAGCTTTATATTTTATAAGCATATTTTTGGCCATCACTTATTTATTTATGAATTTAAAAATGTTAAGTGTCTATCCTGCCTTAGGGACTGTCATAAATGTTAGAAACAGAGATGAAAAATGACTTTTTTTTGCTTTTAAGGAATTGACATTCTGCAGAAAGAAATGGATGAGAAATTAATAATAAAATAATTTCAAATAGTAATAATTATTCTAGAGAAAACAAGAGACCAGTATTATGAAAAATAACTTGAGAGTTTGGAGGGCGTGATCTAGGTGTAATTTCCATAATATTTTATCTACAGAAAACAAGAGAATGATAACAGAAGAATCAAGGAAGACTAAACATGCAGCGATCAAAGTATAATGACCATCAAACATGAAAAAATGCTTAAATTTTATGAAAGTCCTATAAAGTAATGAAAAATATATCACTTCACACCCATTGTATTAATAATCTTAAAAAAGAGTGGATGTGGGGAATATACATTATCTGGAATTATAAAGTTTCACACACTTTCTGGGAGGCAACATGGCTCATAGAGGCCAGAGATATTCTCTTATCCTTCAGGGATCTCTGCTCATAAAACCCAGTTCACCACAGAAAAGAATTTCAACATGACAACCAGTATAAAGCAGAGTTGAACATAATAGTAAATAAAAATATTTTATTTACTATTTTTACTTAATGTGTACAAGTGTATTGCCTGGATGTAAGTGTACCCATGTCATGCAATGCTCACAGAGGTCAGAAAAGGGCTTCAGATGGATCTCCTGGAACTGGAGTGATGTACAGTTGGTAGGCACCATGTATGTGATGGGAACTGAACCTAGATCCCCTGCAGGAACAGGGGTTAAGTACTCTTAAACGCTGAGCCGTATCTCTAGCCCCAGAGTTGAATTTATTGAAAACAAATTTTTAATATAGACCTAAGCATGGGAATTAAGAGAAAGACCTTTGGGGTAGGAGCCTAAGTGTGGGCTTCTCAAGGGAGAGCCACACTTAACTGTCATGTGTACAACAGAAAGGGAATAGACATGCATAGGATTTTGGTGACTTATGAAGTTATCTTTAAATGCTTGCTAAGAAATTTAAAAGAGAACACAGGATGGTTCATGAGGGGTGCTTGACAGGTCTATTACTAAGGTAAAACTATTGATTACAGGGATTACCGAAGTTATCACTGTAAAAAATATATTATCACTGTAAATAAGATTGGAGAGAGCTAACATTTGATCAGACATGGTAACATGCCTGTTAATCCAGCACTCAAGAGACTGAGGTAAGAAGATCATGAATTTGAGTTGTAATATAAGCTAATTAGCTACATAATGAAGCTTTGTCTCAAGAAGGCTCATATAAAGAGTGAGATGCTGTTCTGTAGTACAACCTGACCATGACACAGGGGCAGAACCATTTTCCAACAGTCTCAGTATTGTGTAACACTATCCTGGTGAGACACCCAAGATAGGGGACCAATAACAGACCAAAGTAAGGAAACTCCCAAAGTCAAAATTGGTGAACCAGTGAGTTTCATTGGGGTTATTTATAGGAATCTGGATGAGTGATTGCAGACAGGAGGACAAATACTAAACAGATGCAAAGCAGGAGGCCTGACAGCTCACAAAAACAGGAAACCTGGAGCTCACTGGAGCTCACTGCAGAACCTGCAGGCAGGTTGGTAAGTTGGAGAGTGTCTCTTCTGGGTGGCTCAGTTGGCCTGAGCCTCTTCCCGGAAGTTGGTCTGGTCTAAGCCTCTCATAGGTAGTTCAGTTTGTCTCAGTAGTTCTTGGGGCTTAACTATGCATGGTGAGGGATGAGCCTGCCGAAGGTGGCCAGTTTCGGGGCTTCATTTCACATCATTCTCCTGTTTCTTTCCCTTTAGAACATCTTGTACCAATGCAAAAAAGTAACAGTTTTAGCAAGGACAGAGCTGGGCGGATCTCATATTAGAGGCAAGGTAGGCTTGGAAGGCAGTTAGCAAATGTTTTCACTTATGTGGACTATATACAAAATATGTATATAGGTGAGAGTATAATCAGCTCTGTTTAGTTTTTTTTGTCTTTTCTTTTTAAAAAAATTTTTTTTTATTAATTTTATTTATTTCCGTATGTGTATGAATGTACTGTCTGCATGCAAGTTTGTGCACCCGTGTCGTGCAAGGCCGCGGAGGTCAGAAGAGGGTGTCGGATTCCCCTGGAACTGGAGGTCTCCTGGAATTGGAGTTCAGACGGTTCTCGGCCGCCATGTGGGTGCTGGGGATCGAACCCGGGTCCTCTGCAAGAGCGGTCGGCGCTCTTAACCGCTAGGCCATCTCTCCAGCCCAGACAGGGTCTCCCTGTAGCGTAGCTCCCTGCTGTCCTGGAACTCATTCTGTAGACCAGGCTGGCCTTGAACTCATAAAGATCCGTCTGCCTCTGCCTCCCAAGTGCTAGGATTAAAGGCGTGTGCCACCACGCCCGGCTCTGTTTAGTTTTTAATGTTTTAATTTATATGTTTTTTAATTTTTGAGAATTTCATGTGAGTACTGTATTTCATATAATTTCTGCTCCTTTTTCCTCTAAGTTCTCCTGTATCTCCCCACTGCTCTCCTCTCAAATTCATGATTTCTTCTATCATTTTTTTTTCAGAGCTATGGACTGAACCCAAGGCCTTATGATTGCTAGGCAAGTGCTCTACCCCTGAGCTACATCTTCAACCTTCTATAGTTATTTTTAACTCACAATTGGTCCACTAAGACACAGCCCCATTTTTAGTGAAGGAATATCAGCATTTTACATAACACATCGGTGCCATTTTAACTGATTATACATAACTCTGGACTGAAAATGAGGCACATTTATTTGTCACTTTATAAATAAGACTATAGGTTGGGTAAATAAATTCATCTCTTTTTAGTATTAAGAAAAGTTAATAGTCTTGTTTGTGAGATTTCCAGAAAATATTCAGAAGAGTGAAGCCATACCTGAGGTCATAAATGCTCAGGCCTGATTCATTGCTATTTTAACATTCCTATTTGGGAAAATTGCTCTATAAAAGAAATATTGTCTCTCTGTGGACAGCCTTCACAATAAATGTTAATTGTGCTGGATTTCTTGATTCTCAGCTAGTGAGTGGCTTTATCTACACTTGAAACTAAGGGGCTCGTTTTTCTCCTGTGTTCCCATAATTCTCCGTATCTTTCTATCCTGCCTCAGTATCACATATCACTAGCTTGGGAAATGATCAAACTAAAAATTAACAGTATGCTTACTGCTAAATGCACATCACATTGATAAATTCAGAAATTCTGAGTTGAATCATTGTCTATCAGGGACATTTGAAAATGCAGCACATATATTTTGTGTGGTGTACTGTGGATTTAGTTTATGAACAATGTTTAGTGGACATAAGGTTGCATGGAAAATTGAATGTGGACCTGAAGAGTCAGGAGTTTTCATACTGGAAAGAATGAACTGGACCACAGACAGAACACATCTTATTGCATACAGAGTTGAGTGGCAGCTAGTATCTTAACTCCCTGATAGTGTATGTATTTTAAGACCTGATTCTTAATAATCTGATTATACCTTCAGTTTCTTTTCAGCCATTATAATTGATATGATGAGATGGTGTGAGGGGAGGGAGAGAAATAGGCATTTCTATGGTAGCGTCAATCACAATACTTGTTAAAGACTCTCCCTGGTTCACACAGTGTACAAGGGTATTGATTATATTTTTCTTGTAATTCTCAAGCTGCATGTAAGGCAAATTCAGGAAACCTTCTAATGTTTCTGAGAGTAAGGTGGTCATAAAAGATCTGTCTGCCTCTGCCTCCTGAGTGCTAGGATTAAAGGCATGCGCCACCACACCCGGTGGGTTATGATTGTTTTTTTTTTTAAATATATAAAATGTTACAGAAACTTTTGAAATCATCTGTGTAACTTTCTGTCTTGATTGCGTTTCAATACACTGGGCGATAGTTTAATAAATTCTATCTGCATTTTATCTCTGTGTAGGATGTAGGATCCATCATATTTTCTCACTGGGACCTGCATATTGTACAAGTCTCTCATATTTCAAAGCAGGGCAGATCATTCTGTTGTGTTTTTCTTTATTCCTCCTCAGAGAAGAGCGTAGCCTTTCCTGCTCAAATGCAGGGACTGCGGTGTGCATTTCCTCCACTCTGTAGTCTAGCACAGAGCAAATGGCTTCTGTGGTGCGTCTGTACTGCAGCTTCATTAGCATTAGGGTCTATCTCCCTTTGGTTTTATGCTTTCAGTAAACAAAAGAAAGAATAAATCAATACTTTACCAAGACAAAGCCTACTTTACATCAAGGCAGATAGTTGAAAAAAATGAATGCTTATTGCATCACTTCATTAGTATTTGGCTAGCTTTTACAAGCATTTTAATATGGAAAACTCCAAATGTAAATAAAAACACAGGGAATGATATAATAACCCTCTTGTGCCATCACCTGACTTTGATAATTAAGTTATAGATAACCCTACATTCTCTCCCACTGTACTGATTCCATTCTACCACCAAGGTATTATGAAATAAATTTCAAATTTTGTGTAATTCTGCTCAAATTCAGCAGTATGGATCTTTAACTATAGGAAAAGAACACTTTGAAAAATATAAAAATATCAGAAATATTCCCATTCTTCAAATATTAATATTCTCTTAACATTATTGAATACCATGCAGTGTCCACATTTCCCTGCTCAGTCTGGTGCTTGAATCAGTACATAAGTCCTTAGATTATAATATGAGTCTATCTCTCAAAATCTCAGGTTGTGTTTTACAACCACTCCATTTTTATACTTGCAATCCATTGTTTGGGAAAGCGGATACTTTGTCCTTTGAGGTTCCCCACACCTGCATTTTGTCAGCTCCATCCTTGAAGTGTCCTTCAACATGTCCTTGAGTCCCTGTGTTTCGTGTAATTTGAAAATAAGTATAAAGTCTTGATATATATATATACATATATATATATATATATGTGTGTGTGTGTGTGTGTGTGTGTGTGTGTGTATAATGAATAGAAGTAATAGAAGAATAAAATGAGAATTTTATAAAGAAAAGATGATTTTATTCAAAATAATGACCTTGGGGTCTTGATTAAACATTGTTATATTTAGGACATGACAGTGAGAAATAATCAAATCAAAGAGTTGATCTGTGATGGGTTTAAGAATGTGACTGACTCCAATCAGGGCTGTAGATGGCTCTGAGTCAGTAGAGTGCCTGCCAGATAAGCATGAGGATGTGAGTTGGGACTGCGAATATCAACATAAGAGCATGTGTCTGTAACCTCAGAGCAGCCGGGGCAGAGGCGGGTGAGCTTATTGATCAGCCAGCCTAACCAAAACAGGTTCAATGATAACTGTATCAGACAGTGAAGGAGAGGGTGATTGACACTTGATATTGGCCCCTGGCCTCCGCATGCACCCACATAAACACCCACAAACACATATATGTACCACATAATAAGTAACACACACACACACACACACACACACACACACACTGCATCCATTACTTTCAAATTTACAATTATATAGCATACTTTGTATGCTCATTTATATGAAAAATGATAACCATCAAACGAGAGAAAAAATCAGAATGCCATTGTGCTCATTCTGTCATAGTGTGTGTGTGTGTGTGTGTGTGTGTGTGTGTGTGTGTGTGATCATCCTTACCATCTGTGATAGGGTGTTGGACTATGACACCAATGTGATAAAACTGCATAAAAGGGGCATGGAAGATAAAGCCACATATTCGGAAGTAAACGAAGGAAATCTGAGTACTGGGTCTTCAGTACTGCAGTCTTCTCTTAGTCTGGAAATGCAGTGTAATGAGGAATGATATTGAAGGAGGAGATGAGGATAGAGGAGGGCATGCTATAGAGCACTTGTCCTCTGGGTGAAGGAGCCATCCAGGCTGCCATCTAGGATATGAATCTCTCTCATGACTGGGAGGCAGAGTGGAGTAAGTCTGTGCTCAAACTCACATTGAAACTTGATTGCCATTGTGACCATATGAAAAGGTGGGCCCATTACTTTAGGAGTAGACTAGTTATTACAGAAGCAAGAACAAGCCTCTGATAAACAGACTAGTTGCCTGATTATTCTGTCTCCTGTGTGCCCACCTGCCCTTCTACTGTGTGTCTTAGCACAGAAGCTTTCACTAGATCCTGGTGCCAGGCTCTGAGGATTCCCATCTTCTAGAACTACAGGAAATCATTTTTGTCATTATAATCTTCCAGTCTGTGGCATTTATTATAGAAACAGAAAAGATTTAAGATAGCCTGACTCCCTACATGGAGAGCATGGATGACCAAAGACATGGCAGATGTCCACGCTAATGAAGCCTGGAGGTCTCATGCTAGGAAGGAAGGATTTGCAAATATCCAGAAGGATAGAAGGCCAAGAAGTTGGAAGAAAATGTGAGATTCTTAGTGGAACAGAAAACATTTCAAGTTATAATTAAGAACTAAAAAAAAGAAGGGTCCACACAGATTAAGAAAAGGGTTATGAAAATAAACAACAAATAAAATGCTTTAAAAAAAGAATAAAAAGGATTATGAAGAGAGAATACAAAAATAAACTTTTACAAAATTCATGAGTTTATAAGAGAAATAATAAGCTTTAGGTACTAGCCATGCCCAGAAAGCACTCCTGACAATCCCGAGAAGCAGGAGTAATTAATCTCTGAGTTTAGTTGAAATGGAATAGTATATATGTGCTCATATATACTATCAGTATATATACTAAGATATGGTCTCTTTTTTAAAATTTTTATTTAATTTTTTATGTGTATGAATGTACTGTCTGCATGTAGGTTGGTGTACCCATGTCGTGCAATGCCGCGGAGGTCAGAAGAGGGTGTTGGATTCCCCTGGGACTGGAGTCAAAGATGGTTCTCAGCCACCATGTGGGTTTTGGAGATCGAACCCCAGTCCTTTGCAAGATCAGTCGGCACTCTTAATGGCTAGGCCATCTCTCCAGCCCCAAGATGTGGTCTCTTAATATGTTTAGTTTATTTGAATATATCTAGTTGTATATTAGTAGGCAAATATTAGTATATATACAATAACAATAGTGTGTAGACATATATGTGTGCACATGAATACACATATATCACACATTTTCTTCTTATAATAAGGAGGCTAATGCTCTGGAAATGGTTTCTTCCACTTTCTTGAATTAAAATGAAATGCAGAGGGATTACATACTACCCAGGACCTCATGGCTTGGAAGTGGTAAAGCTGTAATCAAACATAGGCTTCTTGGGGATGGAGAGATGGCTCAGGGTTCATAGCACCTACAAAGGTCTGCTCTATAACTCCAGCTTCAGGGGAATCTGATGCTTCTGGCCTCTATAGGCACTTACAGTCACATACACTACTTTAAAAGAAGCCTTAACAACAACAACAAAAACAAAACCAGGTTTCTCACTTCTAATCTGCTATTCTTCTGCTTTTGCCTTGTCACTGATTTGGCTATTTAATTACAAAATCCTCACTCCATTTAGTGCTCTGATCCTCTTGAGCACTCCTTTCGTAGAAGGTTGCAGTGAAGAAATATTAGAAGTTTAAAAACCTGATTCAGACTGTGGCTCAGGGATTTCTGCCAAAGTTTTGCAAAGTGCCTTTTAATAATTCACAATCCCTTAAACATGGAAACCTACTGCCTAAATATATCAAGAGATGTGCTTAGTTAAGCCAAAAGCTGTGTATTTAAATACATTAAAGCTTTCTTTCTCCCCATAGAAATACATCTAGTGTCATCCATTTGTTTGTACAGAATGGTTTAAAAATAACCCTTATTGATATATTCAGTTACTTGGTATGCCAGTCTATGGGCTTGTAATATTTGTGTTAGAATTTTGCTATTTCAGCAGTCTTAACCCCCTCCCCCTTCTATAGTTGTATAGGCTGTAGGCAGAGTTTATTTGTTAGAGCCTCTGCTAAAAATCCTAGAGGCCACGTGGGGAAGGTTGATGGTGAGCTCCAATGGAAGAGAGGCCAGGGCACTGGAAGACTGGCTTTTCTCAGCCCACAGGGAACTTGAATGCCCGAGCTGAGGACCAAATCTGCAGAGAGGCTGTGCCTCTCTTGGGCAGCAGGAGCTCTGAGGGCTCTCGGTGAACAGGTATGGGACTTGGCATAGGGGTGCCGAAGTCTTAGCAGACCTGGTCTCTGAGCTGAGGTTCCCCTCTGGGAAGGTGTCTATGGAGAAAGACCAGACACTTGTCATTGTTTCAAGTTTCCAATCAAACAGAAAGCTCAGTGTGTCACTGGAGTTTTTCCATTTCCCAGCCCTTCTGTGGTTGTATGTCTGTATTTCTGTCTCATAATCAGGACCTAAACTGGTCTTGACTCCTGATACATATTTCCAGCACTGTTGATGATAAATCTCCATCTGTTTTCTCTGCTCATTCTGCAGAGACAAAGGGACTCTCTGGCTGTATGTTTATAATAGAAGTGACCAGTCTTCCCTCTCTACATTCCTCTCACATGCTCCATTTGACACCTGGGGCTGTGTTTATATGCTACTTCTGCAAGGAAGTTTTCTGAACACCCAAGCTAAAGTACTTTTCCTTTTGTTCTTATTTTCAAACATCTGAGTTTTTCTTTTATTGCATTTATCATGCTTCATGTTTCTTGCTTTGTGTTTTGTTTTGTTTTGTTGCTGCTTCCTCCTTCTCCTAGTAAGTTGTGAACTCCATTAAAGCCTTATCTGCTGCAGTGCCCCTGCTACTTTACACTATGCACAGCCCATGTCTTTCATAATATATTATTACAGTTGAATGAATGATTAAATGGATTAACCCATGAATTGTATCCTACCTATAGAGGTCTTCTTGTCAATCTTCCACTGACCCTTTTTTAGCAAAACATAAGAATAAACACAGTAGTTTATTCACTAATACAATTTTCGGTAGGCTGGGCTTGAAGAAATGACTCATGGTGAACTTCAGCCAACACAGAGTGAATGGATGAATAGACTGATCTTTAGTTGACTGAAATGGGGCTCATCAGAGTTTTATTCTACACACACATTGTCTTTTATTAAAGCAGTTAATTTAGCAAGAGTAACCAGGTAAGCAGGTCATTCCTTTTATGAAGGCACACTTGTTTTATTTGACAGAAAGCCAATACAACTTGAATATGACAGAGGCAGCCCTGGGAAATTTTAGAACCTCAAATCATTCTCTGCTCATTCTCATTTACATCATGTACTCGCCTTCTTCAAGCAGATAAATTTTTAAGAGCAGCTTTTAAATGGAACTTTTTTTCCTTATGAATTAATTATAAGTCACAGATTGGAATTAAAATATCTTTCTGCCTGGGCTATAGCCTTTTTATCTGCATAGCACTGAAGCATATCTAGTCTAGCATAATGTCTCCAATATAGGGCATGTACTTAGAGAGGAGTTTACTATAAGAATTACCTATGCCATTTCCTTTGTGTTTTTCATCTAAAGGTTTTTAATGTTTTTGAGAGCACTGGGTTCCTAATAGTGTACCCAAAATTTGCATGTTCTGAACCAAATGTTCATGTTTCTGCAAAATTCAGATGTGAAATGCTAGTCCCCAAGATGGTAGTGTCAGGAGGTAGGGACTCAGTAATATACACACAAATAATGCATTTACTCAACAAATATTCTTTACGCAGAAAGACACTGTAGACAGGTATTGCTAAAATTCCTTCCAAGAAGTACTTGTGCACCCAGCACCCAACCTCCTCTCCCATGGTCCCAAAGGCAAACAAAGGAAGAATCTCCAAAATCACAGTTTGGAAGATTTTAGGAGTTTAATTCGGCTTGCTTCGAGCAAATGGATGAGGGGGTCACTTACAGGATTGCTGGTGCTCTCCCTCCCTCAGGCAGCCACCCAGGGTCCTGCATGGACCCCAGGACCTCCACCTAACATGGTGAGGGTGGAAGAGAGACCTGCTCCCAGGGACTGCCAGCCCCTCCCCCTATACAGCCATGACCCTGCTGGCTGGTTGGTAGGAGTAACAGTCAAGTTTCCACAATCCTGGGCAAGCAGGAGCAGTAAAGCATTGATCTCCAGTCAGTCTTCCTTTCAGAGGACCTTCCACATCACAATAGGCAAGTGCATTAAAATTAAGCAACACAATAGTTGCTGATTCAAGAATTACTAATAGAGAAAGAAATTCAGGCATTCAAGCAATTTTCTATAATATGATAGGTATTCAGATTATTGAACAAACACAAGAAGATGTTTGGGAAGTCAGAGGAAGGCAGAACTAACTTCAGGAGGTATCCTGTCCCCTGCACAGCTGCCTATGCTCTTGAGGAACTTGTACCCAGGGGTAGTATATGTGAGTACACCCCTCTTTTGGAAGTGTTCCAGGCCACAGTGGGTCAGTCTACTTTGCTGAGCTTCATCATGGATTACTCCTTTCCAGACAGTCTTAGTATCCTGGAGTAAGTACATTGAACTTTTCCCTATATGTCAGCTTTGCTTTCCACCTTGAACTCATCTTCTCTCTACCCTCTGTTACTATGTACTCTCAATAACTTTGGACATCAAGTGGATAAGGCAGTGGTTCTTAACCTTGGTCATTTAAAATTACCTAAAGAGATTAAGAACAGGCTGAAGCTTGAGTCCCTATAGAGTCTATTTTAATTGTGCTGAACTAGAGCTTGAACCCTGGAATTCTTTACATCTTCTCAAGCAATCCCAATGTATAGCAAAGGGACACAAATTGCTTAAGGGAAAATGCTGTGTAAGGGAGGAAAATTATTTTCATCTATCTTTCTGTGTTCCTTTCCTAAGGCATAGGAAAACAAACTAACAAAAGCCAGATTGGAAGGAGAATGAATATGCATTTATCTGCTGTCATGATTTTAACAATTTTATGTGCCTAGGGATCTTCATAGAAAAGAAGGGAAAACCTTGAAGAAGTGGTTAGATTTAGGGAGTCACATATCACTTTAACTAAAGATGATAAATTGAGGGGAAGTAATTAGTCAAGGAAAATGAGACTTTAGGCATTTAGTGGTGTTAAACTGAAGAAAAGCAAGTGCATGGAGAAGACCATGAAAGGTGAGTGCCATCTAGAAAGCTTATTCATGCACGTTCGGCTCAGCTTTCCATCTGTGGTGATAAGGCTTGTCCTTATATACTCCTGTTTGGGAAAAGAGAGATATACCTTCATGAAAGGAAATTTATAGTTGTTTTCAAAAGCTAGGCAGAGAATTATTCATGTGTCTGATTTTCTTCCATTGTTTTTAGCTCAAAATAATCCATGGGTATTTTGGGGGTGCACATTCTTCCTCAGACTTTCAAAATGCCCTTCTTTCGGGAAACTGGGCAAAATTATATTCCTAAACAAACCCATAGAAACTACATTCTGCCGGGCATGGAGACACGCGCCTTTAATCCCAGCACTCGGGAGGCAGAGGCAGGCAGATCTCTGTGAGTTCAAGGCCAGCCTGGTCTACAGAGTGAGTTCCAGGCCAGCAGGGACTAAGAGGAGACCCTGTCTCAAAAATAGCAAAAAAAAAAAAAAAAAAAAAAAAAAAAAAAAAAAAAAAAAGAAACTACATTCTATTCTGTGAGCACAACTGACACACATGCACAGCGAGTCAGAATCTCTGTGCCATATTAATAACTCTTCCCTTCATGGACTCCACAGCCCTCTAGTCTCCCTAGTAACTCCTACTTTACATTCAGAGGATTTGCCTATATATCCTCAGTAAGGTATCTACTCAACTTTCAAAGTTGAGTTAATTAAACAGTGCAGACCAATTGCCTGCAATACATTTACTTGAGAAATCATAGGCATACTAGCAGAGTGAGACCTGTATTAAACTAGAGACCTGTCTGTTTAAGATGTTCTACTGCTTCCATGTGGATTTGAATTAAAATGTCCTCAGTGAAAAATTATGCCTGTTCTTCCAAGTAAAAAGCATTTTTAACTCTCTGTAATTTACTTAATGAGGCAGAATTCACCTGAGTTAATCCTATAAGGGCAATGTCAGGTGACTTAAGCAGGTACATGCCAAGACAGGTTCATAACAATTTCTATAGTTTAGGACAGCATCTCAGAAAATGAATATTTTTTATCTTAGAGCTTAAATTTATTTCTGTGAAAAGAAAACTCTGCTAGCCAAACTCCACTGTTACTTAAGTTGTACTGGTTTTGCTTATTCAATTAACCCACCCCCTCCCCAGGGCAAGGAGGAACTGTTCCCAGGGCAGCAGCCCCTTCCACCTAGTTCCCTGTACTTTTGCTTCTGTCTTTATTCTACAGAAGTTAATACTAAGAAGAACTTGTGGTCCAACGGATTGCTGTGGGCAAAGCCTACAATTCCAAAGATTTCTATGGGATTGTCTTATCTTCATTTGGGTCTTGGGAAGAAGACATAAAAGGGGTACACGCTACTAAGCTCTCCAACTCAAGAACATTGTTCATACTGAAATGGAGACCCATTTCCTGCAGTCTGTATTGATCTTACCTTATCACACTTCCCTTTTCTCTGTCATGTTTTTCCTCTTGGAATTTTAAGTTTTTTTTATGTCATTGACTTTGGCTCTATTTAGTGGCTCCTCCAGTTGGACTTGCGACATTCCAAACTCTTCATAGTCACTGAAGCTCTAATCAATGTATCGACCTTTCAGGAGGCTCAGTTTGAAGATGCGGCAGCTTCTTTCTGGGAACTTTGTCAGCGATTTCTGTGCTTTCACCTACTCACAATGGCAACTGTAACGGGAAATCTAGCTGTGGGCTCCTGGCCTCTTGTATTCTCCCCTTCTCAGACCCCATTTGGAGAGTATGGAGTTAGGAAATCATGTTCGATATTAATTAGGAAAGGGTTACTGAAGGAAATCATGATGAGAGTACAAAGAGGAAGAAAGCCATTCCCGAAGAAAAGAGTAGTCAGGACAAAGCCAAGGAAATGGAAGTAAATGAGATAGTTGGGAATCTCACATCATTTATTGATTTTGAATCAAACATAAAGAAAATATGGCAGGATGCTAGGATACAAAGTCAGAGAGAAGACAAGCCCAGTGCTGATAAAACCTCTCCTCTGGAGCTCCCTTGTGGAGTCCATAACCTTGGGATCTGACCATGACCCATTTAGTCAGGTTTTAATAAGAGTCCTGCTGAGTCCTTTAGCAGAACGCTCTCTTCCTTGGCATTCCATCCCACTGATCAGCCTTCAGCAAGAAGCCTGTCGAGTCAGTCTAACCAGAATCCCACTGTCTTTGATGTTTCCTTTTAATTTCCCATTCCTTAACCCTACCCTGATCTTCCCTTATAAATCTTTAGCTGTCCTTGTTGCTTGTAGAATTGAGCCTGATCTGTCTCTTACTACAGTCCCCCATCACAGTAACTTCTTGTAAATAAAGCCATCTTTTACTGTCTCTGATGTCACAAGTACTTAAATAAAGCCAAAAAAACCAGAAATTGCCCAACTACAACTTCAGGCTTTATACAATAAAGTGCCATGTGTGTAGATGGAACGTTCACTGCTGTGGGATTTCTAGAGGTTTTGTTAACTGAAATGGCTAGGAAAATCATATGGAGGAAATGGTCATTTTCCCTGAGTCTTAAGTCAATGTGTACATGATTTTTATGTGAGATATAGAAATAAAAGGATAGAAGGAACATTTTCCCTCATAGGTGAAAACAGCCAGTATTGAGTAGAGCTGGCTGGGTACCCCAGTAAGAAATGCCTCTTAATATGAGAATGAATTGTTTGGCTGAAATCTAAACCTCTCTAGGAGCTCATTGTCTTTATTGCTCAGGCAGCACTTAACTTTTAAATTTTGTTTTTCTTACATATATATATATATATATATATATATATATATATATGTGTGTATTTTCCTTTTAAGCTTAATGTTCTCTAAAGGCAGAGAATTTGTCTCTCAACTGTGTAAGTGTGAACTTGTAAGCTCTATGGACTTTCTATCTGCCTTTTGAGTCCATAAAAGATCCAGGGATATATTTATTTGTTTATTTATTTTCTTACTATTGTTTATATGGCCCCTTTAATTAATTTATTTTTATCCTTTATCTATTTATTTATTTATCAAGAATGTGTATATGCATGCATGTGCACATGCGTGTGCACACATGTGAAGTCTGAGGACACCTTTGAAGAGTCAGCTTTCTCTCTCCTTCCACAATGTGGGACCCAGGGATCAAATGCAGGTCATCAGACTTGGTGACAAGCACCTTTACCAGTTGAACCCAAGTATTGCTTTTTGGTGGGATAGTCAAGAAATGCACTAGGAACTTGGTGCTCCAAGTGCCAGTCCCAGGCTGGTTAGCAACTAACTGTGCAACATTGAATTTAAATTCCCACATCTATAAAATTAATTCAATAAAATTGATTGTTTTGCCCCTCTCTTTAACTTATAGGAGCTAATTTTGAGTTATTTCCTCACTAATTTTGAAATTGTGTGTATAGAATAGTGATTTTTAAAATTTTATTTATTTTTGTATGTGTATGAACGTACTGTCTGCATGTAGGTTGGTGCACCCATGTAGTGCAATGCCGTGGAGGTCAGAAGAGGGCATCGGATTCCCCTGGAACTGGAGTTAAAGACGGTTCTTAGCCACCATGTGGGTGCTGGGGATCAAACCTGGGTCCTCTGCAAGAGCAGTCAGTGCTCGTAACCACTAGGCCATCTCTCCAGCCCATGATTTGTTTTTATAAAAGTTACACTAGTCAGAATCTTCAGTCAGCTTGGGTAAACTCTAAGTAGTCATAAAAGTTTTGCCCAATTCACTGGGGCCTCCTAATGACTTAAAAGTATAAAAAAAAATCCATTGGAAATAGCTCCAAGGACTCTAGAGATCCGGGGAACAATGAGGCACATATTCCCGGCTATATAGTATCTGGATTTTCTGGATTTGTTGGGGAGCGACAATGATTTTCCCATCATGAATAAGAAAAATTGTAACCCACAGATCAAGTTCAGCATAGTCTAAAATATCGTTCCACATATTTCCATGTTTTAACATGCACGAAGTAATAGTTGGCTGGTGGGCATTTTTTCAGCATTGTGTGATGTTGTCTGGGATACAGATGTCCAGCGTGGTGGGGAAGCCAAGAGTGAGAACTGCCATGTCGCATTGCATTGCCTGTCTGAGTTGTATGAAGCTTCACAGGAAGACTGGATAGGAGACATTTAAGAAAGTGTCTTGTATACTTTTTTTCTAAAAAAAATCAGTCAAGGCAGCCAGACTTGGAAATGTTCTATCTCATTTAAGATCCTCTCCCAGTCCTCTCCTCAGCACATGGCTCCTTTTCATGAAGGTCAAAGCCCCCCCATGTTTGAATAACCCCGGGGGATGTTAACTGACATGATTCCCTTGACTGCACCAATCTCCACTCCTGTAGGAAGGCAAGTGGAGCAAATTGGGTTACAACTGAGAATGGTGTCACAGTGTCAGTGGGATGAGTTCTCCTTTACGCTTTATTGGCTTCTCAGAAAGTGCAAACTTCCAAAGCCATGCCGACTCTCTGAGCACGTTAAGTCTCTTGTGTGTTTTGTTTTTAGCCTTGACAAGGAAACTGTTTTAGCTCACTTGCCTGAAAACAGATGATGGATGTAAAATCTCCTAGGAAGGCAGAAGCAAGAGCAACAAAACCCTACCTTTATATAGTGCTTACACACACACACACACACACACACACACACACAGACACACACGCACACATTATGTATATACTTACATACTTTCTTCTTACAGTAGCTATTATGCTAGATAAATAGTAAATAAGACATTGTTCTTCTTTTGCCCAGCAAGGGAGATGAATTAAAAAGCAATTATGATTATGTGATCTTTTTTTAAATAATATAGGCTTTACTACTTTTATAAGAATGGTAAATATTATGTATATATAATATAGAAAACTGAAAGAATATATATCAAAATTTCCTGATGCTTGGCTTATCTTTACATAATGGAATTACAGGATATTTTATTTCAGTTTTTTCAAAGTGTTCTGTAACTTCCATCTATTAAAACAAATAATATAAATTATTAGAATAACACTGTATCATAAATCCCTGAAATTTTATTAAGATGAAAAAAATCAATGAATTGATAAGACAAGAAAAAACCAAGCCACAAATGAAATAGAGAGGGTGAGAGACGTGGAGCTGAACAACCGAGGCAGAGAGTGAGATGCAAGTGGTGGCCGTGGGTCCCTACAGGCAGTCCCAGCCCAGCTACTGCGACTGCATGAAGATGGGCTTTGTCATGGGGTGCGCCGTGGGCATGGGGCCGGGGCTCTCTTTGGCACGTTTTCTTGTCTCAGGATCAGAATGGAGGGTGGAGAGCTGTTGGGCGGCATTGGGAAGACCATGATGCAGAGGGGCAGCACCTTTGGCACATTCATGGCCATCGGAATGGGCATAAGATGCTAATCAGGACAGTGATAGCCTGCTGCATCTAAACTTTCCCATCTGGCTCAACCCTTGTACTTTAATAAAGCTTTTCTTCTCATAAAAAAGCAAATGAAATAGAAACAACTAAATTTAAAAGAACCAGGATGAATAGTAACGCGCTAGAATCTAGAATTCAACCAGCATACTTTGGGCAAAGTCTCTGCATGCTCATGTGAAGTTTGAGTGGTGTCTTTATTACCCAATCTGCTTTTCTTATCACATGTGTGTGTGTTTGTATTCTAACATGACTATCACTACAGGTTTCCAGCTCTTCACTGGGACAGGTCAACCATTTCTCCATTTCTCAGCTCCTACCTCACTCTAAGAATAAAACTTGGCTATTGAGGTCATGACAAATAAAACTCTCAATCTGCTGGATGAGCATTACTAGATACATCTCTGAGGATAACAAAGGAGCTCTATTGGGCTTAGACACTAGAGATTTAAAGACTTCTTTATTTGAAACAAGGTCTACGTATCCCAAACCAGTCTGGAACTAGTGATCTTCCTGCCATAAGCTTCTGTGTGCTAGAATTATAGGTATGTGCCATTTTCCCTGTACCTAGAGAGTTCTCCTTTTCTTTTTAAAAGCAACTTGGCATTTCCTTGAATCTCTTGAATTAGACTCAAGTGAGTTCCTACTCCATGCTTGGGCAATACAGAGTACTCACTCCCCAGATCAGGTGTTTAGTTCTATTTCCCAACAAACTGAACATCTGCCCTCCACAAATTAGTGAGGAGATTCTGGGAGGCCTTGGGGATGCAGCTAACCACAGACTCCCTCGCCAGATCTTGTCTCTGGTCATCCATCCCTTCCCTTCTTAACCATGATATCTATGTCCCTCTCTAGTGTCTCAACCTCTAATTGAATCCTGATTTTGTGTGGGTGCTGCATAGAAAGTTGATAATTATGACAATTAGCAAATATTTTTGCCAAAAGTTAAATAATCACAAGGTTGTGTTCTACATATTATTTTTAGAAGGTGATGAATTATCCTCATTTGGGCCATAAAGACAAGAGTAACTTTTCTTTCATGTATTAATATTTATATCATTTCATGAACTGTTTTTTCCAGCAGATAATATCACCTAACCAATTTTGAGGTGTTATAGAGTCCCAGCACAGATTCTACTGTGGCTGTATTTTTATTTAAATTAATTTTAATTAATGCATAAGACATAACAATTCTTGATAGTTCTATAATTTAAACAATGGCTTGTTTCTTTTTGAGGAAAATTAGCAGTGATAGGGAGGCAGAGGCAGGCAGATCTTTGTGAGTTCAAGGCCAGCGTGGTCTACAGAGCGAGTTCCAGGCTAAGAGCCTGAGTTGGAAGTACCACCCAGGCTGGGCTATGGGAAGTAGCTGGATGGTCTCTGTGCTGAAAGGCCAGCTCCCTACAGCAGCTGCTGTCAGGTGCTGTGTCCCCATCCTCTTAACAGGGCTGCATGGTTCCTGTTCAGCACAAAAAGAAAGCTTCCTACATGTGTACACATGTACTGGCTTCAATTTTCTGGTGGAGTTTTTAGCATACCTTAGGTAAAATATCATATCATCTGCAAAAACAGGATAGTTTGACTTCTTCTTTTCTAATTAGTACTCCTTTAATTTCCTTCTCTTGTCTTATTGTCCTAGCAAGCATTTCAAGCACTATGTTGAAAAGGAGTGGTGATAAGGGGCAGCCTTGCTGGGTTCCTGCCTTTAAGGGGAATGCTTCCAATTTTTGTCCATTTAGGATGATGTTGGCTGTGGGTTTCTTGTATATGGCTTTGATTACATTGAGGAATGATCTCTCAGTCCAGTTCCCTCTAAGACTTTAAGCATGAAGGGATGCTGGATTTTGTTGAAAACCTTTTCTGCATCAATTGAGATGATTGTGTGGTTTTTGTCATTAAGTCCATTTATGTGTTTTATGATATTTATTGATTTACATATGTTGAACCATCCCTGCATCTCTGGTATGAATCCAACTTGATCATGATGGATGGTCTTTTTGATGTGGGTCTGTCTGCAATTTGCAAGTATTTTGTTGAGAATTTTTGCATCTATGTTTATTAATGAGATGGGTCTATAGTTTTCTCTTTTACTTGTATCTTTGCCTGGTTTTAGTATTAGAGTGATTCTGGCTTCATGGAATTTGGGAGCTTTCCCTCTGTTTATAGCCTTCTGAACAGTTTGTTTTGGTATTAGAGTGATGCTGGCTTCATAGAAGGAATTTGGGATAGTTCCCTCTGTATCCTTCTGAACAGTTTGAGTAGTAATGGTTGTAAGACATCTTTAAATGTTTTATAGAATTCTGCTATGAAACCATCTGGGTCCAGGCTTTTTTTAGTTGGGATGTTTTATATTACATCTTCAGTTTCCTCAAATTTTGTTGGTCTGTTTAAACTGTCAATCTTGGTTAAGCTTTGTTGATTCCCAGGATTTCAGATATTCATCCATTTCTCTTAGATTTTCAAATTTAGTACAGTATAGGTTTTTGAAGTATTCTCATATGACTGTCTGGATCTTTTCTTTGTCTGTTGTGATGTTCCCCCTTTCATCACAAATACCATTGATTAGGAGTTGCTCTTTTTCTTTTTTGGTTAACTGGGCTAGAGGTCTGTTTATTTTGTTTATCTTTTCAAAGAACCAGCTTTTAGATTCATTGATTCTTTGTATTATTTTTATCATTTTAATTTCATTTATTTCTGCTTTGATTTTTATTATTTCTTCCTGTTTGTTGGGTTTAGGGTTCATTTGTTGTTGTCTCTCAAGTGTTTTTAGCTGCAGTGTTAGATTGTTTATTTGTTCCCTTTCTCTTCTTTTGATGTGGGCACTTAGGGCTATAAATTTTCCTCTTAGGTCTGCTTTTAAAGCATCCCACAGGATTTGTTGTATTGTATTGTCTTTTTGTTCAGTTCCATGAATACTTTTATTTCATTCCTTATTTCTTCCCTGACCCATTTATTATTCAGGAATGTGTTGTTTAGTTTCCATGTATTTTTGTAGCTAGTAGGGCTTATTCTGGTGTTCATATTGAGCTTTATTGAACTGTGGTTTGATAGAATGCTTGAAATAATTTCAATCCTTTTGTATTTGTTGTGATTTCTTTTGTGTCCCAGTATGTGGTCAGTTTTGAACAATGTTCTGTGAGGTGCTGAGTAGAAAGTATATTCTCTGGTGTTTGGGTGGAATATTCTGTAGATGTCTTTAAGGTCCATTTGATGTATTGTATGGTTCAGTTCTCATGTCTCTCTGTTTATTTTTTTGTCTGGTTGATCTATCCAAGGAGCTCAATGGGGTGTTACTAATTTTTAAAAATTTCTTCTTGAAAAATCCAAGCACCTTGATGGGTTACATGGTGAGTATGAAATCTCCTTGGGCTATGTGGCAGCTCCTGTCTCAAAACCATACAAAACAAAAACAGTCTACTGAGAAACATTGTTACAATTCTTTATTGTTTACTTCTCATGATGAAAACACATTTGCCTTGAATGTCAAATTTCTTAATTTATCCACAGTAGGTAATGTCTATAGTTTCCTAAGGAGACAGGTAGCAGGTTGATGTTAGTTATTTGACAGCACACAGAAATAATGGTGTATCACAGTGTGGTGAAATTCACTTTTTGCACAAAATAACTGAAATCATCATTTTTTCAAGTTACTTCTAGAAAGTTCAAGGAAAGCATAATGAATACTCCAATATTGGAGGATTTTCTCTTAGCTGGGGTGTATTTTCATAAGATTGATGATAGAATAAAACTACACATGATTCTTATGAAACTCGGCAAGATTTAAACATTTAAATTTACATTTTTACACTATTAGGCTTGAATAATTTTCGTATGAGTCATTTGTAGTTGCAAAACAAACATTATGCCTTCAACCATTTTTACCTCAATTTTATTATCAGTAGTATTTATTGCCTATTTAAGTCTTAGTCCTTCATTTAGGCAATTTCTTCTTCCTCATTTTTACTGTTATGTCTTAATTTATGGCCATCTCATCCCTAGCCTTTCCTTCTATGCCTGTTCCAATTACTAAGCAGCAAATGTAAAAATGTTACAAATCCTTTTGTGTTAGAAACCTGATATCTTGTTACTAAACGTGAGGGAAATATTACCTTTCTTTTTTTTTTTAATTTTATTTATTTTTGTATGTGTATGAATGTACTGTTTGCATGTAGGTTTGTGCACCCGTGTCGTGCAATGCCGCAGAGGTCAGAAGAGGGCCTCGGATTCCCCTGGAACTGGAGTTCTCCTGGAATTGGAGTTACAGACGGTTCTTAGCCGCCATGTGGGTGCTGGGGATCGAACCCCGGTCCTCTGCAAGAGCAGTCGGTGCTCTTAACCGCTCGGCTATCTCTCCAGCCCCCAAGGGAAATATTACCTTTCTTGCCCAGCACACCCTACTCACATTCCCACATGCACACTCATCTCAAGCATGTTTGCTTCCTCCTCCTCATGAACCACCTTCCCCCTTGAATTTTAAGAGCTTTGTCTTATATCTACTCCAAGTTAACCCTGTTGAGAATGCTTGGCTCACTGTTGTACCTTACTCTCTTGTCATCACTAATGGTTAGCTCTGATCTCCAGAGCCAGTTTTATTTATTCAGATAAGAATTAGCTCAGACGGCAGAAAAAATGATGTGGACAGGCCTTAATGCCATTTCTTATTTGTGCAAGATTATTGTCAGTCCTTTTACTGACCTAGTTGTGGAACTCCTTGCTGTCTTGCTATGCCACTGCTGCTTTTCTTGATGAAGGCTAGAAGTGTTACGTAACTAGAGTCCCATGATCCTTTGCAAACAAGCTTACTTCACTCGCCCCAAGTATAATCTATCTGCTGAAACAAACTGAGTAGAAATACTCCATTGAGAAAATAGGGACCATGTAGAAACTCTTTTGGGGACATGGGAAGGAGTGTTATTTAGTTCCCAGAGACACAGTGACAGGCAACTTCAGCAAATTTAGATGTCCAGTGTCCACAGTGGCACTACAGAAAGCTACAGGGCTGTACTCATTCACGACAAGCAGTGACAGCCTCAGTGGAACAAGTCTGTGGCATTGTACGAGCTCTCCCACTCTGTTGTGATGTTCCCCCTTTCATCACAAATACCATTGATTAGGAGTTGCTCTTTTTCTTTTTTGGTTAACTGGGCTAGAGGTCTGTTTATTTTGTTTATCTTTTCAAAGAACCAGCTTTTAGATTCATTGATTCTTTGTATTATTTTCATCATTTTAATTTCATTTATTTCTGCTTTGATTTTTATTATTTCTTCCTGTTTGTTGGGTTTAGGGTTCATTTGTTGTTGTCTCTCAAGTGTTTTTAGCTGCAGTGTTAGATTGTTTATTTGTTCCCTTTCTCTTCTTTTGATGTGGGCACTTAGGGCTATAAATTTCCCTCTTAGGTCTGCTTTTAAAGCATCCCACAGGATTTGTTGTATTGTATTGTCTTTTTGTTCAGTTCCATGAATACTTTTATTTCATTCCTTATTTCTTCCCTGACCCATTCATTATTCAGGAATGTGTTGTTTAGTTTCCATGTATTTTTGTAGCTAGTAGGGCTTATTCTGGTGTTCATATTGAGCTTTATTGAACTGTGGTTTGATAGAATGCGTGAAATAATTTCAATCCTTTTGTATTTGTTGTGATTTCTTTTGTGTCCCAGTATGTGGTCAGTTTTGAACAATGTTCTGTGAGGTGCTGAGTAGAAAGTATATTCTCTGGTGTTTGGGTGGAATATTCTGTAGATGTCTGTAAGGTCCATTTGATGTATTGTATGGTTCAGTTCTCATGTCTCTCTGTTTATTTTTTTGTCTGGTTGATCTATCCAAGGAGCTCAATGGGGTGTTACTAATTTTTAAAAATTTCTTCTTGAAAAATCCAAGCACCTTGATGGGTTACATGGTGAGTATGAAATCTCCTTGGGCTATGTGGCAGCTCCTGTCTCAAAACCATACAAAACAAAAACAGTCTACTGAGAAACATTGTTACAATTCTTTATTGTTTACTTCTCATGATGAAAACACATTTGCCTTGAATGTCAAATTTCTTAATTTATCCACAGTAGGTAATGTCTATAGTTTCCTAAGGAGACAGGTAGCAGGTTGATGTTAGTTATTTGACAGCACACAGAAATAATGGTGTATCACAGTGTGGTGAAATTCACTTTTTGCACAAAATAACTGAAATCATCATTTTTTCAAGTTACTTCTAGAAAGTTCAAGGAAAGCATAATGAATACTCCAATATTGGAGGATTTTCTCTTAGCTGGGTTGTATTTTCATAAGAATTATGATAGAATAAAACTACACATGATTCTTATGAAACTCGGCAAGATTTAAACATTTAAATTTACATTTTTACACTATTAGGCTTGAATAATTTTCGTATGAGTCATTTGTAGTTGCAAAACAAACATTATGCCTTCAACCATTTTTACCTCAATTTTATTATCAGTAGTATTTATTGCCTATTTAAGTCTTAGTCCTTCATTTAGGCAATTTCTTCTTCCTCATTTTTACTGTTATGTCTTAATTTATGGCCATCTCATCCCTAGCCTTTCCTTCTATGCCTGTTCCAATTACTAAGCAGCAAATGTAAAAATGTTACAAATCCTTTTGTGTTAGAAACCTGATATCTTGTTACTAAACGTGAGGGAAATATTACCTTTCTTTTTTTTTTTAATTTTATTTATTTTTGTATGTGTATGAATGTACTGTTTGCATGTAGGTTTGTGCACCCGTGTCGTGCAATGCCGCAGAGGTCAGAAGAGGGCCTCGGATTCCCCTGGAACTGGAGTTCTCCTGGAATTGGAGTTACAGACGGTTCTTAGCCGCCATGTGGGTGCTGGGGATCGAACCCCGGTCCTCTGCAAGAGCAGTCGGTGCTCTTAACCGCTCGGCTATCTCTCCAGCCCCCAAGGGAAATATTACCTTTCTTGCCCAGCACACCCTACTCACATTCCCACATGCACACTCATCTCAAGCATGTTTGCTTCCTCCTCCTCATGAACCACCTTCCCCCTTGAATTTTAAGAGCTTTGTCTTATATCTACCCCAAGTTAACCCTGTTGAGAATGCTTGGCTCACTGTTGTACCTTACTCTCTTGTCATCACTAATGGTTAGCTCTGATCTCCAGAGCCTGTTTTATTTATTCAGATAAGAATTAGCTCAGACGGCAGAAAAAATGATGTGGACAGGCCTTAATGCCATTTCTTATTTGTGTAAGATTATTGTCAGTCCTTTTACTTACCTAGTTGTGGAACTCCTTGCTGTCTTGCTATGCCACTGCTGCTTTTCTTGATGAAGGCTAGAAGTGTTACGTAACTAGAGTCCCATGATCCTTTGCAAACAAGCTTACTTCACTCGCCCCAAGTATAATCTATCTGCTGAAACAAACTGAGTAGAAATACTCCATTGAGAAAATAGGGACCATGTAGAAACTCTTTTGGGGACATAGGAAGGAGTGTTATTTAGTTCCCAGAGACACAGTGACAGGCAACTTCAGCAAATTTAGATGTCCAGTGTCCACAGTGGCACTACAGAAAGCTACAGGGCTGTACTCATTCACGACAAGCAGTGACAGCCTCAGTGGAACAAGTCTGTGGCATTGTACGAGCTCTCCCACTGTCTGTGTGCCATAGAACCTTATTTTCTGAAATTTCTAAGAGTGACCTAATAGCTTTTGGTTTTGTTAATCTTCAAATTTTGACATAATTTAAAACTGAAAGAATTTGCAAGAATATACAAGAAATTCCTATATATGCTTGCTTTAAATTAAAAAAATTGTTTTGTTGTTATTTGTTTGTGTGAAGCAGAGTCTCCCTGTAGCCATAGCTACCTTGGAACTCACTATTGTAGACCAGGCTGGCCTCCATCTCACAGAAATCCACCTGCTTCTGCCTCCTGAGTGCTGGGATTAAAGGACTGGGCCACCGTGAGCAGCTTGGTTTTTTTTTTTTTTTAA
>VZQC01014231.1:2020445-2134140 GCA_009823505.1 Rhizomys pruinosus | reverse complement strand
AAGGACCCGGCTCCAGGATGGATCAGAGAGCAAAGGACCCTGCTCCAGGATGGATAAGAGAGCAAAGGACTCCCCTTTAGGAGAGAAATGTATAATTCTAATAATATTTCTCATCTATAAATATGGGTGACCACCACATCAGTCAGAATGTCAAACTTCATCATCCTCAAGAATCTCAGTTTCTTCTTTACTCAGTCCTCCTTCACACCTAAACTTTTAGTGCTGGTCATTGATTTTCTATCATGTTCTTGTTATTTGAAGGGTGTATGTCAATGATACCCTGCAGTGGCTCCTAAAGTCAGTAACAATTCTTAGCCTTTCTCCAGCATAAAAGAGACAAACTTATTTTTTTTTTATTTTATTTATTTTTTTATGTGTATGAGTGTACTGTCTGCATGTACTGTCATGCAATGCCACAGAGGTCAGAAGGGGCATTGGATTCCCCTGGAACTGGAGTTAAAGATGGTTCTTAGCCGCCATGTGGGTGCTCTTAACTGCTGAGCCATCTTTCAGCCCCAAGGGACAAACTTATTAAAAGACCATATTGGGTATGGATTCTCTTACTCATTTGGGGGAAAACATGCTTTGTGTTACCATACAGAAGATGGCAATTGAGAATACCCGTTACATTTATTATGAATACCAAAATATTTTTTATTTAAAAACACTATCATACTAATTATAAAATGGGACAGGAGGTAAGTAGTGGTCCTTGGAAACAATGGCACGTCCTTGTATCTCATGTGGGCTTAACTTGGGAGACTGCTGAAGTTCAGTCACACAAAATTTCCACTGGGTTCCAGATTATTCTTGCTTGCAAATGTGAAGAATGAGGTTCATGTACTATAGGGAGGGTGAGTTTTAGAAAGGAATTTATTATAGGCTTATAGATAGGAGGCAAGAAGAGCTCCTGTATGGCAAGAAATGGGGGTTAATAGGCATGTCTGGGTTGAGGCCTGGGAGTGGACCCATTGGGCTGTGGGATGGTCAGTCCAGCTGGCCAACCAATGAGGTGGCAGGTGTCTCAGTTTCAATCAGTTTTAACAGACAGCTTCTAGTCAGGGTGCTTGTTTAGGCCATGTGAAAGGATGGATGACAAGAAACCTAAGCAGGAAGTGGAAACAGAGCCTCTTACCCAAGGACTTTCCAGTTTCTGGCCAAGGATAAGAATCTAAGCTGCTCAGTTTTGAGAGCCCTGTCTCTAAAATTGCCTGAACTAGTTTCTATCTCCTGTTTTTACCATGCATATGATGGTTTTATTATTACATATGTAGCTACCAGAGTATAAACTAGGCCAGAACTTATATTGATATTTTCATAACATATTTAAGAAAAATAAATCCTGCCTGATAGAGTATACCTGGAATCTCAGCTCTTGGGAGGCAGAGGCAAGAAGATCAGAAGTTCAAGGTTATCCTGGGCTATATCGTAAGTTCAAGGCCAGTCTGGGCTACATGAGACCCTGTTTCAAAACAAAAGTGCTTAAGAGAAATGTTTTTCATCTAGACATGACAAGGATAAGGATGAGAATTTGCCAGAATTTTGTTCCAAGAAAACCTTGCAATTATCTTTAATACAAATGGACCTTTTTACCCTCCTGGATATGCATATCAGAAGATATTTTTGAAGATATGGAACACCTTTACCTATAACAGGTTGGGGTTTTCCTCTGGATTACTGATCATCTATGCAATGACCTGTTTTATTTGCCATAAGGAATTTGCATTTCATTAGTTATGCTACAGCTGGACAGGAGTGAGCAGAACCAGGCACAATCTTTAACAACTTCATTTGACAAGACTCAGATAAAGCTGTGGGTGAGGTCATGCATTGCAGACAGAAAGAACTGGTAAGTGACTTTCTTGTTAATTGCCTGTGATATTTAAGGGGAAAAGTAGAAGCGGTGAGGAATTAACCTTTTTGGTCTCTTCAGAGAGAGTGAGCATCTGGCAAAAATAGACACTGTGGTCTGTGAAGTTGTATCACCTTTCATTTTCTTTTTTGTGTTTTTAAAGTATGGAATGTAATTAACATCTAATTTATTTGTTTATGTCTTTTTGAGGCAGGGTCTCCCTTTAGACTCAGCTGGCTTGGAGCTCACTATGTAGACAAGGCTGGCCTTGAACTCCTAGAGATCTGCCTGCCTCTGCCTCAATAGTGCTGGAATTAAAGGCGTGTGCCACCATGCCCAGCTTAACTTCTATTTTAAATGAGATTCTTTTAAAATTAAAAAAATAATTTTCATTTTTATGTTTATGAGTGTTTTGTCTGTCTGTATGTAAATGTTCCTGTGCATGGAAACCTGTGGGCATCAGAAGAGGGGGTTAGATCCTCTGCCACTACAGTTATGGATAGTTATTAGCCACCACATGGGAACTGAATCTATATCCTCTGCAAGAACAGCCAGAGCTATAACTGCAAAGCCAACTCTCCAGCCCCTTAAATGAGATTCTTATTATTCTCAGTTTTATCTGAATCTGTCCAAGTAAAGTGCTTAAAGTCTTAACTCAGTGCTAATTACTCCTGTCTTAGCTTTCACAAGCCAACAGAATGCAAACTCCTTATGGGAATAAAGGATCATTGCTCTAGTGACTCTCAGTCCAGAGATAGGGTAGACAAAACTACCTACAACAATGTAAGAGAACTGTAATTCCTCTCATCTGACGATTGCCTTTTTAGAGTTCTTTACTTCTAAAGCCTTAGAAGTCATAACTTGTTTCACTGAGGGAAGTCATTGACTTATATTCCACCTCTGAAATGCTTTGCTTTGGTATTGAGTAAGCCTCCCCCTGATGAACTTAGCCTCTCATTCATGCTGCACAGTGCTCTACCACTAAACTGTATACCCAGCCCAGAATCATCTTATCTCTACCAGATAAAATTCGTGTCCCTGTTTGGGATACCATTCTGATAGCCAATTGATTACCTTCTGTGGATCAAGTTGGAGATTGATGCTGAGCTTTTTTGATGATAGAAACGCTCTATGGTCTATGCTGTTTCAGTGTCTCACCCACTGTACATTGAGAAAAGAACATTTCAATTGTGACTTGGGTGACTGAGAAATTAAAATTTATTTAATTTTAATTCATTATCACCATAGTTTTCTAGTACCTACATTATGGAACATCATCATTCTAAAAGAAAAATACAAAGAGATAGTCTCAGGGACTGTATAAATTATAATGCTTCTTACCTGGAGATTTTCTTCCTAGAATTCTTTACTGCTAAAATTGTAGAGATTTGTAGTTTTCTTCATTAAGGGAGGCCATTCATTTGTAATTGGTCTCCGAACCACTTTCCAGAGTGTTTCAGTTAAATGTATAGTACTCTTTCACCATGTTCTTTCTTTCAGAAATGCCTATGTCCTCCTTTTTACCACAAGTATCATTCCCCAAAGAGGCAAGCTTCTAAGACAAAGGTTAAGAAGGTGTGTTCAGAACAGCTGGCAAAAGGCTGACTTATAAAAGTTCATTTGTGAATTAGGATTTAGAAATTTCAAAGAGATTGTAACTTCAGGTACCAGGTCCATCTAATAACGCCATTTAACACAAAATCTAAGTGAAGTCAAACTCGTTGTATAATATCAAGAACCTTATTAGGTTGAAAATCTAATGTAAACATAAAGGAACAAATAAAATAAACATTACAATTTTCTGTGTAGGGTGAGAGATAAAAGAAAAGAGGAACACAAGTGTGCATAGACAGTCTTTGAGAGTGGGAGCCAAAAGGATGGATGAAGAAGAAAATAGATCACTCTCTAGTAACCAGGCCAGAGCAAGTGCAGGCCTTATGTAACTGCACCATGTTGCCTATCATGGTTGTTAAGTTGTTCTTCAAACTTGTGGGAAAGGGGACAGGATAACACCTTTGTTTCAGTAGCTTTCCATTTCATTTTATTTAAAAACAAGACATTTTAAAAATATTTTATTTTCCTTTTTTTTTTTTGTCTTTTTGAGACAGGGTCTCCCTGTAGCCCAGCTGTCCCGGAACTCACTATGTAGACCAGGCTGGCCTTAAATTCACAGATATCTGCCTACCTTTGCCTCCCGAGTGCTGGGATTACAGGCATGAGCCACCATGCCCAGCTTATTTACTAATTTTTAATGTATGTGTATGAGTCTGTTGCTTGGATGTATGTAAGTGAACCTGTGTCAAGCAATACCCATGCAGGGCAGAAGGAGGCATTGAAGTCCTCTGGAACTGGAGTTATGGATGGTTGTTAGCCACCACGTGGGTACTAAGAACTGAACCTGGGTCCTCTGCAAGGGCAGCCAATACTCTTAACCACTGAGCCTTCTTTCCAGTTCCCTTAAACAAGTGTCCTTTAATAAAGCTCTAAATAATAAGACCTAACTGGACTCTCCTGCACAAGCTGGCCTGGTAGGCTCATTCTCCCTAGGGGTTTTGGGAAAAAAGATAAAATTACATAAAGAATGTCTTGGCTTCTACCATGTGGCATAGGTTTGATAGGGCAATTGTTGAGCATGTGGCTGCAGTAATAACAGCTCAGTGAGTGTGGTGGCTCCTGTGCAGAGGGTTTTGTCTCAGCGGGAGGTATAGCAGTGGGACTGTGACCTGCTTCGGTTCTGGGGGCTAGAAGTATCTTCCAGTAGAATTCCTTTCCATCTGTGCGTATGTCTATATGGAAGATTTGTTTCTCTGGTGTCGGTTACAGTTAATCTGTATAGAAGCTTTTACTTGTGCAGAATCTTAGCTTTTTAAAAAATTTCATTGGGTTATTAGTACATTCTTCTGGCTCTACCAGTTCCAACACACACATTTGATAAATAAAAGATTCTGAGAAGCTTGTCATCACACCGGCACCTTCAGTTCATCTCTCTTGGGCCATGCTTGAGAAAGACCTGGAAAAGGAGAACACTTGACCATGGGGGTGGGCTGCTATTTTTCATGGTCTGACAGAGACTCTAGTCAGCCCCAGTGGCTTCCTAGAATGCTCAAATGAAAACTCAGAAACAGACTGTTTTGCTTTAAACAAATTTGTCTAACACCAATTTATCTAAAATTCAACCTCCTTAAGAATGTTTAACTTCATTCAAGCATTATCTCTTCTAGCCCTTTGAGATTTTATATATTCTATGCATTTTGATCCAATACACAAGGCTCACATCTGCATTTGGACAAAACAGAGTAATAGGGACCAGATATATCTTCCTGCTGGAAACATTTTTTTTTCCAAAAGACAGACAAAATATGAAATAACTATGTTCAGACTTTGGCTATCAGAAACCACAAAGCAGTGATTCCTAAACAAGGCCGTTGAATGAAGCCAAGTCCTATTCTCTCCTCAGCTTACATCCTTAGAAGAGATTTTAGACCATAATACAGGGAAGAGAATTCAAGCAGATTGATAGTAGTCAATTCCTGGATATTTTGTAATACAATTTATAAAATTTCCTCCAGTTGGACCTTTATACTGAACAGATTTCCATGAAGAATTACATTTCTGCTCTGCTCACACCTTTCTTCTGGGAAAAGGTGGCCCCTTTCCATGGTTTTTACCTAAAGGTGCTGTGGCATGGCCTGTGATCCGGAGACTGAGCTCTTCGTCCTCTGCTTGGACACCTCGGGCCCAGGGTCACAGTTCATGCCTTGGTTAAAAGCAAACAAGGCCGCTTGCCAAGAACTTTGCTTCCATGTCTTGCTCCAAACTAGACAGCAACTAGTTGAGCAGCACAGATTTTTGTCTTTGGAAAGTTTAAGTCCCAACTAAGAAGACGGAACCCTAGCCTTTGGACCTGAATTACCATTGTGGGTTTTCAAGAGTTCTGATATACATCCTAGCTTTAAGTGCCTCAGAGTGACTACACTGGTGCTTACATGCTATTTATGTTTTCCTTATGACAGATCCTGACCAAGGAAAGCAATACTTTATACAGCTTCCTTATTCTCATTAATCATAGTTACGTTATATTGGGTGCTTTCTGTGAACCAAGCTCATTTAGGCCACTCAACAAACGTCTTGTAAGAAAATATATTTCTTTTTTTATATTTAATTTTTATTTGATGGTTGTGCATTCGTACATCATTTTCCAATTCAGATCAGGCATATTTCCTTTCCCCTTCCCCCCACCCCCACCCCATCCCAGATCATGTATTCGCATAACTGTCCTGCATATTTCAGGTTTTTTTTTTTTCATTTTTTAGCTATAAGTGATAATCCATGAGTATAAGCATTCCTTCTGCAAACCCATCTACAGCTGTTGTGCCCAACCCCTACAGTCCCACCATTCAGTGGGGGGTGACAGGTTGTTTGTTCAATCAAGTTGATCAAATGAGTGTCCAGACTAGGGAGACCTATGACGATGATGACGTCGTTCTCCAACTGTAAATTGGAGACAACTATTATAGAGGTAATCTCTTATAAAACCGGTAAAAATGCCTTCTTTAATTGACTAATAGACATAAGAACTGTGAAAAGGATTATACTCTGTTCAGAACCAAATATAATACTAAAGTCCTTGGGCTATGCACTTAGGCAAAGTATATTAATGCAGGAGCTCTGACATCAGCAATGGATTGTTCTACCAGGGGGATGTTGGCCAGGGGATCCAAGGCCCCACAAAAGGTAAGGGCTCCTTGCCCCTAAGTTGGGATACCTGCAGGAGGAGAGGCGATAAGACCCTGCTGCCAAAGACCTGAGAAAATATATTCTTAAATTGTACAGATTGTAGCCTAAGGCTACATGAATAATAAGTACTGGAGCTTCGATTCAAACCTAAGCTCAAGTTAATCAGAATGTTGTTTTGTGCTCCTTTGGTCCTTGTGTTTATGTTACTTTGGTTACTGCATGGATCAATATTTCTTCCATCTGAGTTAATTAGGACAATTAGTAATGGATGAAACTTAGAGCATGGGTTTGCTCCTCCTTCACGTATGGGCTTTAAACTTGTCTTTGGAATTTCTTACTCTCGGATGATTACTACTGAAATTGGATTTGTTCTCCTTGGATAAGTTTTCAGCTAAATGTTATTAAAATTAAAATTAGAATGTGTATGAATAACTACTTTTCAAGCAATTATATAAGAGATTAACTTTTTTCAAGAAAATGTTCACTGCCAGTAGACATGTTTTTAGCTAATAGATTTTAAATTGCACCCACCCCAAGTGTTATTTTATTGCTATGTAGGAATATTGAAATTTTACCTGAAAAAAATTTCTAATCAAAGAGAGGCAAATAATTCTCTCTTTGAATAGAATGAACTTTAAAAAATATTTATTTTTATGAATGTTTGTGTGTGTGTGTGTGTGTGTGTGTGTTTCTCTGTGTATATGCCCCATGGATGCACACAGAGGCTAGAAGAGGACATCTGATCTTCTGGAGCTCAAGTCACAGGAATTTGTGAGATGCTTGATAAGTGTGCTGGGAACTGAACTTGGAAGAGCAATAAGTGCTCTTAACCATTGAGCAATCTCTTCAGCCCTTAGGAGGAATTTTTGTATGGAGTTATAGGCTAGAGAAAGAAAATTAGAAGCTGTGATCTGTCCATTGAGAATGGTTTGAAAGGAGATTTTTAAAAATTTCACCCAAATGTATGTATGTGTGTGTGTGTGTGTGCATGTGTGCAAATTTCAAATGCATAAGAAGATCTGGTTATAATACAGTTCATGAGATTGCTGTCTTCTGTTTTGTTATCTTTAGGATTTAATGACTTTGTTAGTGAAGGTATTTATTAACAGTATCATTATTAAAATATTGTAGTTCAAGGGGAAAATTCAACCTACTAAGAGGCAAACAGTGGTCCTTGAATCTCCTCCTCAGCCCAGACTCTGACTAGGGGTCAAACTTAACAGTTTCCATGTCTTTTTGCCATAAGACCTTTTGACACCTCTGAATACTTATTTTTATATCAGGAGAGGACAGTGTGGTCATTAGCTGTAGTGTGCACATTCTGGCACAATAGATGTTATAGGCAATGTGGTGTCCTGTACAACTTAGTGACTTTGAATTATTTTCACCATTAAATCTCAAGGATGACAATTAGACAAAATCGTATCTAAGGATGGCAGCTAAAGCCAAAAGCTAAGAAACAAAGATCATCATCACTGATGGGGGGAATTAGAGATGAAGTCACAAAAAAACCTCTGCAAGAGTGAACACTTTGGGAAAATGGAATAAAGAAAAACCAGTAAAGGAAGCATAGGGAACAATCCAAGAAATTGGAAGAGAAACAGAGCTTTGAATTGCCTCATGGAATGAGAGAATTTCCTCCAAGAGAAATGTGAATAATCCTAATTGCACTGAACTATGAAGATGGAGAAATGGCTGCTGGAGTTGACAATTGGTATCACTAGAGAGACGAAAAGGTTGGCCTTGGAGTCTCGCTTGGATAGGTTTGAATTCTAGCTGTATGAGTTTAAGGATGCCTGTAAGTCTATTGATACAGCCTGTTCCAAGGAATTATTGTGTGTGCTGAGATAACAGAATAAAATACCTCCCATATAGTAGGCTGTGACTGACAAAATGACCATCTGTGGTGGAATAAAAGGGCATTGCGTGGCTATTAATACAGGAAATTCACAGCTGGCCAAAGTTTAGAGAACAAATACTTGTAGGGTGCTCAGTCCTAAATGAGGCATTTGTGTCACACTCTCAAGGACTAGGGAACATCACATTCTGCTCAAGGCCTAGGGAACATCACAGAAGAGGCAGCAAGATTGTAAGTACCAAGGTTTGAGGAAGGCTTCTGTGAAACAGTGTCCTCACACATGACACAGAATTCACAGTGGTTGCCTGACAAGATCATGCCAGTCAATGGTCCAGCATGCAGTGGGGGAGGTTGAGCCTCCACTCCTAGCTGAGAATCTATTGGTAGTTGAATCCAGCTGGGGAGAGGAGAGTCTATTTTCTTCAGAGATCTGGCCTCTAGTAGGTTGCCCATCTTCTAGTGGATGGCTCCCATGTCTGTGCACATACAGGCAGCAGCAATTGAACTCCAAGTTATGAATGTGGGAAAGGAAAATGGAGGCTGGGGTCTGAGAAGAGTAGAGGGGAATGGCATTGAATATGCTCAAAATACATTCAATATATGTATGAAATTTTCAAAGAACAAATAAATATATATTTAAGAGCATTAAGGACTATCTAAAAGGAGAATGAATTACTTTACTCATTGCTATGACAAAAAGCAATTTAAGGAAAGAAGTGTTTATTCTTGCTTATGGTTTGACAGTATACATTCTATCATGTAGGGGGGGAGAGGAAGAGGAAGATGGCTGGTCACATAGCATTCCAGTTACAAAGCAGAGTCTTGAACTCCATGAACAGGAAGTGGGGCTGCTCTATAAAGCCCTAAGGCCCATCCCTGGGACCCACTTCTTCTAGGAAGCTTCCATCCCTTAAGGATTCCACAACATTCCCAAATTTTGCCACCCCTTGAGGACCAAATGTTCAGGCACTTGACCCAGTTGGAGGAATCTTTGTATAGAAACCATAGGTGATTGGATGGGATTCTAGATTTTACTATGTGCCTAGTTGTGAATGCTTCAGTGTGTAATTATGTGTTGTGTGTTTATGTATGTGTGTATATGTGTGTCTCTGTGTGTGCCGTGATTGTGTGTGTGTCCATGCGTGTGCATCTGCACATGTATGTGTATATGTGTATGCATGTGTGTATATGAAACATGAAAGCAGAACAGTGGAAGGAAGGGGACCAGTAAGAGAGACTGACCAAAAAGGGTATCGGTTGGGCAAATATGAGCAAAGTATCATGATCTATAACTAAGTATCATGATCTATAACTTTATCTTAACTAAAACATGTAAGGCATAAATTACTATTAGAATGGAAGTTATTTTTTATTAGGCCATCAAAGAATTCAATCGGTGAGTAGGTAAAGGGGGAAAGTTTAGTAGAAACATAGATCCAGGAGTGAACAGAGGGCTGATGGATTAAGACTGATCACAGCAGGGTGGTTCTCAGTAGTGTGACGGAGCAGAAACTGCCTGGAAGGAGGAATGACTTGGATCAAATGGAAAACTCACATTTTGGAGCCATTCAGCATGGTGACTTGTATTTATTACACACCATAAACATGCATTTTGTGCTATTATGATATTTTGTCCAAAAGGATACCATCCAAAGATGTTAAATGATCCTTAGCAATGAAGGAACGGTATTATAAATTGTATAGTGTGCCCAAACTATAAAACCAAAGAAAATGTTAGTGTTTATAGTCTGGTTTAAGGTATCTACAATGCTCAATAAATCAGAATCCCTTATTCCCTCCGTGGTGTATGAGGGAATCTGTATTATAGCTTATGGTATATTTATTAGCTTGTTAAGACCTCTCTAAAGAGGAGCTGGAACTGGATGGATGATAAAGTTAGAAAGATTATGAAGTTGAAAGGAAAAGGATGGAAAATGAAGAAATAAATCCCCACTTCAGTAAACCAGCGAGGCACAGTAAAAATGTCCAGATTCAGTAAAAATCACTTTTAATATTTCATTATTTTCTTTTTTATGCTTTTATTGATGTTTTGTGTATTTCAGACATCATTTTTCAGTTCACTTTAGACATATTCTCCTTCCTCCCCCACCCCACCCCAGATCATGCATTCTGTCATAACTCTCCTGAATCTTTCTCTCAGTCTTTTTTTTTTGTATGTTTAGGAATTCACATTTTCCTCCTTCAATTTTATGTTTCTCAAAAATATGAATATATACTTTCCACCCATATACAGTAATTGCAGAGTCTAAAAGTAAGTGGTGGGTCGATTCTAGAGCTGAACAGAGACTTCACCAGTGAGGAATTAAAGATGGCTGAGAAATATCTTAAAAAGTGTTCAACATCATTAATAATTAAGGAAATGCAAATTTAAACCACTCTCAGATATCGTCTTAATTTCTTTTATCTGAGCTTTCTTCTGAAAATGTTTCCAATGTTAACCAGAGCAGGACTTTTCCAATTCCATGAATTGTAAGTCATAGTTACAAGTGGGAGGGGAGGAAGAAAGGAAGGAAGAAGTCAGGGAGGACAGTCAGAGAGTGAGAGCAGAAGGATGGAGGAGGGCAGAGGAGGAGAAGATGGGAGGCAGGAGGAAGGACTAGTTGAGGGTAACAGAAAAGGAGGCCGTCATGAAGTGCATGGGCAGTGCTAGTTCCCAATGCTTGATATATTCATTGAAAGCATTTTTCCTATCAGACAAAAACCCTTGCTTCTTTCTCATACATTCAAAAAGTACATGAGCACATTAAGTTTTCTAAGAAGGAATCAATTTGACTTTAATGACATTTCCCAAATCTATGTGGTCATGCTTCCTTGGGCAATGACTATTAATAGTTACAGCAATTTAATTCCATAACACACACTTAAGGAAAATAGGAGATAACAAATTCATTTGCACATCCTTTTGAATTTCATTTTCTTCCTCTAAACACAACTTACCTTGACTGTTATTGAAATGTACCAAGTATATTGCACGCCATTGTAAAATCCAGATACCAATACTATTTTTTTCCAGTAAGTACTGTGCATTCAGCATGTACGAACCTGCTCTCTAACTCCATAGGCCTGCAGTCTTTGAAGATTTGATTTAAGTGGCAAAGGTATGAAGTCGGCTGGGAGGTCAACACAATCTCTTTCATAAAGACAAAGGTAGTGGGTGAAATTATTACTCCCAAACATATTTGTGCACCAATCTTTAAAATTTCTAAAATTACTATCTTATGTTGTACAAAGGACTGTAAGGATGCTGAGAGAGAGAATTTCAGATTATCCAGGTAGGCTAACTCAGTCACTTGAATGTTTAAAAATGTAGACCATTTTCCTGGTGCAGACAACCAGAGGGATGTCTGACTTGGCCCATCGTTTAAATTTGAAGATAATTAAAGGGGCCCATGAGCCAAGGGGTGTGGGTAGCTTCTAGAGGCTGGAGAAAGCAATGAAAAGTTCTCCTCTAAGACTTCCAGAAAGGAACACAAAACTGCTGAAAACCCAGATTTATCTCAGTGACATCTCTGACAGACTTCATCCACAAACTGTATAAGACAACATGTTTTTAACGTATAAGTTACCAGTTTTAAGGAGTACCTAACAGCAGCAATAGAAAAAAATAAATAAATGGAAGACAGAATGGTAAATGATTATACTGAGCAACCCCTTCAAGAAAAAAATAATTCCAAGCTTACTGTCTCAAGTTTGGTTCAGAGTTCAATAGTAAACTCCAAGATTCCTGGCTCCAATGTGTGCAACATTATTCAGGATAAAATATTTCTGGAAGTTCATGTTAGTGCTAAGTTTGAATTTAATGTTAATACAACTGGTGATATTCTGTTCTAATATTAGGACATAGAATGCTGCAAAAAACTATTTTCTCTACTACAAATATCACTGAGCACACCTGTTTATGGACAAGCTAGAATCAGATGGAGGTTTACCAAAGAACAACACTGCAGCTCTGTGTAAATGGGCTCCCTGCAGCTTCTTGTGACTCTCATTTTAGAAATATGCAAATCAAGGGCTCTCTCTATCTTTCCATATAACAGTTCAGTAATCTTCACTATCCTTCTTAGGTATGGATCCTGTTAGTAGAATTAGGACTGCGCTTTTGTCCTAGAATATTCTCTACATTCTTCCTTTTTTTAGTCCTAAGTCTTAAACCTGCTTGACTCCTCAGAAAAAAAGCCAGGAGAGTAATTATCAGAAAATAAAAGTAGATGTATATCTCTGCTTCTGGGGCTAGCCACAGGCGGCTGAGCTGTGCTGTACCCCAGCATTTCCTGGCTAAACCCTGCTCCCCTCTGCTGGTAACATTGGGAGCCTACTGGAATAGGCTGGAGACAGGGCCTGTGTGCCCCACATGCTTTCTTCCTGTGCAGCTGGCTGGGTATGTTCTTATACCCGAGCATGGGTAGTGTTGTATTTCATCTTGTTCATGAGCAGATTCACTTTGTTTTATCTGATATAAATATAAAGTGAATATCATAAAAATAGAGATTTATTTTGAGTTCAATATCCTATAAATGGGTCTATAACATGAAATGGGACATGAGATTTTAGGCCTGGTTGTGTAGCTCAGTGGTAGAGCACCTCTCTAGCATTCATGATGTTCTGAATTTGATCCAGTATCAATAATAATAATAATAATAATAATAATAATAATAATAATATAATGATTTGTAGCTAATAAAATAAAGAACTCTTACAATGCAGAGTTTTTAAAAACTTTTATTTTTATTTTTTTATGTGTATGAGTGTACTGTCTGAATGCAGGTTTGTGCACCTGTGTTGTGCAATGCCGCAGAGGTCAGAAGAGGGCATCGGATTCCCCTGGAACGGGAGTTAAAGACGGTTCTTAGCCACCATGTGGGTGCTGGGAATCAAACCCCGGTTTTGTGCAAGAGCAGTCTGCATTCTTAACCGCTGAGCCATCTCTCCAGCCCCACAATGCAGAGTTTTAATGGAGAATATTACCTACCTATGTGAAATGCATGTCTATGGGAATTTTAAAGATTTGAGGATGCAGGATGGAGTATTATCTGAAGATTGTTTAGATCTCACCATAATTCAAGACATTATTTGGGTTAGACATAAGAATTTTTATTGCTATTGTCACATATTTCAGCAGGAGATCTTTATACTAATCTCAGCAACTTTTATAAAAATGTGAATTACAAAAAGAGTATTGTCAAGAGATAATAATTTGTTAGTTTTATAAGACACTTGGTTTAGAGGTTGGCATTGTATATGTAAATTTTATGGTCTAGAGAAAAGATTTATGCTAAGTCTCTTTCAAGTCAGAAAGACTAGGGAAATCTTTTCTGTAGGCTTTGTTATGGTACATACTGTCCATTTTTAAAAGATACTTAAAGAAAAAGCCATATAAAAGTGAAAGTTAAGAGTTATTCTATATAAACACTGAACTTACCTTCTGAATCAAAGTGAAAGTTGAAGAAGTAAGTACTTCCCAGTCTGGGACCTTATTAACACTATGAGTTTTAGAGACTAAAATTGAATAATTCTCTTAAATTTATACTCAGTGATTATTTAGAAAACAGGAAAACACTAAATACTGTATTTAACAGTAAATACTGTAAAAAACAGTAAATAATTAACAGTAAAATACTGTATTGTCTCATTTCACCCAATAAAGTCCATATGTTAGTGGGGATAAAGCAGAACTGTCTCCAGCGCTCCAGACTCAGCAGTCAGGACATGTCTGCAGAAAGAACACTAAACCAAGTTTAAAGAAATTGGAGTAGTCTATATATTCTTGACATTAATGCTCTGTCAGATGAATCACTGGTGAAGATTTCCTCCCACTCTGTGGGTTTTCTCTTCACTTCCTTGATTGTTTCTTTCCATGTACAGAAGCTTTTGGGTTTCATGAGGTCCCATTTGTCAACTGTTGACCTTATTTCCTGCACAGCTGCTGTCTGATTTAGAAAGTCATTTCCTACACTTATGTCTTGTAGGTTGTTGCTAACTTTTTCTTCTATCACCTTCAGGGTTTCAGGTTTCAGGTTGAGATCTTTGATTCACTTGGAGTTTATTTTTTGTACAGGGTGAGAGGTAGGGGTTTAATTTTTTCTACAAATGGTGATCCAGTTTTGCCAGCACCATTTGCTGAAGATGCTATCCTTCCTTCATTAAGTTTTTTTTGCCCCTTTGCCAAATATGAGGTGGCTGAAATTGTATGAGCTCAAGTTTGGATCTTCAATTTTGTTCCGTTGGTCAATGGGTCTGGTTTTGTGCCAGTGCCAGGCTGTCTTTATGACTATGGCTCTGTAATATAGCTGGAAGTCTGGTAGAGCAATCATCCCTTTATCATATTTTTCACTCACCTATTCAAAAGATGGAGTAAAGAGCTGAACAGAGACTTCACCAATGAGGAATTAAAGCTGACTGAGAAAGATCTTAAAGAGTGTTCAACATCATTAATAATTAAGGAAATGCAAATTAAAACCACTCTCAGATATCATCTCACTCCAATATGATTGGGTAAGATCAAGAAAACAAAAGACAGCAAATGCTGGAGAGGTTGTGAGGAAAGGAGAACACTCATCCACTGCTGGTTTCCACACTGGAAAACAGTGTGGAGAAACCTTAAAAGACTCAAAATGAAGCTGGCACAAGCCTTTAATCCTAGCACTCAGGAGGCAGAGGCAGGTGGATCTTTGTGAGTTCAAAGCCAGCCTGGTCTACAGAGTGAGTTCCAGGACAGCTGGGGCTACAGGGAAACCCTGTCTCGAAAAGACTAAAAAGAAAAAGACTCAAAATGAGCTTACCACCTGACCCAGTCATACCACTCCTGGGTATACATCCACAAGACTCATCCTACCACAACGATACATGCACATCCATGTTTATTGCAGCTCTCTTCACAGTAGCGAAGAGCTGGAACCAACCCAAATGCCCCTCAACTGACGAGTGCATGACAAAAATGTGGTACATCTACATAATGGAGTACTATTTAGTGGTAAAGAAAGATGACATCATGAACTTTGCAGGTAAATGGATGTAACTCGAAGCCATTATGCTAAGTAAAGTAAAACAGTCCCAGAAAAACAAGTGGTGAATGGTTTCCCTCATTTGTGGATGCTAACACCAAATCCCCAGATGAAAAGCAAGCTGAACAGTATTATTGTTATATTTGTGTTTATCTGAAAGCAGCTATGTTGTTGTAATGTAAATCTCTTAACGGGCTCTAGAATCGATCCACCACTTACTTTCAGATTCTGTAATTACTGAATATGAGTGGAAAGTATGTATTCATATTTAGAGTAATATAAAACTGAAGGAGGAAAATATGAATTCCTAAACATAGAAAAAAAAAAGGAATTGAGAGAAAGATGCAGGACAGTTATGGCAGAGTGCACAATCTGGGGTGGGGTGAGGGGAAGGGAAAGGGGAATATGTCTAAACTGAACTTAGAAATGATGTCTGAAATACACAAAACATCAATAAAAGCACTATAAAAAAAGAAATTGGAGTATTCTCAGTATACTATTTTGAGTGAACAAATAAAAAATAGATGTCACTAGCTATTTTACTAGTGGAATAATTGGTATGAGACCAATTTTACCATGCAGGTGTGCATGCATGGATGTGTGAGCATATGTCTTTGTGTATGTGAGTAGAGGTACATGCATGTCACATGCTGTGTGTGTTATTCGAAAGACAACTGTGAGCATGATTCCCCACCTTCCACCTTGTCTGAGACAGGGTCTCTTTTTCTCTGGTGCATATGCCTGCCTACCTGGCCAATGAGCTTCAGGAATTCACCTGTGTCCTCCCCCCACCTCACAGATGTATGCTACCACACCCAGCTTTATGTGGGTTCTGGAAATCAGAGCTAGGTCTCCATATCTGCATGTAAGTGCTTTACCTGCTGACCAGATCCCAAGTCCAGGGTGAGTTTTTTGAACTATAATTCACTGAGTATTAATTCCATCTCGTTGCTTTTACAATGTGGTGATAGTGATTGGGTAGTGACTATGTGAAGAACAGCTACACAGAAGCACATACGTGTGTGTGTGGTGTGTTCCCCATGGATTTAGTCTAATGTTAAGAGTTTGACACTTACGGGGCTGGAGAGATAGCCTAGCGGTTAAGAGCACCGACGCTCTTGCAGAGGACCCGGGTTCAATCCCCAGCACCCACATGGTGGCTAAGAACCATCTGTAACTCCAATTCCAGGAGAACTCCAGTTCCAGGGGAACCTGAGACCCTCTTCTGACCTCCGCGGCATTGCACGACACGGGTGCACAGACCTGCATGCAAACAATACATTCATACACATACAAAAAAAAAAAAAAAGAGTTTGACACTTAAAAATCTCTATTATGAGCTCTGAGCCTATCAAACTATAATAATCTGGCATGGGGAATGACAATGAAATTATTTAAACATAGGGAATCTTAGACAAAGATAAAGGAAAAAGCCACTTTCTCAATTTTTGAAGGAGTTCTAAAAGAGCTTCCAAGAAATGCAAGGTCTGTAGGCAACATATTTGGTAATAATGAAGTGGGAAATATTTTTTAAATTTAACAGAATTGCAGCAAGGAGAACCCAGTCCTACAACAATTTATTTTATTTGGGGTAGGGATTATTTTTGTAATTGAGATTCCTACTTACTGTTCTGATTGCTATCTAGAATGTGAATACTATTTCAACTTGGAAATTCTTTAATTTTTGCATGGGATTTTTCACAATTTATCCTCTACAGTAATAACTACACACAATTTTAATTCTAAGGTCATTTAATACTTTACATAGAGATCACTAAATCTCTTGCCTTACATGAATGAGGTCCTGTGTTCCAAGCCAGAGCAGATGGATGGATGGATAGGTGATAAATAGATAATACATTAGATAAAATATTTTAGAGAAGCCAGGTATGGTGGTGCACACCTTTAATCCTAGCACTTGGGAGGCAGAGGTAGGCAGATCTCTGTGAATTCAAGGCCAACCTGATTTACAGAGTTAGTTTCAGGACAGCTGGAGCTACAGGGAGACCCCGTCTCAAAAAGACCAAAAATATTTTAGAGAAGTATAAAATACTGAGTTTGATTTGAAGAAGACCTTGAGGCCTGCCATTTTAAATATTCTAGATTATTAGAATTCATAAGAACATCTTCTTTTTTTTGCGGTTCTTAGCCTCAGCCTTTAATGGCTGCGCTATCCCCACAGACCTGATTGAACATATAAGCTCCCCACCCCCACTGGATGGTGGGGCTGTGAGGGTTTGGGCACAACAGCCTACACATTGGTTTTACATGAAGGATGCTTGTACTCATAAATCATCACTTATTGCTAAAAAATGAAAAAAAAAACAGAGAAAGATGCAGGACAGTTATGGCAGAATGCATGATCTGGGGTGGGGTGGGGTGGGATGGGGGGGAAGGGAAAGGGAAATATGCCTGAACTGAATTGGAAAATGATGTATGAAGCACACAAAGCATCAATAAAAAAAAAAGAATATCTTTTTTTTTTTTAAACAGGGTCTCCCTAAAGCCCCAGCTGGCCTGGAACTCATTCTGTAGACCAGGCTGGCCTTGAACTCACAGAGATCCTCTTGCTTCTGCATCCCGAGTGCTAGGACTAAAGGTGTGCACCACCACACCCGGCTTAAAGACAGTTCTTAGCAGCCATGTGGGTAGACATTCCATGACATAGGTGGACTTACATACATGCAGGCGATACACTCATACACACAGAGAGAATATCTTTTATGATGGACATACATGTGATTAAATACATATATTGTGTGTGGGTGCCTTCACGCGTATGCACATGTGTGGGTGAGTGTACTCATGTCAAGACAGTGATGTCTTACTCTATTGCTTTCCTGTTTTTTTTTTCCCGAGGCACAGTTTCACACAGGGGCTAGAGCTTTCCACTTCAGCTAGACGGACTGACCAGTAAGCCCCCAAGGTCCTCTCCACCCTTCCCAGTGCTTGGCTTATAAGTAGAGCTACTACACACAGCTTTTTATATGGATTCCTGGGACCCAAACTCGGGTCCTCAGGCTTACATATAGCAAGCACTTTACCACTGAGCCATCTCCCCAAATACTTTCTTCAAATGGAGATATTCACTTAGGACTCAGGGACCTTTACTGGCCTGTAGGGTTGGCAGATGTTTCTCCCAGCAAACTTAACACTTATATAGGCCCTGGTAACGTGGTTGTACTGCATTAGGCTTCACACAGATCTGTGTCATAGTTAGCAGCATACGGCTGTTCTCAATTAAAATGAGACTAATTCTACTCTAACAGTCTGGAAACCTACTTCCAGAATCTACCATCTGTTTTAATAGATAAAATCCAAACCTAGCACTATCAGGAGCTCTAATTGGCAGGCAGCACCCCCAGGCATGCTAGCATTCAGGGTTCTGAAACATTTCCACATTGGCTTCCGCACTGGAATGGGAAAACGAATTAACTCTGGGGTTTTTGATGGGCTAAGCCTGCCAGGGCCTTCAGTGCGTCTCGTTGTCCCTCTCTTAGTCACAAAGCTGTATCTAACATCAAGGAACACTGGGCAATGTCATCTATTTTGAGTTGAAGAAGAGGAACTAGATGAGGAGTTAGTCTGCCACACATGCCATTACCCAACTATTGTAAAAGCATTTAAAATTTCACATTGCTTTTGATTCTCACAAATGAACTTCCTAAATTATTCCAATTAGTCCCTAAAATGTCTATGATAAAAATACTAAAGGCAATTATGAAGAGGAAAGCTTTATTTTTGTTCAGTGTTCTGGAGGTCTAATCCAAGATCAAGCAGACCCATTTCTTTGGGCTTCTGATTGAAAGAGCACACACTGGGTGAATGTGGCAGAGCAAGCAGCTCACATAGCAGGAAACAGAGGAGAGTCATGTCCTATATTCGCCTTTAAGAGGGCGCCCTCAACTTTCTAAAGATTATTACTTGGCCCTACTTCTCAAAGTAACCACCACTTCCTAAGAGGTTAACAAAAGCAATACTCTAAGTGACAAGCTTTTAGCATTGAACTTTAGGAGATACCTAAAGTCATCAAAGAATGTGTGTGTGTGTGTATGTGTGTGTGTGTGTGTGTGTGTGTTTGTGTGTGCATACAGTACTGCAAGCATGAATACTTGTATACTAGGAATTTTTGCAAAAAAGTATTTGTAAATGTATACTTTGGTGAATTTGAATTGACTATATCGCTTCATTTTACAGCGCTTTAAACAAAAATTCATAAATTAAGTCATAAATCACCACTTTTGGTCATTCGACCCATCCTTTACATTCTAGGAGAGGGTAGAAATATCTTGGTACATGTATTAAGATATGAGCCATAGGAACATTAGCATTTGGATGGTTATATAGTCATCTTTTACTATTAGTACTTTATTAGATTGATTCACACTTATTGTCATTCTGAAAACTGAATTGGAAGGGGGCATTGAAAGGATGAGAAAATACAGAGAAATATATGGATGATGACGATAGATAGATGATAGGTAGAAAATAGATAGAGAGATGATAGCATGTAAGACTGAACTTTCCAAATATCACAATGATTTAAAGACTCCATCATTTATCTCCTTTAAGCCACAGAAAAGATCTGCTTGGTGTAGGTAGGTATGACAAACTTTGAACGGGTAGTGATGACATCGTTGTCCCTGCCAAGTCCTAAGGTAGACAGCTGCTTCTCATTATCGTTGTCAAGTAGGAGTCCAAGAAAGAGTAGAAAAATTCAAATGTGTTCATAAAGAAACAAACTAATGTTCAAACTCAGCGAGGAATGAAGTATTCAGTGTAAATACTAAAAAGGTAGAATGCCAGGTGCGGGATAAACTACCCCAAAATGCCTGCCAACCTTATAAACAGCAAGAAGCACAGATGGTGTTCTTGGGGCAAGAAGAGTTGGGGAGTGTTGTGGGGTCCGATAAAGGAAGTAATAGAAAGAGATTGGTCCCAGGCAGCTGCTGCCCCGAGATGAAGGTGGTGAGAGATCATCAAGAGCCTTCAGATAAAGCTATGTGAGAGCATGCACACGTGACACTCCTCTGGAGGACCGGGACTGATCAGGCTCCAAGGTTCATGTGGCTAGGATACTCCCTGGGCAGACAGAAAAGCCTAGACATGGATTGTCTATATGTCTCTAAACACTTAATGAAAAATTTCATTAAGTCCTTTATATCCTCTGTTGCTTGTCCAAAAGACTGGATGCGATTCAGATTTCCTTGCAGGCCTGTACTGATTGAAATAGACATTTATTGGTTTTCTTTTTCACTTTCAGGGTAATTTTTTTTAATCTCAGTTTAAAGTTTATTGAAAATGGAGTCTTCATTTGTAATTGGTCTTTTGCTGTATGCCAGACTTTCTCTAAGTGGTTCATCCCGTGCGATCCTTATTACAACTCTGTAAAAGAAGTAATTATAAAAACTGTATTTTACAAATGAGGAAACCACTTATCTGGAGGACACGTGGACAGTAAATGCCAGAACTGGAATATTTACTAATGTCCTCCCAAAGCTCGTGCTTTTTTCCCTAGATGATGTCTGGGTCCCTGACATTGGTTGTGGCCTTGAACAGAGATCTTCTCTGCTTCACATTGTTTACCCAGCAGCTTTTTTGCCCGTCCACTCTGGTTTTTAGGCAACACGGGTGGGGACGGCAGCTGTGGTGGGGGTGGGGAGAGTCAGGGGCTGGGTAGTCACTGTATGTTACATCAGCTTGGTCAAGTCACTTCACTATTGGTAAAATGATGGGCTTGAACAATATAAGTTCATGAATTCTTTCTGTCTTTGATAACTGTCTAGCCTAAGAACCAGGAAGTGCCATTTCCTAGCCATATTCTGCACTAAGAGTTATGAATAACCTAAGAGAACATGTTCCAGAAAATGGCCTTCCTTTTTTCCCCCTTACTTCACCAGAGGTAACTTTTTTTAAAATATGAAAGTAAAGAAACCTCCCTGGGTAACTTCTACAGTCAGAAACCAGGTGTGACGGCAAAGTGAATTCCTCATCCACCAAGCTGAACACAAGCATAATTATGAGTTTCCACCTATATAGTCATTATATACTTACATTCTAAATGGTCAGCTGCCTAAAATTGCTTGCCCAAAAGGCTGTTGTAGAGTGGATGGATATCTAGCCATCACTGAAAGCGGGCTGCACATGTCAATGCAGTCTCCTCATTCTCAATATCTCAGTCTTAATGCAGAAGCCTGGTAACTTCCTTGACCCACTTCCTGGAAGTAATTTGCAAAGTCAAAACAGAAAAAGATCTCTTTTACAGCTGTGCCTGTGAACTTTCTCAGGTGTTGAGAGACATGAATCCCATAAAACAAAGCCACTGTCAACCTCGTGAAAATCAAACTATTTGCTCAGTTATTTATTTAATCATATTTTCTGTATCAAGTTAACATATATAAATGTAAGTTATTTATATGACCACACATTTCCTTATATGGAAAATAACATATAGTTTTTAGTTATTATATATACTTGGAGGTACCTCTCTCTATAAAATATATGCCAGTTGTAGAGGATAGAAGGGGTGATTCTACAAAGAAATGGATCAGGCAGGAGTTACAAACAAGTAAACAAAGATGAAAGTGGCTACATATGAGATACATAGGTAAATTATCACAGGAATTTAGAGGAGAATACTTCTGTGACTATAAGACACATTGCTTTTAATGAGGATTTGAATTTTGCTCTATAGGATGAAGAGGATTTGGACAGGGAAACATGGGGATTGGGGGGACAACAGAATGGCAACAGGAGTTGTAGTAGTGCATCCAGAAAAACAGAGCTAAGCAGGAGCCGAGAAGGGTAAATGCTCAGTGGGTTGGTTTGCCTGGAGTACACAGTGTGGAGGGAGGAATGAGAAATGAGGCTCGGTGAGTAGGTGTGACAAGGCTGGTGAGTCCAAGTGTTTGTCTGAGGAGCGCTTTTGTTTTGGAGCCCCGGGTTAACACACTAGCTTCAGAAGTAGAGGGGTAAGAGATAGAGAAGTACGTAGAGGGGGTGAATGTCAAGTCCACTGAAGGGCATGCTGACTTCCAGCTAAATCAGGAGCCTGTTGTTGGATTGCTAAGGGAGAATGAGAACAGGCAAAATTCGAAGTAACCTGGGCTTCTAAGTTGTTTCCTTGGCTGTATTCTATGTCACACGACACCCAGTATAGTGCAATCAAACAGCGTCGTTGAACTGTCATAAGCACAATGCCTCAGCATCCCCAGGCTTGATCTGACCCCTTTGCCACTGAATGGAGGAGAGATGACACAGCAGTGACCGTGAATGGGAAACTGAAGATAAAACTTCAAATAACTTCCTGAAGCTTCTGATAAAGGAGGGCGAGAAGCAGTGTCTTCATGATAGTAATTCCCTCAGCACATTAAAGAACTTACGGATAAGGCCAACTATAGAAACAATACACATAACTGTGTAAACAAACAGTCACTGAAAGAGAAAAATGAATACCAATGTCTAAAATGGAGAAAAACACAAAGGAAAAAGGTCAAACGTGTTGTTAATTTTTGTGTTTTAATGTTGTAAGCTCCAATTCACATGAAAAGATTACCCGAGTTGATGATCAAAAGAAAATTTCTTCCAGCAAGATTTATTGAAATAGAAAACTCAGGAGAAGCAGTGGAAACCCCGTTCATACATCAGAAAACCTTTTCTAAGGCTGATTTTCTGCAGATTGATTTTGTTGATGGAAGCTGGCCACAAAGATTAGAAATATAGAGATGAAAGAAGTTGATGGACAGAAAGAGACACCAGAAAACAGTGAACTATCTGGCTGTGAGGGCAGAATAATATCATCGCACCCTATAACCCTGCAAACAGCAAATAAAAGGCCTCTGGACACAGCAGCCTCATGAACATTGCTTTGTGCATTGATTCAGAGACAGTATTTTAGAGTTCATATTTCTTTAGGAACTTTAGATAGCTTTACTAATATAAAAAAATCGGAATCCTGCCATAATGTATTATAATTCTGTCTCTTCTAAGAGAAGGACTTCCTGTAAAATAGGACGTGTAGGCAGTATGATTACAGTGGACGCTGCATAAGGTCAGAGGATGAAGTGCAGGATGAGTTTAATACCCTCTCATTTTCTCACATTTGGGGTCTAATGTCAGGAGAACTGGCTGATGCTTGGCCTGTGTGTTGATACTGAGAGGAGGCAGAGTTAGAAAAATCTGTAGAAGGCCTTGAAAGTTTATATTTTAAAGGGCTTTAAATTTTGAATCATGTAGGTACTAGTTGATAATGAGTTTATATACTATTAAACCTAGCTTAAGTGGAAAATATCATGTCAAAAATGCCTTTCATGTGTCTAACTTACATGACGTCCTCCTTCAGTATCCAAGGTGCTGTAGGATATGGGCTGTTTTCTCATGGATAGTGATATGCTTGAATCCATTCTTTCTGAAGAGAAATTAAAAAAAAATGCAGCAAGTGACCCAGGACTATGGTAAAACCAGACCTCCAGAATACTGCGAGAAAATGTATTAATCAGGACTTCTCAGCATTCAGTGAACTGCAAACCTGGTGGGAACCAGAGACTGCAAGGGGGCTTTCACATCAGCTCCAAGCAGTGATCTGGATGTTAGGAAGACCTTCCCAGGTCCACGGTCAACACTGGAACTGGAATCTTGAAGATTCTAGAATCGTGACAAGCCATCTGAGTTTTCACCTGTAAAGCATCACCCATGGCTTGGACCAGCATCTGTGATCTGATCCTGAGAGAAACCCAGAGGGAGAACAGGACAGCTAGTCACAGAGGGGAATTCTCAGGAGACAGGCTTCAGTGAGCTGGGGAAGGAACTCAGGGACAATCCAGCGATCAGCTTGGTCCTGCTCCGTTCTCCACTTACATTGCTTTATTGTTGTTTTTACTTATTGCTATCTATCTATCTATCTATCTATCTATCTATCTATCTATCTATCTATCTATCATCTATCTATCATCTATCTATCTATCTATCTATCTATCTATCTATCTATCTCTGTCTCTCTCTTGCATTTTCCTCACCAAAAAGAATATAGACTGGCTTGGTTTGTGAAGTTTCTGCAGCTCAGCCTCCTGAGAGATAGGGCTGCTCTGTGTTATCTGACTGTTTATCTTTACTTCTATTTTTTGTCTACCTTCAGCAGAAACACCCCCAAACCTCTAAATCTTTGTTTTTACTGTTCTGTCTTCTATTTATGTTCCCTTTTATATTTTTTTATCAGCCCGATCTTTTTTTTTAATTTTTTAATTAATTTTATTTGTTTCTGTATGTGTATGAATGTACTGTCTGCATGCAAGTTTGTGCACCTGTGTTGTGCAATGCCGCAGAGGTCAGAAGAGGGTCTCGGATTCCCCTGGAACTGGAGTTCTCCTGGAATTGGAGTTTCAGATGGTTCTCGGCCGCCATGTTGTTGCTGGGGATCGAACCCAGGTCCTCTGTAAGAGCAGTCGGCGCTCTTAACTGCTAGGCCATCTCTCCAGCCCTATCAGCCCAATCTTAATCACTAGTTGTATTCAGTTTTTTTTTTTTACTTTCTTTTTACGTTTCTGCTCATACCTATAGTAGCTGTTTTATCACAGCAATACTATTGGTGTCCCTTTGTACCTAAAATGATTGGTTCTTAAGGGCTGATCTTTTTAGAATTATTTTATTTTAATTATGTGTATGTATGTGGGTATCTGGGTGTGGGTATGTGCAGAGGTGCGTGTGTGTGTGTGTGTGTGTGTGTGTATGTGTGTGTCTTTGGAGGCCAGAGGCATTGGATTCCCTTGAACTGGAGTTACAGACAGGAATGAAGCATCGGCACAAGTGCTGGGACCTGAACTCAGGTCCTCTGGAGGAGCAGCAAATGCTCTTTTTGAACCATCTCTTCAGTCCAAAGGGTGATTTTTTTTATTTGAATATTACTGTATTTTCACAGTTGCTGTATCTCCACATGATTATGGTTGCAGACAACAGTGGAGTACGGAGGATCAAGCTTGATGCTATGAACATTAATTTAGAAGAGACCAGCAACACCTTGATGCTAGTACAACCTACTCCCTCTTGAAACATGTTCAGTGAAAGAATAAAAGTGACTTAAACTTAAAAAAATATTCAACCAATGACTTAACTCCAGGTATACAAATTCCAATACAGAAAACACAAGGAACATGAAAAGCTAAGATAACTCCTCCAATAATTACAGTAATAGTTGTTAATGAGTGTAAATTAAATGAAATTCAAGACATAGAATTCAAAAGAATGATTATAAATATGTTCAAAGGAGCACCAGGCACAGCCTCCTTCTTACCGCAGTTTGAGCAGGAGCTGCTACCTCTGTGCTTGCAGTACTGACCCAGCTATGGGACCCTGTAATAAACATTCATTAAACTCCAAAATTATAAGAAACTCTATGCACATCTATCTGTTTATTAAAATAAATCCTCTTCTTTTCATTTATTTGAGACTGTGAAATATAGTTTCAGAAATGTCCGGTATCATAGGTTTCTTTTGTGGTTGTTGCTTGGCATAGAAGTGGTGGTTCAAAACAACCTAGTTTTTGTGTGAGAACTGACTCTAAAGTGCTCTGAGATGAGAGAGAGAGAGAGAGAGAGAGAGAGAGAGAGAGAGACAGAGAGACAGAGAGACAGAGAGAGGTATTGAGGATTGCAGAGAGTTAAGTTTGAGAGTTTGAGGGGCTCAGTCATAAATGGATCTGGTCCTGAGTGGCACTTAGAAGATGCCAGCAGTTTGGGTGAGCACAGGTATATAGACTGGTTAGGATAAACATGATCTCATTCAGCTTAGATTCTACCTGGTGCATCTTAAACAGCTTCAGGCTGAGGTACCTCCTTGGTCTAAGAGTCTTTTGTCTGCACTATTTCAGGGCGGCATGGCAGCTATGACTGGGGATGACAGCAGTTGAGTCAGGCTGCACTATGCAGGTGGGAATCCATGGTGGATGAGCCCTATTCCTCTCTTTACTCTTGACAGACATCTCTTGTGAATAAGCATATCTGGTCATTGTGAATAAGTATGTTTCAGGGAATTTTTTTTATATGTATGAGTGTATTGTCTGTGTGTAGGTCGGTGCACCCGTGTCGTGCAATGCCACAGAGGTCAGAAGAGGGCATAGGATTCCCTTGGAACTGGAGTTAAAAATGGTTCTTAGCCATCATGTGGGTGCTGGGAATTGAACCAGGGTCCTCTGCAAGAGCAGTCTGCACTCTTAACCACTGAGCCATCTCTCCAGCCCCCTTTCAGGGAATTTTTAGAATGGAAATCTGCAAGGTATGGTGGTGGACGCCTTTAATCTCAGCAATATGGATTAGGCAGAAGCAGGAGGATGCATTTGAAATCAAGGCCTGCCTGGTCTACATGGTCAGTGCAAAAAAACGGGGTGGGGGGATTTGAGTTTGGCACGGGTGATCATAGTTATTGCTTTTTCTTGGAGGTTGGAGACCAAAAAGCTTTCATTAAAAGTTGTCGATTTGTTGTTTACTTCAGGTCTTCCTTTGATAGTTCTAGATACCTTTTATTTTTATGTATTTGAATTTCAGACACTGTTGTAAGCAAACCGTGCTGAATGCCTATATCATTAAGAGACAGTTCACATTCTCTGGGGCTTTTTAGTACCCATGGTCTCTGGATCTGACTGTTCTGGAAAGGTTGGGACACAGTTAGGCTCCTTCTCCAGAATCTTACCAGCAAGTATACAGCCATGAACAGAGCTGTTCTCAAGATCCTGCGGACACTTGCAGCCAATAGAAATGATTGGGTTTTTGTCAACAAGATGTAATTTCTATGAACTATAATAATTTTCTCTAAAACTGACTGAAAATCCTTACTAAACCAAGCCCAGTGTGCTATTCAGGAAAATTGACCTCTAGAGATTCTGAGCAGGGAGTAAAAGCAGAGAAAAAGCCTTCAATCAGTTAATCAATCATGAAGTATCAGTCCATCCATCCGTCCATCCATCCATCAAATGAATGAGGTGCTTCAACCAGTCTGATTGCTATTATGATATTTCTAGCAATGAGGTTTTAGATTTTCAGAATGTTTTTACCAAAAAGAGACTAAGATTCATTGTGAAAACAATCACTTTATTTTATGTAGAAGGTAACTGTTTTCCTTCTCTTACTCCAAAAGACAAAAATAGTCCAAAAGCCTCTCTCAAATATTTTCAAGCCTGCCCTTNGTAGGTACTAGTTGATAATGAGTTTATATACTATTAAACCTAGCTTAAGTGGAAAATATCATGTCAAAAACATGCTTCATGTTGTTCAATTACATGACGCCTCCTTCCCGTTTATCCAGTGCTGTAGGATATAGTGGGCTTGTTTCTCAGGATAGTGATATGCTTGAATCCATTCTTCTTTTGAAAGGAAATTAAAAAAAAAATGCAGCAAGTGACCCAGGACTATGGTAAAACCAGACCTCCAGAATACTGCAAGAAAATGTATTAATCAGGACTTCTCAGCATTCAGTGAACTGCAAACCTGGTGGGAACCAGAGACTGCAAGGGGGCTTTCACATCAGCTCCAAGCAGTGCTCTGGATGTTAGGAAGACCTTCCCAGGTCCACGGTCAACACTGGAACTGGAATCTTGAAGATTCTAGAATCGTGACAAGCCATCTGAGTTTTCACCTGTAAAGCATCACCCATGGCTTGGACCAGCATCTGTGATCTGACCCTGAGAGAAACCCAGAGGGAGAACAGGACAGCTAGTCACAGAGGGGAATTCTCAGGAGACAGGCTTCAGTGAGCTGGGGAAGGAACTCAGGGACAATCCAGCGATCAGCTTGGTCCTGCTCCGTTCTCCACTTACATTGCTTTATTGTTTGTTTTTATCTTATTGCTCTCTATCTATCTATCTATCTATCTATCTATCTATCTATCTATCTATCTATCTATCTATCTATCTATCTTTCTCTTCTATCTATCATTATTCTATATCTATCTATCTACTATCTACTCTATTCTATCTATCACTCTATCTATCTATCTATCTATCTATCTATCTATTATCTATCTATCTATTCTAATTCTATCTATCTATCTCTGTCTCTCTCTTGCATTTTCCTCACCAAAAAGAATATAGACTGGCTTGGTTTGTGAAGTTTCTGCAGCTCAGCCTCCTTGGGCAGAGATAGGGCTTGCTCTGTTTATATCTGAACTGTTTATTATCTTTACTTAAATTTTTTGTCTACCCTCAGCAGGAAACACCCCCAAAACCTCTACCGCTTTGTTTTTACTGTTCTGTCTTCTATTTATGTTCCCTTTTATATTTTTCTTTATCAGCCTGATTCTTTTTTTTTAATTTTGTTTTTTTTATTATTTTCTTGTTTCTGTATGTGTATGAATGCTTTACTGTCTGAATGCAAGTTTGTGCACCGTGTTGTTGGCAATGCAGCAGAGGTCATAAGAGGGTCTGGTTCCTGGAACTGGAGTTCTGGAATTGGAGTTTCACGAGTTTTCAGAGGTTCCTCGGCCGGCATGCCCCGCCATGGGGTTTTGCTGGGGGGATCGAACAGGGTCTCTGTAAGAGCAGTCAGCGCTCTTAAACTGCTAGGCCACCTCTCCAGCCCTATCAGCCCAATCTTAATCACTAGTTGTATTCAGTTTTTTTTTTTACTTTTCTTTTTACGTTCTGTGTGTTGTACCTATTAGTAGGTGTTTTATCACAGCAATACTATTGGTGTCCCTTTGTACCTAAAATGATTGGTTCTTAAGGGCTGATCTTTTTAGGAATTATTTTTATTTTAATTATGTGTATGTATGTGTTGTATCTTGGTGTGGATGTGCAGCTGTGCGTGTGTGGGGTGTGTGTGTGTGTATGTGTGTTGTGTCTTTTGAGCCAGCAGGGCATTGGATTCCCTGAATCTGAAGTTACAGCAGGGGATGAAGAGCATCGGACACAAGTGCTGGGAACTGACCTCTGGTTCTCTGGAGGAGCAGCAAATGCTCTTTTTGAACCATCTCTTCAGTCCCAAAGGTTGCTTTTTTTTATTTTGCCTATTTCCTGTATTTTCACAGTTGCTGTATCTCCACATGATTATCGTTGCAGACAACAGTGGAGTACGGAGGATCAAGCTTGATGCTATGAACATTAATTTAGAAGAGACCAGCAACACCTTGATGCTGGTACAACCTACTCCCTCTTGAAACATGTCAGATGGAAAGAAATAAAATTGACTTTCTAAACTTAAAAAACTATTTTCAACAATGGACTTACACTCCAGGTATTACAAATTCCAATTAAGAACACAAGGAACATGAAAAGCTAAGATAACTCCTCCAATAATTACAGTAATAGTTGTTAATGAGTGTAAATTAAATGACATTCAAGGACATAGAATTCAAAAGAATGATTATAACTCTGTTCAAAGGAGCACCAGGACAGCCTCCTTCTTACCGCAGTTTGAGCAGGAGCTGCTACCTCTGTGCTTGCAGTACTGACCCAGCTATGGGACCCTGTAATAAACATTCATTAAACTCCAAAATTATAAGAAACTCTATGCACATCTATCTGTTTATTAAAATAAATCCTCTTCTTTTCATTTATTTGAGGACTGTGAAATATAGTTTCAGAAATGTCCGGTATCATAGGTTTCTTTTGTGGTTGTTGCTTGGCATAGAAGTGGTGGTTCAAAACAACCTAGTTTTTGTGTGAGAACTGACTCTAAAGTGCTCTGAGATGAGCGATGAAGAGAGAGAGATGAGAGAGAGAGAGAGAGGAGAGAGAGAGAGAGGACAGAGCGATCAGAGGAGACAGCGAGAGGTATTGAGGATTGCAGAGAGTTAAGTTTGAGAGTTTGAGGGGCTCAGTCATAAATGGATCTGGTCCTGAGTGGCACTTAGAAGATGCCAGCAGTTTGGGTGAGCACAGGTATGTAGACTGGTTAGGATAAACATGATCTCATTCAGCTTAGATTCTACCTGGTGCATCTTAAACAGCTTCAGGCTGAGGTACCTCCTTGGTCTAAGAGTCTTTTGTCTGCACTATTTCAGGGCGGCATGGCAGCTATGACTGGGGATGACAGCAGTTGAGTCAGGCTGCACTATGCAGGTGGGAATCCATGGTGGATGAGCCCTATTCCTCTCTTTACTCTTGACAGACATCTCTTGTGAATAAGCATATCTGGTCATTGTGAATAAGTATGTTTCAGGGAATTTTTTTTTTTTTTTTTTTTTTTTTGAATGTACTGTCTGCATTTTGTTTTGTGCACCCGTGTCGTTGCAATGGCAAACGAGGTTCAGAAGAGGGCATAGGATTCCTTGGAACTGGGAGTTAAAAATGGTTCTTCGCCATCATGTGGGTGCTGGGATTGAAACCCGGGTCATCTCTTGACTGCAAGAGCCAGTCTGCCTGTTTTTTTCTTAACCACTGAGCCATCTCTCCAGCCCCCTTTCCTTTTTTTTTTTTTTTTTTTTTTTAGCCTGGCATGGTGGTGGACGCCTTAATCTCAGCATCAGGAGTAGGCAGAAGAAAGAAGCAGGAGGATGAATTTAACTCAAGGCCTGCTCTGATGGTGTATACATGGTCATTGCAAAACAAAAAAACGGGGTGGGGGGATTTGAGTTTGGCACGGGTGATCATAGTTATTGCTTTTTCTTGGAGGTTGGAGACCAAAAAGCTTTCATTAAAAGTTGTCGATTTGTTGTTTACTTCAGGTCTTCCTTTGATAGTTCTAGATACCTTTTATTTTTATTTTTATGTATTTGAATTTCAGACACTGTTGTAAGCAAACCGTGCTGAATGCCTATATCATTAAGAGACAGTTCACATTCTCTGGGGCTTTTTAGTACCCATGGTCTCTGGATCTGACTGTTCTGGAAAGGTTGGGACACAGTTAGGCTCCTTCTCCAGAATCTTACCAGCAAGTATACAGCCATGAACAGAGCTGTTCTCAAGATCCTGCGGACACTTGCAGCCAATAGAAATGATTGGGTTTTTGTCAACAAGATGTAATTTCTATGAACTATAATAATTTTCTCTAAAACTGACTGAAAATCCTTACTAAACCAAGCCCAGTGTGCTATTCAGGAAAATTGACCTCTAGAGATTCTGAGCAGGGAGTAAAAGCAGAGAAAAAGCCTTCAATCAGTTAATTCAATCATGAAAACTAACTGAGTATCCAGTCAATATGCCGCCACTCCATCCATCATAATGAATGAGGTGCTTCAACCAGTCTGATTGCTATTATGATATTTCTAGCAATGAGGTTTTAGATTTTCAGAAGGGGGGGAACCAAAAAGAAAGAAAAGAAGAGGAAGAAGAGGCAGGGGGAAAAACAAGCACGGTAGTGGAGTGGATAGAAGCGGAACGGTCGGGGCACGGAAGGAAGAAAAAAGAAAAAAAAGGAAAAAAGAAGATAGGAAGGAAGGAGGGGAAAGAAGCGGAAAAGGAAGGGAGGAAGGGGGAAGGGAAGGGGAAGGCGAAGGGAAGGGACAGTGATAGGGAAGGGAAGGGAATGGGAAGGCAGTGGCAGCGGACGGGCAGGACGGGAGGGACGGGAAGGGAATGGGAAGGGACTGGAAGGGAAGGGAAGGGACTGGGAAGGGAAGGGAAGTAAAGGAACGGAAAGGCAAGGAAAGGAAAGGATATCAGGAAAGGAAAAGGACAAAGTGAAAAGGGACAAGGCCAGGGACAAAGGAAAACGGAAAAGGAAACGGGAACCGGGACTGACAGGACCGGACCGGCATGACTGAAAGGACCGGTCAGGAAGGACGGACGGCATTGCAGGCAGGACGGCAGGTTAGTGAGCGGGGGCTAGAGAAAGCGACGAAAATAGGTAACGGAAAAGATAACCGCGACGAGCTACTTCCATCTCCTTTGTGTACTTTGCACTTCCCTCCATCACTTCATCCTCACTTCCTTTTTTACTTTCCTTTCTTTCCCCGCTCTATTTTCCTTTTATTTTCTTACCTACTCAATCATCCTTCCTTTTCTTTCTCTCTTTCTTCTTTATTTATTTCTTTCTTTATTTCTTTCATTCTTTCTTTATTTCTTTATTTCGTGATTTTCTTTCCTTTCTTTACTATAGATCGTTTACCAACCCACTAGAGAGATTATTGTAATATCTTGGCAAGAATATTAAAGATAGATTTCTGTTACTGTTTTCAAATGACCACATAAAATAGATAAATTGACTTTTTTTTCTAGGATTATAACCTCACCTAAGAACTCTCCTGATTGTTACTTTCTAACTTGGGAGCAGCCTGTTTGACATACGATGCTCCATGTGAAGGTGGGAATAGAAGCAATTTTCAACTTCTCAGTTAAATTCTTCCAGTCATTTAGCTTGTTCTGTATCTAGGAATAGTTGGAAGAAGTTGGTGTGAAATATCACTTCTCACCTTGTCCACCTCATGTACTAGGGGGATATAACAAAGTGTGGAAAGGACACACAACATGCAGCATTGCAGAAAATATCTCTCTCTATCCTAATTATTCATGGAATCTTAAATATAAATGCAAAAATTCTATCCTTAGAAAGACAAACAAAACTGGGGACAGTCGTGCCGTGGCAAAGAAAAGCAAGAGAACAAGTTTGGGCAGAGAGCTCACGGCACTCCTGTAGACAACACATTCACATCCATTGACAAATACATTGATTATAGATTTGGAAATTAAATATGTACTGAAAACCAAAAACAGTCTGTCACACGTTTTGTCTTTTTACAAAAAACCCTTTAATATTTTCAGTAAATATCAACATATAGTTTTTTAGCTTCATGTGTGTGTGTGTGCACGTGTGTGTGTGTGTGTGTGAGAGAGAGAGAGAGAGAGAGAGAGAGAGAGAGAGAGAGAGAGAGAGAGGTGGACATTAGGTGTCTTCCTCTAATGTTCTTCGACTAATTAAAAAATATTTAGTTATTTTCATGTTATGCGTTTGAGTGTATTGCCTGCATATAGGTAGGTGCACTTATGTCCTCCAATGCCTGCAGAGCTCAGAAGAGAGTGTTTGATTCCCTGGAACTCAGTTTCAGACTGCTAGCCACCATGTGGGCGCTGGGAATCCAACCTGAGTTCTCTGCAAGAGAATTAAGCACGAATTCTCGGTTATTTGCATGCAGCACTTCAACGATGGAGTTGGCTGTCAGTCTGTCACTATCTGTAATTCTCTGTTTTTGTCAGTGTTAGGCACTTTTACTCTGTGACCACAAAGCAAGTGGGATGAGAAAGGATCAATTCTGGTTCACAATTCCAGAGGAATAGAGGCCATCAGGAGTGGGAAGACACGGCAGTGGGCAGGAAAGGCATGGTGCCCAGAGCAGGAAGCTGGAGGATCACATTGTATTCACACTCAGGAACCAGAGAGAGGTAGGTCCAGTCTGTAAAGCCTCACAGTCTTCCACCAGGGATAAACTCCCTCGAGGAAGACTCTTACTTCAAAAGGCTTCATAAACTTCTCAAACAGCTACCAGCTGGGAAACCAAGTATTCAAACACAGCCTATTGGGGACATTTCATATTCAAACTACAGTATCATATGCAGGTTTATTTTGCATAACCTGTTTTTATTCATTACTTGACTGTTTTGTTTGTTTTTGGTTTTTGTACTAGCTCAGGCTGCCCTTGAACTTGCCAACTTCCTGCCTCTGCCTCAGATGCCAGGATTACAGGCTCCTATTGCTATATTATGCCCAGCTATCTTTTTTCTTTTCATCTTTTTTTACTGATGTTTTGTGCATTTCATAAAACATTTTTAAATCAAATTTAAATCCATCCCCCTTCCTTGCCACCCACCCCACCAGAGCTCATGCATTCTGCCAAACATGTCTTGTATCTTTTTCTCAGTCTTTTTTAAATATTTTGATGCAGAATTTTACTGTTTTGGGCAGAAGTTTACTGTTTCAGTCAGTTCTTTGACTCAGTCTTTTTTGTTATTTTTGTTCCCTCCAATTTGTATCACTGCAAAATATGCATATATACACTTCACATGTATACCAAAATTATGATGTCTGAAAATAAATTATAGGTTAATTTTAAAACATGTTTAGGGATTCAGATCTTAACAGTGGAGTTGTATGCAGGTAAAGAAACAATATTATTTTACATTCCTACATTACATTACAAGGTGATGGGTGACATCAGGTTTCATATTTACCAGAAAAGAAAGAAAGAAAGAATTATTCAGTTTGGTTTACAAATAGAGATTTGGTGCTAGTATCCACAAATGAGGGACACCATACGTCTTTTGTTTCTCTGGGACTGTGTTTCTTCACGTAGCATAATGGCTTCGAGTTCCATCCATTTACCTGCAAAGTTCATGATAATGTCTTTCTTTACTGCTGCATAGAATTCCATTGTGTAGATGTACCATATTTTATTTTTTTTATTTTTGAGACAAGGTCTCCCTTTAGTCCCAGCTGGCCTGGAGCTTGCTCTGTAGACCAGTCTGGCCTTGAACTCACAGAGATCCGCCTGCCTCTGCCTCTGCTTCTTGAGTGCTAAGATTAAAGGCATGTGCCACTACACCTGTGTATTAGGGTTCTCTAAAGAAACAAAAGCCAATTTGCAAGCAGTTGTGCCCAAACCCACACAGCTCATGGGTCCCACCATCCAGCAGGGGGGGCTTGTATGTTCAATCAAGTTGATCAAATGAGTGTCCAGTCTATATTATTGTAGTTTCACCATTAACCCCAATCGAAGCCCTTACATTCTATCACGCCCTCTCTTCCGCAGATTGTTCCCTAGGCTTAGAAAAGGGGCACAGGTGGATGAGAAGCAAAAACACTCTACTTTCTCTGGAGCTGAATGACTTGGTCATCGTAGTCAAGTTCTGGCTGTTTCCTTTCTTGGGCTACCAGCTTGTCCAGGCTTAACCTTTCAAATCCTGACTAATGAAAAGCACATGCAATTAGATATGATAGGTGATTTAAACGTAGAATATCTAGCCTTCGATCCTACTAAAATGAAGCAACACAAATTAGATAGAGGGGTATTTAAACAGGACTAAGTGTTATGGTAGGTTACCTTTGGTATAGACACGATGTTTGGATGGCATGCAAGTCATGATCTACATGTTGCTTCTGGTCAGTCATGTGGCAGGGTCTGTCGTGTGTTTATAAAAACTTCTCCTAACCAGTAGAGGATTTAAGCTTGTGACATCAGCCGGGGGTTATTTCTCCAAGGAGAGAGCCAAGGAGACCGAATTAGATTTGGGGATATACAGACACATGGCCGCCACTGCTGCACAGTATTTCATGGCAGATGAGGTGTAGCTGGGTGCTGACGGAGGAGTCTTGCTTGACTCATTAGACCTATTTTTTCTTTAGTAGGTTTAAAGCGGCCTTTGGTAAACACTCTCTGGCATTCCAGAAACAATCTGTATACTTGGAAGTGCAGTCCTTCATGGTTTTTTACGTGAAGAATGCTTGTACTCACAGATTATCACCCATTGTTAAAAAAAATGAAAACAAACCAAACCAAAAAGCCGAAGAAAAGAATGCAGAAAACTTAGGGCCAGCCGCACCGATCTGCGATGGGTAGGGGGGGGGTGGGAGGGGGGGACGGGCCGGAGGCTCTCTGCCTGCCCTGCACTTGGCCAATGCTGTATGCCCTCCACCCAGCATCCATCCCAAATAACCAACATCCATAAAAAAAATAAACAAAGCAACAGGATAATAATATGCCCTAGACAGTTTATTGATTTGCTCACTGACAGAGTTCAAGGAGTCCCAACAGTAGCTGTGCCACACGAGAGGCTGAGAAACCAGGGAACTGCTCAGTCCGCACGGCTGGATGTCTCAGTAGTCCCCCTCTGGTGGCTGAAGGCCCAATCATTTCCTCCAGGAGGATGGCTGGTCTCAGTACCCGCTGGGATCCGAAGGGTTGGTCGCAGCAGCAAGACAAACTCAAACCAGTGAAAGATCGGCATCCACCGAGAAAAAAGGACCAGATCCCTTTGCCATGGCCCTTAGATACTGCCGTGCCAGCAGAAGTAACGCCACATTTTGGGTGGGGCATCCGGGTGAGGTATTCCCCCCAAATCCGAGATCCTGTTTCGTCTCTTAGTTGTTTCTTAGTCCAGTCAAGCTGACACCCAGGATTAACCATCATAAGCCCACCCCTTGTCAACTTGACAACCCAATAAATAGCCCTCTCCAATCCTTTAATGGTATGCTTAAATGTCAATTGCGAAAAATGGCAAGGTCATAATTCTCCCTAACATGTTATAAGTGTCTCATGTGCAATGGCAAAGCATTATACCTTAGAGTAGTTGGTAATGTCCTTGAGAAGAACTTAGTCCATCAGTATCTAATAACCTAAATATGACAACACTTAAAACTTATCTCAGTTGCACATTCAAAAGGGAACAACAACACAAGTATCTGCTTATATATTATATAGAATATAATATATTATATATATATTTATATATACACATATATATGCACTTCTTACCCCATGGACAAAAGTTAATATCCATCGTTTCCTTTTTGTGGTCTGCAACAGTCATGTGGCCTCGGCTGATATTTATGACTGCCTTTTTCTACTACTCATTCTGTATTTCTTCCACTATCAGCAAGCAACTCTGCAGTCTTGGCTCTTTCCCTGGAAGAGTGACACATACCTTCATCCCTAAAGGATCTGGGCCATTTATTATCCTATTTGGTTTGGGTTGTTGGAGTTTTCCATTTACCTTAATCATAGGACATGGAGGCATCTCCTGCCTCCACCCTGGATGTTCCTTTCAAATCCTTGATGGTGGAACTAATTTCTGCAATCCCTCCAGGGAATACGATACTGTTTTTGGTTCATATTTTCCCTGGTAGAGACAATACCAATGGTTTCCTTTTGGCCTTTCCAACCATAATAGCCCTCACTCCACAGATCAAGGAACCAATGGGGGATTCTGCCAATTTCTAATTATATCTAACCCAATTATACATTCTGGAAACTGGGGAGATAACAAAGGATGAGTTCTGGGAAACACTGGGCCCACTGTGAGTCAGAATTCAGCCAAAACTCCATTATCACCTGACCTCCATAGCCCCTAATTTAACCGGAGGGCCACAATGCTTTTTTAGGGTCTCCTGGGATCAGTGTTAACTCAGAACCAGTACCCAATAGGCCTCTGAAAGTCTGATTGTTTCTTTTTCCCCAGTGTACAGGTACCCTAGTAAAAGACTGGAAGTCCCTCTGGGGAACAATGGGAGAAAGACTAACAACGTAACTCCTGGTATTGTGACAAGGTCCTAACTCATTGGAACCCAGCCACCACTTCATTCAAGGGATTCTGGATCTGTGAACTGTCTCAAGTCTGTAAACTGGTTAACTGGGTGGGTTTCGCTACTCCTAAAATCAAAAGTTGACTTCCTGTCATTTGTTTCTAGAGCTTTTCTTTTCTGCTTTTATACAGATCAAATAAAAAACTTAGTAGGCTTCTTATGTATTTGTTTCATCTGGGAACACCCATGATTAATTAGCCAGTTTCAAAAATCCATTTGGGTCATGCCATTATAGGCATTGTTTTGTTTTTGCCGCCCATTATGATAACGATGATAACTACACTCATCTGGCATTTGGCCTCTGCAATTCAGTGCTGCCCACTGACACCTACCCTGAGGGTCCTGTTAAACCTATTAAGTGTCTTTAAATTATGCAAGCAAGCAACAACTTCTCTAACAGTAAGATGTGGCATAAGAAATAGAGCAAAAGAAAGCTCTTCAAATGTTCTGTGTCTCTCTCAGTACCTTCCACCTTATAACCTCCAGAAAGTCATGTCCTCTGGTCCTCATATTGTGGAGACTGTGGTTTTTACACTTTGACTCCACTCAAGCATGCCCATCTGCCTGACCCTCAAAATCCCTTCATCGATACTAAGCCAAGGAATATAAGGCATCTCTAACTCGCTGTTAGTAGACCATGTTTTAATAAATACGTCAGCATGGGGCGTGGAGAGATGGCCTTGTGTTAAGAAGCAACCGAATGCTCTTACAGAGGACCGCAGTTTACCCCAGGCACCCACATGGCGACTGAAAGCCGTCTAAACTCCAATTCCAGAGAACGCCAGGTTCCAGGGATCTAACACCTCTCGTCTGCCCCCTCTGCGGCATTGCACGACACAGGTACACAAACGTTGCATGCAGACAGTACATGCATACACATACAGAAATAAATAAATAAATAAAAAATTAAAAAAAATAAATACATCAGCCAACCATTCAAATAAACTTTTAACACATTTTTTAACCATTCGAGCTTTCCATAGTTAACCTAGAATCTCTACTCAGTGGGCTCATATCGATAAATTCAGTAGGATCCAATTTTGTATTCCTTCCACCATTATCCCACACCCGTAAAATCCATTCCCACACATATACCTTAGGCGTGTCCGGAATGAATCGACAAACTCTTAATTTCTTTAGTGGTGTGGCGCACCTCCTTGTGGACCAACACTTTCTATCTCCCTTAGGGGCTTGCTTAGCCGTCATCTGGTTATAAGGTCTAGAGGCAACAATTTTGGGCCCTGAGGGACATAAGCTCCCACTGGGAGGGGGAGATTAGTTTCCTCAGGCAAGGGTGGGGAGGAGGGATCTGCAGGGTGTGGATTCTCTCCTGAGGGTGGGGAGATTAATTCCTCAGATAAAGAAAATCCCTCAGAATCAGAGGGTTCAAAATCCTCATCATCGTGGTTCTCCCACACATCTCCATCCCAAGTTTCAGGGTTCCACCCTTTACCCACCAGTGCTCTCACGTTGACTGCTGACACTCTTCATGGCTGGGAATTAAATTTGCATTGTAAATCAGCCAAACATATAATAAGGGCTCCAGCTTGATTTTCTGCCGCTTTAGCTCTTTGGCTGCTGGAGAGAAGATGCTCTTCCAGGGCACACTTGCAAAGTTTTAAACTGTTGTTTCAAATCTGGAGCTGGTTAATTTTATCACTGAGCTCCTTATTTTCCTCTATCACTTTATCCAGAGATGCTAGGAGCAACCAGGCAACATCATTATTTTTTCCACAATTTCTCAAACGTTATATATATAGAGTCACTAAATTCCTTGCTTCTCACAAGAGGTGAGTTAGGTGAGTCAAATGGATCTATCTTCATAATTAAATCAAATAGTCTGCACCAAGGATTTATCATTCCTCTTTATGCCACCAGGAGAGCCTTCAGTAACTCTAGGCTTCATTGGATTGGAGAGCTGGCTCCAGAGACTACCAAGCCCACTAAAGAAATTCATTCTTTCAATTCTGTTTCTCTAGAACCACTCCTGGTACCAATATTAATCAGGGTTCTCTAAAGAAACAGAAGCAGCCAGACGAATATAGAGCTATATACAATTTATTGATTTGCTCACATGACAGAGTTCAAGGAGTCCAACAGTAGCTGCACCACACTGGAGAAGCTGAGAATTCAGGGAACTGCTCAGTCTGCAAGGCTGGATGTCTCAGTAGTCCCAATCTTGTGCTAAAGGCCTGATGGATTCCAGGAGATCTGCTGGTCTCAGTACATGCTGGGATCCAAAGGGTTGATCACAGCAGCAAGTCAAATTCACCAGTGAGAGAGAGGCAAGCCGCAGGAAAAAAGGGGCCAGATCCCTTTGGCATGGCCTTTAATACTGCCTGCCAGCAGAAGGTAATGCCCACATTTGGGGTGGGCCATCCGGGTTAAGGTAGTCCAACCTGAAGATCATTTTTCTCTTATTTGTTCCTTAGTCCAGTCAAGTTGACACCCAGGATTAACCATCACAACCTGGCCACATTTTCTTTATCCACTCATTGGTTGAGGGACCCTAAGGTTGCTTCCATCTCTTTGCTATTGTGAAGAGAGCTGCAATAAACATAGACATCCATGTTTCTCTGCAATAGGATGAATCTTGTGGGTATAGACCCAGGAGGTATGGTAGGGTAGTGGTATGACTGAGTCAGGTAGGCTCATTTTGAGTATTTTAAGAGTTCTCCATACTGCTTTCTATAGGGGTTGCACAAGTTTGCATTCTCACTAGTAGTGGATGAGTATTCCCCATTTCCTACAACCTCTTCAGCATTTGGTATCCTTTGTTTTCTTGATTATAGCTAGTCTTACTGGAATAAGATGAAATCTTAAAGTGGTTTTAATTTGCATTTTCCTTAATTATTAGCAATGTTGAACACTTTTTAAGATGTTTCTCAGCCATCTTTAATTCTTTATTTGTGAAGTCTCTGTTCAGCTCTTGACTCCATCTTTTGAGTAGCTCATTTGTTTTCTTGCTCCTCTGTTTTTTGAGTAGATTATATACTCTGGTTGTTAGCACTATCTCAGATGTATCACTGGTGAAGGTTTCCTCCCACTCTGTGGGTTTTCTCTTCACTTCTTTGATTGTTTCTTTTTTGTTGTTTTGTTTTCTCCACTAAGCATTCAGAAAGAAAGAGATCAGTTCTTTAATCATCCCTTTACTTTGATTGTTTCACTCTGCAGAAGCTTTTGAGTTTAATCAGGTCCTGCTTGACAATTGTTTACCTTATTTCCTGTGCAGCTGCTTCCTGATTTAGAAAGTCTTTTCCTATGTCTATGTCTTGTAGGTTACTGCCAATGTTTTCTTCTATCATTTTCAGAGATTTGGGTTTCACATTGAGGTCTTTGATCCATTTGGAGTTGATTTTTGTACAGGGCAACAGTTAGGGATTTAGTTTTATTCTTCTACAAGTGGTGATCTAGTTTTGCCAACGCCATTTGCTAAAGATGCTGTCTTTCCTCCATTGAGTCCTCCTGGCCCCTTTGTCAAATATGAGGTGGCTGAAATTGCAGGTGCTCAAGTTTGGATCTTCAGTTTTGTTCTATTGATCTACGGGTCTGTTTTTGTGCCAATACAGGACTGTTTTTATGACTATAGCTCTGTAATATAGTTTGAAGTCTATTATTGTAATCCCCCTTGAATTGCTCTTTTTGCTCAGAGTTGCTTTGGCTATCTGGTGTCTTTTATTTTTCCATATGAAATTTAGGATTTTTTCTAAGTCTGTGAAGAAGATCATGGGGATTTTAGTTGGGATTGCACTGAATCTGTACATCAATTTGGGAAGGATGGTCATTTTTACTGTATCAGTTCTTCCAATCTGTAAGCATAGGAGGTCCTTCCATCATCTGGTGTCTTCTTCAATATTTAAAATTTTGTTTTAAATTTTTGTTTCAGGATTTAAAATTTTTGTTTCAGAGATTTTTTTCTTTATTCAGATGTGTTCCTAGGTGTTCTATTTATTCCTTCTCCAATTGCTTGTTATTGGTATAAAGAAATGCTACTGATTTTTCTAGGTTAATTTTATATCTCACCACTTTACTGAAACTGTTCATCATTTCTAGCAGTTTTATGGTGGAGTTTTTTGGCATGCCTTAGGTAAACAATTATTTCATTTGAAAGAAGGGATAGTTTGACCTCCTCTTTTCCAATTAGTACTTTTTTAATTTCCTTTTTTGTCTTATTGCTCTAGCGAGTGTTTCAAGCACTATATTGAAAAGGTGTGGAGATGGGGGCAGCCTTGCTGGGTTCCTGAATTTAGGGGAATGCTTTTAATTTTTCCCCACTTAGAATAATGTTGCCTGTGGGTTTGTTGTATATGGCTTTAATTATGTTGAGGAATGTTCCCTGCAGTCCAATTCTCTCTAGGACTTTAAACATGAAGGCATGTTGAATTTTATTGAAGGCCTTTTCTATATCAATTTAGATGACCATGTGGGTTTTTTTTCTTCCAGTCTGTTTATATGCTTTATGACATTTATTGATTTGTGTTGAACCATCCCTGCATCTATGGTATGAATCCATCTTGGACATGATGGATGATCTTTTTGATGTGTGCCTATATGTGGTTTGCAAGTATTTTGTTGAGAATTTTTGCATCTATGTTTAGTAGTAAAATGGGTTTATAGTTTTCTATTTTGGTTGTATCTTTGACTAATTTTGTTACTAGATTGATGCTGGCTTCATAGAAGGAATTTGGGAGATTTCCCTCTGTCTTTATGCTTTTGAATAATTTGAGTAATAATGGTAGTAAATCCTTTTTAAATGCCTTATAGAATCCTGCAGTAAATCCATCTGGGCCTGGGCTTTTTTTAGTTAAGAGGTTTTTTTTTTCTTATAGACTCAATTTCTTCATATATCATGGGTCTGTTTAAGCTGTTGATCTCTTCTTGGTTAAGCTTTGGTGATTTCCATGAAATGACCTAATACTGCAACTAAAAACATTTGAGAGACCAGAACAATTGAATGCTAAACCCAACAGACAGGAAGAAACAGCAAAAATTAGAGCAGAAATCAATGAAATAGAAACAAAGACAACAATACAAAGAATCAATGAATCCAAGAGCTGGTTCTTTGAAAGGATAAACAAGATAGATAGCCCAGTTGACCAAAAGAAAGAAAGAGCAACCCCAGATATTTTTACGTGTATTTGCAACCTAAATTTCATGTTTGGAACCTCAGGAGATAGCTCAACACTCACGTACAGAGCCACTACTAGTTGTGTGCTTATAATTCCAGTGTAGGAGACAGGCAGTGACAGTCAGAACCCTCGGGTTCACTGGCCATCCAGCCTAGCCTGATGAGTGTGCTTCCAGTCACAGTGAGAGACACTGTTTCAATGACCAAGGTGGATGGATAGCTATTGAGAAACAGCAACAGAGTTTAACCTTTGATCTCCACATGAACCATGCATATGCCCCTGTATACCCACATGTATGTATTCATATCCACACATACAAACCTATATATGCACACACATACACACACGCAGGCACACACACACTATATATAGTAAATATATGTATATTACAAATATATGTTATTACCTTAAGAATATTCTGGAGAAATAGAAATGGGAGGAAACAACAATAACAAAAGGACTGGGTCAAAGAACTAACTGAAACAGTTAACTTCTTCCACAAACAATAAACCTTTGCAGAGAGAAACTTTAAAAAGACTGAGAAAAAGATACAAGACATGTATGGCAGAATGCATGAACTGGGGTTGGGTAGGGCGCATGGAAAGGGGAATGTGTCTAAATCACACTGAGAAATGTTGTATGAAATACACAAAGCATCAATAAAAATATTTTATATAAAAAGAATATTCCTAATAAATGCAGCCTATTGCTAACTCTTCTCAAATTCTGAAATTTCAAATAATAAATGCATAGGCATTTCAATCCATCTGTATTCTCTTCAATATTTTTTCTCTTCGACTTTAATCAGTATTCTTTTATAATTCACTAATAATCTTTTTTACATATTCAAGATTAGAATTTAACTTCATCTATTGCAGTTATATGATTTAATTATAGATTTGATGTTTAGGTTGGATCATTTATTCTTGAAATCAATTTTTTCATTCGTTGTTGCTTGCTCCTCACATTGTTTCAAGATTTTCTGTTCTCGTAAAGTGGCAAATATGCCTTTATTTATCCCCTTGACCTAATTAATATATTTTTGTAACATTTCCATCAAAATGTACAATAAAATTAATTTTATCTTGCATAACTTTCTATTCTAGTTATTGATTGCAGTGGCTTTCTTAGCATTAGAATTCTTCAAGTGCTGTGTAAATATTGATTTATCTCTCTCATTTCTCTTTATAGAGTCTAGAGTCTCCAAACTGAATAAAAGAAAGAAGAATCAGAGGAATTGAAAATTGAGGCAGGGCAAGTTTCTCCTGTAAGCATCAATAATTTGGTGATGTCCTTCAAATTCTGTCACTGTGAAGAAGTTTATGAAACTAATTATTTATCTTAAATTTTATATGGCATTTTGTATATTTAATACACTAACCAAATATTTACTGAATTGATCTCTTTGTTTTGAACAAATTTCTTAGTAATTATGATTTTGAAAATTACAAAACCACTAAAAATTCATACCTACAAAAGAAAAGGAAGTTAAAGCTCTATGTAACAACTTTCTGCCTCCCAGAAGCATTGAAAGGTTAGATACTTTCCAGAAGGAAGAAAAATGAAAGAAGGTTACTGAAACTATTAACCTGGGCCTGAAAAGCTCATACACCATCTTAAAAAGCTAATGGAATAGAGCAAACACAGCCAAGACGTGCTTATTACAACAGTTCTTAGAATGTGAGCCCTTCAGAGAAAAGTTTGACAGCAAGAGAAGAAAGGAGCAGAAAAAATTAAGAAAGGGATGCTGCAAAGCTTAACACAAAGAAGGGTTTACAGAGGACAAGCTATGTTAATTATAGATATAAAAATTCTAATAAAAAATGAGACCAACTGAATATTCACACAGAGACCCTTGTGAGATGCCAGCCTAGGGTCTGGAGAGCTTCAGAACAGGAGGAAACATCACAGAACTAATGCAGGAATCTGTACAGCCAATTCCTTTGCAAGGCTATGGACTTCATCTTTTTTAAAATAAAATACTTTTATTGATGTTTTGTGTATTTCATACATCATTCCTGTATTAGTCACTTTTCTTTTGCTGTGATAAAACCACCATGACCAAGGGAACTTATAAAAGGAAGAGTTTATTTGAGCTTATGATTGACAGTTCCAGGGAATTAGAGTCCATTCTGACAGGAGACATGGTGGCAGGATCTGCAGCAGAAAGCTGAGGTTCACATCTTCCAGTGAATTTAGGAAACAGAGAGAGAGAGCAACTGGAGACTGGCAAGGCTTGTTGAACTCTCTAAGCTCCCCTCAGTTATGTACTTCCTCCAGGATGGCCACACCTCCCAATAATTTGGTGATGTCCTTCAAAATCTGTCACTGTGAAGAAGTGACAGAAAAACAGGGCCACCAACTGGGGACAAAATGTCCGAATACTTGAAGCCTTTGGGGGACAGTCTCATTCAAACCACCACAATTCCTCAGTCCAATTTAGACACATTCCCATTTCCATGCCCACAACCCCACCCCAGTACATGCATTCTGCCATAAAATGTCTTGCATCTTTTTCTCAGTCTTTTTTTTTTTTTTTTTGCCTTTTTGAGACAGGGTCTCCCTGTAGCCCCAGCCGTCCTGGAATTCGCTCTGTAGACCAGGCTGGCCTTGAACTCACAAAGATCTGCCTGCCTCTGCCTCCCAAGTGCTAGGATTAAAGGTGTGTGCCACCACGCCCAGCTTTTCTCAGTCTTTATAAAAGTTTTTGTCTGCAGTGGCTTATTGTTTTGGGCAGAAGTCAACTGTTTTAGTCAGTTCTTTGACCCAATCCTTATGTTGTTGCTGTTCCCTCCTGTTTGTATTGCTTCAAAATATGCCTGTATAAACATCACATATATACCAAAATTATGACTTCTGAAAATAAACTGTATGTTAATTCTAAAATATGTTTAGGAGTTCACATTTTTCCCTTTAATTTTATATTACTCTAAAATATGAACACATACCTTCCACACATATATGGCAATTATAAAGTCTGAAAATAAGTGGTAAGTTAATTCTAGAGGCCTTTAAGTCTTCACATTATAATGGCACAGTTGCTTTCAGATAAAAAGAAATATAACATTAACATTGCTCAGTTTGCCTTTCAACTAGGCATTTGGTGTTAGCATCCACAAATGAGGGATACCATTCATTGTTTGTTTTTCTGGGACTGTGTTAGTTCAGTTAGCATAATGGCTTTGAGTTCCATCCATTTACCTGCATATTGATTTAACTTTATGATCACCCTATGATGTATAATATTATCATTTAGGTTCAGAGATAGTAATAATTAAATATATTCAGTATCCTTTGATGCTAAGACATGTCACTCACTTAGAAGTTACCTGGAGTCCAAGTACTGGGGTTCAAAATCCCAGTCCTTCTCTTCAAACTCAGAGGTTGTAGGTGAATTACTCCATGTATTTACATCTCAGATTCCTGAAATATATGTGAATGTAAGCATCCTTATGAAAGGCTTATCCTGGGTCCATAATGAAAGAAATGACTCGCTAAGCCTAGTGAATATCATGAACTACAGGTATTAGTTGCTGTCCTAACAAAGCAGCAGTTCTTTTTTTCTTTCCAGATGAAGCATTGAAGTTCAAAGGTTTGCACTTCATCAAGGACAGATGACTGCCAGATGAAACTCAAACTTGGGAACAAAGAGATGGCACAGCAGTTAAAGACTGCATACTGTTCTTGATGAGGACAAGAGTTTGGTTCCTAGTACCTACAATCACAACCGCCTATACTGTCAGCTCCAGAGGATCCATCACCTTCTGGCTCCTACAGGCACCAGGACATGTGCACACATATACTACACACAATTAAAAATAAAATAAGTATACTTTTAAAATCAAAGCTAGATTTTCACTTCAAGTTAAAGACAAAGGTTATAAGGTTCGGTGCTAGGACACACATATGAGTAAGAATGTGTGATGTTTGTCTTTCTGGGTCTGGGTTACCTCTAGTCAGTATAATGTTCAGTAATGGCATTTTTATCATGGAAATAATTGATAGCTTTCTAATTGGACATAAGGCTCACTCATAGCCAAGTACACATGGTGAGATGACAGACCCTACAGAGAAACCTACTTCTGTCACTCCCCTGGACCATAATTTCTTACTATTCAAAATGTATGCACGGTGACTTCCAGGCAACTTTATTAAGAGTTTATTTTGAGCTTACAGTTCAAAGGGTCAGAGTTCATAATAGAGGGAGGGAGGCATGGGAGCAGAGGTGGCTAGAACAGAAACCCAAGTGATCAGGTCTTCAGGCAGACAGATTTAATGCAATCCCAATTTAAATCTCCAAGACTTTCTTCACATGCTTGGAAAAAAAATATCCTTAAATTCATATGGACAAACAAAAGACCCCGAATAGCCAAAGCAACCCTGAGTGAAAAGAGCAATACAGGGGGATCTCTACACCAGACTTCAAACTATATTACAGGGCTATAGTCATAAAAACAGCCTGGTACTGGCACAAAAACAGGCCCGTAGACCAATGGAACAAAACTGAAGATCCAAACTTGAGCACACACAATTTCAGTCACTTCATATTTGACAAGGGGGCTAAAAGACTCAATGGGGGAAAGACAGCATCTTCAGCAAATGGTGTTGACAAAACTGGATCACCACTTGTAGAAGAATAAAATTAAACCCCTATCTCTCACCTGTACAAAAATCAACTCCAAATGGATCAAAGACCTCAACGTGAAACCCAAAGCTCTGAAGGTGATAGAAGAAAAAGTTGGTGGCAACCTATAAGACATAGGTGTAGGAAAAGACTTTCTAAATCAGACAGCAGCTGCACAGGAAACAAGGTTGACAATTGACAAGTGGGACCTTATGAAACTCAAAAGCTTCTGTAGAGCAAAAGAAGCAATCAAGGAAGTGAAGAGAAAACCCACAGAGTGGGAGGAAACCTTCACTGCTGATACATCTGACAGAGCACTAACTTCCAGAATATATAAACTACTCAAATAACAAACAAGTAAGAAAACAAATGACTCACTCAAAAGATGGAGTAAAGAGCTGAACAGAGACTTCACAAGTGAGGAAATAGAGATGGCAGAGAAACATCTTAAAAAGTGTTAAACATTACTAATAATTAAGGAAATGCAAATCAAAACCACTTTAAGATATCATCTCACTCTGATAAGACTGTCTAGGATCAAGAAAACAAATGATACCAACTGCTAGAGAGGTTGTGGGGAAAGGGGAGCATGCATCCACTGCTGGTGGGAATGCAAACTCATACAACCACTATGAAAAGCAGTGTGGAGAACCCTTAAAAGACTCAAAATGAACTCCAAATCCTTGGATTTGAGTGTTAATCCTGATGTAACCACAGGAGCCATGGCATGGGAAAAAGCCTCAGGGAAAGGGAAAGAAGGAACTTGAAAAAGGAAGATAGTAAAGGATATGTGTGATCCATCAGGAAATGGGGGATGCTTTAATTAGAGAGGAAATAGTGAGCCCTGTATGGGGGAAGAGAGGGGAAAGAGATAAAAAAATGTTTAAGTGGTATGGAAAATCAAATGGGAATATATTAGTTCACAAGCCCACTGAAAATACACGTCTGAGTTTGTGTGTGTGCATGTGTGTATGTATATGCATGTATACATCTGAAGGCTATATAACAAAAGTTGCAGTGTGGGGAAAAGGAAACCTCCCTTTGAGTTGTTTGTTGGTCATGGTAGTCCAAGAGACTCCAAAAATAAGACAGCCTATTGATACAGCCCTTTATTGCCTCCCAGAACATGAAAGTAAGACACTATTGCTGAAGTCACAATATACTTCAGACACAGGGCTTGGAGCAATTTAGCTGGAACTGAGTTGGCAGCCTCCTCCTTCAAAACCAGCTCTCATAGAATCAGAAGGTATCATGCAAACTGCCACAGGACAAAACTTATCAGTGGTCCTAATTGGCTCTGAAGTCTAAGAACAACAATGACAGCCTAGAAGATAATCTCTATTGGTTCAGTCCTTTGGGTATATACTAAGGAGTAGTGCAGGTTGTTCATATGATAGATCTATCTCTAGTTGGTTCTGGGCTTAGTCCAAAAGGGAGAAGATGGTGCAGAAGTGGGTATGTTCTGACTAGCTTACCAGCCCATTGAGGGGCTCTCCAGCAGAGTGTTCCAGGCCTAGTCTTGGAGCAGGAAGATGACAACCTAGTAGGTGGGTTCTGAGGTTCTGATGAGCTCACAGGGCAAATGGGACTTCCGTTATTGCTTGAGTGACTGTTGTGTGTATGCATAGGTACAGACATGCTCACAAATAACACTTGTAGAGTTGGAGGACAACTTTCAAGGGTTGGTTCTTACCTTCCACCTTGTTAGACAGTTTCTCTCTTATTTCTGAAGCTTCACTGAGTGCTACAACCTAGATGGCCTGCAAGCTTGCAGATGATCCTGCTGTCTCCCCCTCCCATCTTGTCATAGAAGTGCTGAGATTACAGATGTGTGTCACTCCATCCAGTGTTTCATTCAGGTTCAGGAGATGGAAATCAGGCTGTCAGGCTTGGATGGATCCCACTTTGCACTCTAAGCCATCCTTCTGACAAAACTATTTCTTATTATAAACATGGAAGCTACAAGGAAGTGGTGCAATATTTTAAAATGCTGAAAAATAGATCCCCCAAACCGCCAACCTAGAATTCTGTAGTGAGTAAAAATAACGCCAAGAAAAGGGGGGGGGGAATCAAGACATTTTGAGGTGAAGGAAAACTGATATAACTTCTTTCCACTTATCTACCCTGAAGTAGTGGCCAACTGAAATTCTGTGAACAGACAGGAACTATAAAAGAAGAAATGCCAGCCTCAGGAAGGAAGTTAGTGAAATAGAAAGGAAAACTTCTCTTTTGGCTCATTTTCTAAGTTTCATTTGAAATTGAAGCAAGAATTGTAACAATTATATGGAATCGAGGAATACAAAGTGACACAAAAAGAGGGAAGGGTTCTCAACTTCATTTATACTGAAAGATATTGATACACAAATCTGTGACAAGTACAAAATGCCTCAGCAGCCACTAAAACGAATGTATATTCAAACACCATGAAAGGTCAAATGCAGCTAAAAATATTCAAGTAGCCTCAATGAATGCAGGAAAATAAAATCTAAACAGAAGCATTAATATGAAAATTGATATTAACAATAATATAAAATGCTATCTCAAAAAAGTTGTTCTGGTTCTTGGGCTCTTGCAATCTTTTGATCAACTTTTCTGTAAAATTCCTTAAGCCTTAGGTGTAAGGCTTGTGTTGATGATGTACCAACTGCAGCTGGACAAACCACAGTCATTTATTCACTGTACTTTGACAAATTCTGGATCTCTGTGAGAACCTCTGTTTGCTGTGCAATGAAGCTTCTTTGACGAGGGCTGAGATATATCCACTTACATGTGGACATAAGGATAAGTCTTTATAATACAGTTGGAAATATATCGATTTAGAGAAATGACAGTAGGGTCTCCTTTAGGGTCTATGTCCTCTCCAGGCACTGGCAGTTGGCTAGGTTTTCAGGACAAGGCATGAATTTCCACTACTGAGCTACACTTAGGTCAACTCAGACAGATGTTGGTTATTAATAAATAACACTATTTTCAACAATATTTTTGCCTAAATGAGACCTGCATAATGACACCACAAGTTGCCATGCCAATGTGGAAGGGGGAAATTTTGCAAGGTCCCACCTCTAGGTGAAGAGCTTCAAGCAATCAATGGCTGTGGAGAGAGGGAGAATTAGTTTTCTCTAAGGTGTCCTCTAATAGGTCGTCCAATCCCAAGTGGTTATCCCTAAATACATTTACAAACACACACACACATATGTAACAATAATAATTATAGAAGATGTCATGAATTTGAGAGGCAGGGGTGGGGACAGGTCTGAGTTTGGAGGGGAGAGGAAAGTATAAAATTATGTAAATAGGGGGCTAGAGAGATAGCCTAGTGGTTAAGAGCACCGACTGCTCTTGCAGAGGACCCGGGTTCGATCCCCAGCATCCACATGGCGGCTAAGAACTGTCTGTAACTCCAATTCCAGGAGAACTCCAATTCCAGGAGAACTCCAGTTCCAGGGGAATCCGAGACCCTTTTCTGACCTCCATGGCATTGCATGACACGGGTGCACAAACCTACATGCAGACAGTACATTCATACACATACAAAAATAAATAAAATTAAAAAAATAAAATTATGTAAATATAGTACTTATGTATTAAATTCTCAAAAAATGAAAATTATTTAAAAATGAATGATATGAACAGTGACATGTGAATTATATTTCAAGAGTGTTATGCTGAGTAAAGTCAGCTGTAATTCTGATGGATTTCCCTTTATATGTGACTTGTTTTTCTCTTGTAGCTTTCAGTATTCTTTGTTTTGGGCATCTAGTGTTTTTACTATGATATGGTGTGGGGAATTTCTTTTCTAGTCTTGTTTATTTGGTGTTCTGTGTGCTTCTTGTATTTGTATGTGTATTGAAGATCTAGTCAATATCATTATCCTGGGATTCTTCTCCTTCCTCTCTCCCTATGATACATAGGTTTGAATTGTTAATAACATTTTCTTCATATATTCAGTGTGTAAATTTTTTTATATTCCCCAAAACTTTTGTCTATATTTCAAATTCTTGTTCTCATATGAGCATAAAATGCTGTGGTTTTATATTTTCATTGTGAAATAATGGTATTTTGTTTTGCTGTTTGTTTAAATAAACCTGTCTTTTACCATTGTAAAAAAAAAAACTAAGATAGAAAGATGCATAACACCACGTGTAAAACATTCTCAAAGTGAAAAATTATAATGATGTAGAAGAAATTAGGGCTTCAAGTTGGTGGAGGTGGATAGGAAAGATGACTGCAGCGTGCAGTGTAAAGATCGTTGTGATGGAATCAGTGCGATGAGACTCTATGATCATCACAGGGGTCTGTAGACAGGAAAAAATAGCAAAGGGCTAACCATATGTTGTACCAACAATGTCTTCCTGCTCTATAGTAGATACACAGCCATTTGGAAACACTGGGCGAAGGCTATGGGGTGCCCCCTTTTTTGCAACTTCCTGTTAATTATACCAGAAATAAAATGAAAACAAATAAATGTATTTTTCAAGTTTATAAAGTAAATATGCTTCCAGTGAATAATGAGGAGCTGCAGGGTCTTCTTCAGCTTCTTGTTGCTGTGATAAAACACTGATCAAAACCAACTTGAGGAGGAGAGGGTTTATCTGGCTTACACATCCAGATGACAGTCCACCACGGAGGGAGGGAAATGAAGGCAGAAACTAAAGCAGAGACCACAGAGGAACACTGTTTACTGGCTTTCTTTTCCCTGGCACCACCCACAGTGGGCTGGGTCCTTCTTATCAATCAGTAATCAAGAAAAAGCCTCATGGACAAGGCCACAGGCCGATCTGATGGAGGATAGTCCTCAACTGAAGTTACCCCTTCCCAAGTGTCTCTTATTGGTGTCAAGTTGGCAACCCCTATGGAAAGCAGTGTGGAGAACTCTCAAGAAACTCAAAGTGAGCCTACCACCTGACCCAGTCATACCACTCCTGGGTATATACCCACAAGACTCATCCTACCGCAAAGAAACATGCACATCTTTGTTGCAGCACTCTTCACAACAGGGAAGAGCTGGAACCAACCCAAATGCCCCTCAACAGATGAGAGGATGACAAAAATGTGGTACATCTACACAATGCAGTTCTGTTCAGTGGTAAAGAAAGATGACATAATGAACTTTGCAGGTAAATGGATGTAACTCGAAGCCATTATGCTAAGTGAAATAACACAGTACCAGAAAAACAAATGGCGAATGATTTCCCTCATTTCTGGATGCAAGCACCAACCACCTAGTTGTAAAGCAAACTGAGCAACGTCAATGTTATATTCCCCCTTTTCTAAAAGCAACTGTGTTGTTATAATGTAAATCTCTTAATGGGCTCTAGAATCCACCTACCACTTATTTTCAGACTGTGTAATTAATGTATATGGGTGGAAAGTATATATTCATATTTTAGAGTAATATAAAATTGAAGGGGTAATATGTGAATTCCTAAACATACTTTGGAATTAACATACAGTTTATTCTCAGAGGTCATAATTTTGATGCATATGTGATGATTATATAGGCATAAGTTGGAGCAATGCAAAAGGGAGGGAACAACAACAGCATAAAGACTGGGTTAAAGAACTGAATGAGGGCTGGAGAGATGGCTCAGCAGTTAAGAACGATGACTGCTCTTGCAGAGGACCCAGGTTCGATCCCCAGCACCCACATGGCAGCTAAGAACCATCTTTAACTCCAGTTCCAGGGGAATCCGACGCCCTCTTCTGACCTCCGAGGCATTGCATGACACGGGTGCACAAACCTACATGTAGACAGTACATTCATACACATACAAAATAATAAATAAATTAATTAAAAAATAACCGAATGATACAGTTAAACTCTGCCCCCAACAGCAAGCCTCCGCAGTGAAAAACTTTGAAAGACTAAGAGAAAGATGCAAGACATGTATGGCAGAAGGTATGAACAGGGGTAGGTTGGCGGGGGAGGGAGAGAGGAATGTGTCTAAATTGGACTGAAAGATAATGAATGAAATACACGATTCATCAATAAAAGTATTTAAAAAATGTCCATCTCTACCTGGCACCTATGCGAACCTTTTAGGGACTGTGTTAGGGCAGGAATCCTAGGAAGGAAAAGTACAGTATCTCTAATTATTCTGCCTATCTTCTTCAGCATATTTTATGTGAGCCCACCTTCCTTGGGGTGGTCCCTTGGCCAAGTGATTGACCCACCCAGTTGGAATGTTAGGTCTCCTCTCAGGCCAAAGATTCTAGTCTCTTGACTAGGGGTCTTTATCGCTGCTCTAACAAATATGTCCGTTATAAAAACGAAATAGGAAATAATGACTGTAATTATAATAACGTTAATAGCAGTGCACTTAAGCGCTGTTTAAGAATAAAGTCATCTGGTTCTTCCAAGCCCAAATTAAGTAGTATCACTTCCTCTTCCATAACACACATGAGCTTGAGGTACAGTGCTCAAGTGTGTCCAGCCAGAGGACCCAGTGGGTCAGGTCCATGTAGTTTAATTGTCCTGTTCTGATCCACTGTGGTGTAAAGAGATGACATTTAAAGTTAAGGCTGTAGGTTTAGATTTGCTGTGGACAGAGATGGATTTTCTAAACTGGGCCTTACTAAGGAATGGATGTTTGCGCTCCCCTACCCAGCTCATGTTGCACCCTCCCAATCCCTAATGAGATCTTCTGGGGTGATAGAGCTTCGGGAGGTAATAGGCCTTGTGGGCAGAGTTCGTGATGGGATTAATGTCTTTACACATAGAGAGGCCGAGAGTGTTTGTTTCCTTTCACTGTTCCATGTGAGGAATCCAGAAGAGTCCATATCAGAATCCTAACCCGCTGGATCTTGACCGGAGTCTTCACACTTCCAGAACTGTGATAGGTAATTTCTGTTGCTTATGACACTTAGCAGCATCTTGTTAACAGTCTGAACTGAGGTATCTTATACATGTTATGGTTTAGAAGTGAGGTACCTTGGAAAAGCCCATGTTTTAAAGACATGGTCCCTACCTGGTGATGCTATTTTGGGAGATTCTGGAAACCTGAGACCTCCTTGGAAACAGATCACTGGTGGAGTCGGGGGTGGTATCTGGTCCCTGTGATCCCTTTGTCTCTTTACTTCCAGGCTGCCACAAGGGGAGCAAGTTCCTTCTACTCCATGTTCTTTACCATGACGCCTGCTCTTCTGGGGGCTCAGAAACAAGTGTCACGGCCCTGACACCCCTGGCTCACCAGCCAAAATAAACCTTCCTTTGCTCTTAAGGTGCTCATGTCAGGTATTTTGTCACAGTGATGAAAATCTACCATAATAATGTTTATTTATTTTTTATTTCAGTGTATCACATGAGCTCTGGAAATCTGTCTAACAAATATTTACAGCATGTAAGCACAGGGCCAGATACAGCAGGGCTCTGAAACTACAAATATGAAGCCTTGTTATCTTCCCTCTAGAATTCAGAAACCAATAAAAGGAAGCTTTCCAATAAAAGGGATATAACACAGTGGCAGAGTGCTTATTTAGCTCTGGGTGTGATGCCCAAAGCTAAAGAAAGACATGCACTATGGTTTGAATGGACACGTTCCAAAGTTTGAAAGGAGTCAATGTGAAGGTCTCAGAGGTGGGTTTCTTAAGAAGCTGCTTCAAGTTAGGTGGGAGGAAGGGCCCTGTAACCGAGGCTTCTCACGGTACTGGGCTAGCTAGTGCTTGCTTTCTGTCTCTTTGCAATGTGTGACAGAGCAACAGCAAGGCTTCTTCTCGGAAGCAGAAAATGTAGCCCTTATCACAGAGCCCAATCCACACTGCCTTGATCTTGGAAATCCAAGCCTCTGGAGTGGTGAGAGAAACAAGTTTCTACTCTCATCTAGTGTCAGATATTTTGTTACAGGAGCACAGAGTAAGCAATGTGTCAAAAGAGAGGCCAGTGTGTGATAAGAGCCAGAGTACAAACATAAAAGCAATATTTTGGAAGCCCAGAGCAGGCAGGGCTATGCGTATATGTTTGTGGAGTGTGTAAAGGTCATGTTTGGAGGGTAGTGTATGTGCATGCATTGGTGCAGCTAAAGGGGAAGGGGGGTCCTGACCTGCACCCACTTTCTGCTCTCTTCTTCCTTCTGGCCTTTGTATGGAAGACATTCTTGGATCACGGTCAGAATTTGAAGGTTTAGCCTTGACCTATGTCTATCTCTTAGATAGAGTAGAGATATGACACTGGTCATTAGTGTGAGTTGTTTCCAGGTTTACATAGTGGGTTCAACATCCTAAACTGTAGATCTCTTGGGGTTCGTGAAAGTCAAATGAGATCTTGCCTGTGATAGACCAGCACCAAGCCTAAAGCACTCTGCCAGTGTCAGAAAGTTCTCTGATTTGTTAATCTATTCCATCTCAAGGGAGGCAGGAACAGGCTTTTATCATAAAGACCTGAGGGGACTAAATGGCGGACCCATGCATAAATGATGGATGGAACAGGCTCCCTGGAACGTGTCTAGACTTCAGGGAAATATCTGATCTTGCATCCCAAAGGATCTCGTTTGCAAAATATACTGTCAGTAAGTGTGTGGGTACAAGTGGGGTTGTGTTACTGAAGTCTGGCTGGAAGATGAAAGATAAAGAGTGGAAGTGTGCAAGGGCAGTGTCTGGAAAACCACGACAGGTATTCATTAGCATTAGGCCTGAACTTAGTATTGCTATTTGTAGATCACAAGAGAGAGAAAAGCAGAGGGCCCAGGAGCATTTGAAAAAAGAATAGAAGCCTCAAAATTCACATTTGTAGGAGGCCTGGGGTGTAGGCTCAGGGATAAAACCCTTGCTAAGCATGTGGCAGGTCTTGGTTCAGTCCAAGGCACTGCCAAAAATTATAAAACACATCACAGCTTTTGAGAGACTCTCAAAAGGATACAAGTAAATCTCATTTCAACATTAGGTTTTTGTTATCTCTATTTCATATATAAATAAGAGTCTAGAGAAGGTAAATGATTTGTGCAAGGCTTTACAATAAAACTAATAAATAAAAGATTTCTGACCTCTAGTCCAGATTGCCTTAAGAGAGAAAAAAGGCACCAAATTTTCTGTTAAGTTCTAACGCTACGAATACAAATAATCTGTGCTATTCCACTAGGAACATAGATGTTAGGATTTCTAGTCATCACAAAACCACGTATGTTTATAGAGAAATAGCATTTGCTAAGTGGACTAACAAGTGGCTCTATCAAGAATCAAGTGAATTTCCAGCTTTGGAAAGCAGCATTGCCAATTAAATCTATTTATGATTCTGTTGGTTACAATTTCACAGTCAGCATTTACTGAGGGGTTTTGGTGAATTATACAAGAAAATAAATAGTGCAGTCTAACATAGTCAACCTTCAATCAGCCCCCAGGACTCTGCATAGGGAGGACTTTCCTGAGGCAAACTGCTCACTCTCCTTGAGCTGCTGTCTGAGATGCCGCAGGCAGTCTTCTTTGCCAGCAGTGCTTTGAGAAATTGTCTCAAAGTATGAATTCCTCAGGCAGCCCTGGGGAACCTGGCATCTCTTGAAATCTTCCTATCACAGGTGGCTTTTTCTTAAAGCCCTACCTTAAAGAAAGCAAAGGAAGATGGTAGCGATTACCCAAGTGATTCAAACAAGAGAAATCAACTTGGCCTTCATTATCTAATTTTTCAGGCTGAAGATTCCGAGAATAAAACTTCTCAACTTTCAAGGAGCATCTAAACACAAGGGAATCTTGTTAAAATGCAGATTACAATTTGCTAGCTTTGGTGCATGGGTGAAGCATCCGCATTTCTATCAAGTTCCCAGGAGCAGCTGGGTTGTTTACCATGCATCCAGTAGCAAGGTGCTATAGCACCTGCTTACCAGTAGAATTGGCCTGATTCTCCACTTGCTGTCTTTGGAACAAAGTCTCTTGAAAACAAGAAGTATTAGAATCCTCAAGGAACTTGAAAAAATTTGGATGTGGTGGGCCTGGGCACAGACCGAGCCTTAGTTTTGCTAATAAAAGAGACCTTCCATCTCCAGGGGCATGGGAAGAACCCCAGTGGCAGCCCAGGTTTCCCTTGAAATGGTGATATTTGTCCACAGCCTTTGGAGTTGGCAAAAGGTTTCTTTAATTGTGGGAAGAGAACATCATCAAATGCGGTTACAGAATGTTAGTTTCTAATGAATAAAATAAGATGAAGTTCACATGGGCTTCCACATTACTGGGCATAGAGGTCACTAACCATGTCTTTACATGGTTACACCTTTACATGGTTACACCTTTACATTCCCAAGGAGTTGAGCAAAGCTGGATGTAGAAGTCAGCTGAGGGTGACAGTAATTGGCAGCTGAGGTGAAAGTGGCATTTACAGTAGCCCTGAGAGGCCTGACACCCAGCAAGGCGACCCATGAAGAAAAAGCTAGGTTGTAGTTTTAGTTTCCAGAAATGGCTTCTATGGATATCCACGAGGAAGTTCTCCGAGTTTCTGCAGGCAGAGATCATTTTGAGAGGGCTTATGAGTGGTTGTGTGTGTGTGTGTGTGTGTGTGTGTGTGGTGTGTGGTGTGTGTGTGTGTGTGTGTGTGTGTGTGTGTGTGGTATGTGATGTGACTATTCAGTAGCAACAGAGAAGTGAATGAATTTGACTCATGGTGAGAAGAGCATCAAAGTGCCCTGTGATTTCCTGACTGGCTTTGCTTGGATGACCTCCTGCAGCACTGCAAGGAGGTGGTTCCCCTTGACTATCCTGAGCTGCAGTAGAACCAGTGCTCATGGGCAGCACTGGGCTGGGGCTGGGAGAGTAGTCAGATCCCGGAACATACCAGCTGCACTCCAGACACAGCCACTAAGTGGCTTTGATTCTCGTCTACTATCACTTTAATGAACCGTCATCATATACTGGACAGCATTAAAACAGACAGCAAAACAAAAGTCCTGCCCAGCCTGGGCATTCTGTTTTCGTGATTGCAGCAGCTGTTTCCTTCCCAGTAGTCCCGTGACGAACTGAGAACAGCTGGGAGAGAGCTCTTCAGAAACACGGGCTAGAGAAGTACGTTTTTGACGGTTGTGTAGACCTAATCATCTGGATTTCTAATTTCATTATGGCTCCCTTCTATATTGTGAAATACCTGATGCTGGAAAATGTTGCCTTTTGTTTTTCATTCTTTCTCTTTTAGTGATTGCCACAGACCACCTCTGATTCCAGAGCATTGCAATCACACATTAAAAGAAGATGATCGCTGGGGCTACAGGGAGACCCTGTCTCAAAAAGACCAGAAAAGAAACTGATCACATTTAGACTACAAATCAATTTGAAACTTGAATTGCTTAAAGATAATAGTGTGTGTGTACATGTGTATATGACTGTGTATGAGTATATGTATGTGTCGTATGTGTTATGTGCACTGTGTGCATGTGTATGTGTGTGTGTCATGTATATGTGTGTTGTGTATATGTGTGTTGTACAGTTTTGTGTGAATACATTGTGAGTGTTGTAGATAGCGTGTATTTGTGTGGGTGCATGTGTGTATGTGTGTTGTGTATATTGTGTGTGTTCTTTGCATATGTATATGTATTTGTGTATGTATATGTGTGTATATGTCTTGTGCACATGTGTATATATGTGTGTGTTGTATGTACATGTGAAAGTATATGTACGCAAGTTTGTGTATTTATGTGTATTATATGTTGTGTGTATATATTGTATGTTGTGTATATTGTGTGCATAGATGTGTGTATGTGTGTTGTATGCATGCATATGTACATTCTGTGTTGTGTGTGATGTGTACTGTTTGTGCTATGTGTGGTATGTGTATTGTATGTTCTCGTGTGTTGTATGTATGTATGTGTTTGTGTATGTATGTTTTATTTATAATTTGTGCTGTGTGTACGTGTTGTATGTGTTGTGGGTGTGATATGTGTGTAGTGCATGTTGTGTGTTTTGTGTGTGCTGTGTGCATGTTGTGTGTGTGCTGTGGGTGTCTGTGTGTGGTATGTGTGTTGGGTGTGTGTATTGTGTATGAATGGGTGTGTGTTTTGTGTAAGTATGGGTGTGTGTTTTGTGTGTGGTGTGTGTATTATATATGTATGTGGGGTGTGTGTAGCATAAGGTTCAATTTGAACCTTCCTTTGTGCAGACCACCTTGATTCCCTTAAATTATAACTGTGCCTTCCTCTTTGATGTGCCAATCATCATTTTTTAGGATTCTTTTTAGTGTGTTCCTAGGTGTAAGTGAAAGATCTTAGGTAAGTTGAGATAGGAATACGAAATGTCTCCCTTTGGTGCATGTGTCTGAAATCTTGATTCCCAGGATGGTGGTGGTGTTTCAAAATGATGTGGACCCTTGTTGAAGAATGTGCATCAATGGGATTTGAGGTTGGGTAGCTGGGACCCATTTCTTGTGCACTCTGCTTCCTGACTGCAGAGAGGAGCAGTGTGACCTACCTCATGCTTGTGCTGCCTGGCCTTCCCCACCATGATGGACTGTATCCCTTAAGTCCAAATAAGCCCTTCTCCCTTCAGTTGCTTCTTGTCAGACATTCAGTCATGACAAGATGGAAACTAAAGCAGATACTAGATGACCCAATTTTTACTGAACAGTAAAATGATTGGGGTCACTCTAAGAAGAAATAAAGAAAAAGGAAAATGTGGCATAGTAAGAAATACACTGATCTGTCTCTGGGTCTTGTCCCAGAGCTTCTAAGTCCCTAATAATATTCCAAGTGACAGGATGACAAGAGCATATTTGTCATTCATAATAAATCCATTCAACCATAACAGAGTTCGTGCTAATGAGGTGATGCGGGGAGGCTGGGCCTTGGGGAACTATCATGTAATTAGAAGATTAGAACTTTTGGCTTCACCATCCAGACTTTGGGAGATGGCCTGCAGATTGAATGGGTCATCAGTGGCTGTGGATTTATTCAGTGACACCAGTGTAATGGAACCTTCATAAAAGCCCTGAAGGAAGGGTTAGGAGTTCCTGAGTTGGTGAGCTAACCATGGGCTAGGAAGTTGTGTGCCTCCCACCAACAGGGGAAAGATTCTGTGCTCAGGACCCTTCCAGACCTTGACTTTCATGCCTCTTCATCTCGTTTCACCTTTGTATAGTTTATAATAAACTGGCAATGTTATGTAAAGTGTCTTCCTGAGATTTATGAGGTGCAATAGCAAGCTATTGAAACTGGACATGGGGTGGGACACCTGATCCGTAGCCATCAGATAGGAAGTGTGAGCAATCTGAGAACTCATTGCTTGACATAGGTTTCTGAAGTGGTGCACAGATCTGTGATCCTGAGCCCTTAACCTTTGGGATCTTCCCCAACTCCATAAGGGTAGAACCAGAATTAACTTAAATTGTAAGCCAGTCAAATCTGCAGAGAACTAGAGGATCGCATCCTGTGAGATAGCCACACTGTTGGCATCAGAGCAGGTCTGGGCAGTGTTTTCCTTTTTGGCTTTGTTGATGCTTTGGGGGACTATTAGGGGCTGAACATAAGACCTCATGCACGAGGAACAACATTTTTCCTTTAAAAATAGGAGGAATAACCCATGGCTGATGCCACAAGCTTACATCCTCTACAGGTTAGGAGATGTTATAAGCCACAGTAAGACCCTGTCATATTTAACAGGAAAAAATGTAATTCATGGATTAACATATCATCCAAACATATGTGTCTATACCAAAGTAACCAACCATAACTATTAGTGCTCTTTAAATACCTGTATATCTAATTGCTTGTGCTTCATTAGTAGGATCGAAACTGACCTCCGTGGCATTGCACGACATGGGTGCACAGACCTACACGCAAAACAGTACATTCGTACACATAAATAAATAAAATAATAAAAAAAAAAGAATGTAAGGGCTGCGATTGGGGTGAATGGTGAAACTACAGCAATGTAGTCTGGACACTCAGTTGATCAACTTGATTGAACATACAACCCCTCACCCCCTGCTGGATGGTGGGGCTGTGGGGGTTTGGGCACAACAGCCTGCAAATTGGTTTCATATGAAGGATGCTTGTACTCATGGATCATCACTTATAGCTAAAAAATGAAAAAAAAATTGAGAAAGATGCAGGACAGTTATGGCAAAATATATGATCTGGGATGGGGTGGGGGTAGGGGGGAAGGGAAAGGGAAATATGCCTGATCTGAATTGGAAAATGATGTATGAAATGCACAAAGCACCAATAAAAAATGTAAAAATAGATAATATTAAAACTCTACAGACAACTTAGTAGGAATCTCTCAGGTGAAATAAGCAAGTTTCACAGGCAAATGCATGTGTTAGTCTATACCCCTGGTAACCCTGGTGAAGAAGTCCAGCAAGTAGAAAAGAACTTTTTCTAACCTGTTGAGTTAGGGGGCCTATGCTGGCCCAGAAGTCTACCCTCAACTCTGAACTTTGGAAAGATTATTCATGTCTCTGATTGCTAGTTTGCTACACTATCAAATGAGACAATAATACCAGGTTCTCTGGGTAGATGCGGTTGGAGGGCATAGTCTACATAAAATTGAACAGATTCCAGTTGGAGGTGTGCAGAACATGCTACCAATGACAGAAATGACAGCGAGGAGGAGCACCGGGTAAGAGAGCAAAGCTACCAGCAGGTGGGAGAGGTCATGGTGATAGAATTAGGGCCATAGCTGTGTACGGGGGGAAGCCCAACTTGGGAACTGAGGTTCATGAAGCATTTTTCTGAAGTAGTTTTAAAGTGCATTTGATCTAGCAGTCTTTTGGTTCTTCATCTATCTCTCAGCTCTTTCAGAGCCACTGTCTGCTTATTATGTTGTGTAATGCCTTCAACAGATGAGATCCAACTCAATATGGGGGAATGAAAGGATAATTTGCAGTGTTTCTTTCTCTAAGATATAAACTACTTATTTTCAGGCACATAATTGTTAAAATTATAATTAGCTATTGGCAGGTAGAAAATTGGAAGCTAAGAAATGAATTATAAATGAATGGCAGTCCTGTGGATAATTTTTGTTCTACTGAGTAGTTTGTGCTACTTAGTGGCCTTCAGAGAAACAAATCAATAACTGTTATTTAGAGCTTTCCTCTGGCTTTGAGCGCTTTAGGAGTCTTTTCTCTATCAGCAATCCTGTAATTTCATCAATGTGGTATCATTAGCACTCCACTGTTAGCAATTAACCTTTATCCAACAGGCTCAGTTATAGCTTCAGGAAAAAAACTGTCAGTCACATGCTATGTGCTCAGATTTCAGCAGCATGGTTAGTTCTGTTTAAGATAGATGAAGCAGCTGTGGAAGTTATAGTTAGAACTAGAGCAAGTATTGATCTGCAAGAACCGATTTCCTGTTTTTAAGGCAATCCAAGGAACCAAGGGGATATCTGTATCCATCATTTAATCTTGGTAAGAGGTAAAGTGCTCCCTAACAGGGGCTCTGTGACAATCTGGCTTCTTACAGAGCTCATTAATGGCAGATCCCTTTTAGACACCAAACACACATCATTCCATGAGCAATACCGCTGTGCTGTGTTTATATCATAAGCAGCTTTCACACAATCACACACAACTATCCTCACAACAAAGCTGGTGGTAATTAAAATAATGTCTCTCAGTCTGACTGGAAACTATAGCTCACAGAAATTACATCATTTTTCTTCTTTCCGCTGTGCAGTAAAACAAAACCCAGGACATTTTTACTCATTTTCATGAAATTTTTGGAGCAGGAACTGTTCTTTTGTCTTTGAAAATTGCTGGATGACCTTGAAAATTAACTGTCTGGTCCTCAATCTTCTCAACAGTACAATTAGAGGTAATAACTGGGATTTGGTTCAATGAACTCCATCAATGGATTCCATCCAGAAACAGGATCTATCCCAGGCAACTCTAAGTTGACTTTGCATCTAAACATGAGAATTCCAATATCAATTATTGATGAAAGTACCAAATAATGTCCCAGTCATTGTCCTATGGCATATTTTGTTGGGGTAATGATGGTTTTAGTCATACGAACACATCTTATAGCATTTGTCTTTTATATCTTGGCAGAGAGCAGTTTCCAAGTAATTGTCTTTAAAAGAGTCTGAGGCTTATAGATTATACATATAATAATATTAATCACTAATTTTCCCTTATGTTCTGACTTTTTTTGATATTTCTTATAAGTAACTGAAATGATTTAACTAGCAAAAGCAAAATAATTAGGAGATGGACAGATTTGCTCTTATCTGAACAGTAGGAATTCATCCATGTTTTTTATATTAATGTGAATTGGCTGACATATAAATGCCATTCATGAAGGAGAAAAAGAATTTCAGAAACTAGTATACATCTACATAGTAGGTGGAAGCATTCCAAGTAGAGGAACAAGTACCCGTTTTAATTAGCCACAGACTAAATTAAAGAGGAATACAAGCTTTTGTTCAGAAGATTAACATTTTTAGGGCCGGGTATGGTGTTGTATGCCTTTATTCCCAGGACTTGGAAGGCAGAGGCAGGGGGATCTCTCTGAGACTGAGACCAGCTTCATCTACATAGTGAATTCCAGGCCAACTGGAGCTGCAGGGAGACCTTATCTCAAAAACGCCAAACAAATAAAAACCAAAATAAAAAGATTAGTATTTTGTTTAATATATACAGAAAATTGCTTTGAAGGATTAACACTGAATATAATCCAACTGGAAAAGAAGTGTCTGATCACTCAGCTCTTAGGCCTGAGGAGATGGCTCTGTATGTAAAAATGCTTATTATAAAAACACAAAGATCTAAGTATGAGTCCCCAGAGCCCATGTAAAAGCTGTACACACAGCACTAAGGTCTGTGATTCCAGTGCTCCTACCACAAGACAGGAGATGGAGAGAGGGGAATCTCCTGAAAATGCAGTGGAAAACACTTTAAGTACTTGACTGGCTCAGTCACTCATTCACTCACCTGAGATTGAAATTTAGCACCTATCCAGCCTGGTGCCTGGTTGGTGGCAAACTCACTCCATCTGAATATGCAGCCCTGTTCTGTAGTTATAATTGTGTTACTTAGTGACTTGGGACTATGACCTTGAACACAGCTAACTTTCAAATTTTCTGCTCTCATATCCTAAAATAAGAATGATGAGGGGAAATATTCGAAGGGCAAGGAAAATCAGATCTTCTGCAGGAAACCTTTATTTCTACAAAGATAACTCCAGGCAAAACCCTGCAGAAATTCCACAGGACTTCAACTACAGAAAGTCAGATGGAATAAATGCATTAACAGGAACTTCAAAGAAAGCAAACACAGACAGCGCTGCTGTCCTCTGGGCATCTGTGCTGGTGACGCCTTTGACACACAGGGAGGACTGATTTGAGATTAATTTGAGTTTAACTGCTGCAGTGTTTCCCAAAGTTTTTCATGGAAACATCTTGTGCAGTTCAGACTTTTTGTTACTGTAACAAAATAACCAAGTTGTATCTTAAGGGAGGAAGGAATTCCTTTGGCTGACAGATGAAGAGGTTTCAGTCCTCCTCATTGAAATTTGTGGGAGAGCAGAGCTGTTCAACTCATGCCAGAGAAAGGAGGGGACCAGTTATCGTCAAATGCTTTGAGGGTCACCTTCAGGGACCTGCACCTTCCAGCTAGCCCCACCTCACAGATTCGCCACCTCTCAAATAGCCATGCCAGCTAGGAACCAGGATTTTAATGTATGAGCCAATGGGGAGCATTTCATATTCAAACCTCTGTAATGCAGAGGACTGAGCTTTCTTCCTCCACCACCAACGGAGCATGCAGCTTGATGTGATGAGTGGTAAACATAAGTTATTTGGAGTATTCTGTTTTATATAAACATGTATGATTTTTATCATTTCATACTTTTTTAAAAAATTGTATTTATTATTTTGTGTATGAATGTACTGTTTGCATGTAGGTAGGTGCACCCATGTCATGCAATGCTGCAGAAGTCAGAAGAGGGTGTTGGATTTCCCTGGAACTGGAGTTAAAGATGGTTCTTAGCTGCCATGTGGGTGCTGGGAATTGAACCCTGGTCCTCTGTAAGAGCAGTCGGTGCTCTTAACCGCTGAGCCATCTCTCCAGCCTATCATTTCATAATTTTATCTTGCCTTTCTTTTTGGGCTCAGAATTGCAAATTGGTTTTTAGCAGGAAAAAGCATAACCGCTTCTCAGTATACTACTGGGACAGAGAAGAATTAAAGACAAATGTATATATAAAAGACTGTAACAATTACATATTAAGAGCAAAATTCTTGCACAAAAATATATATCTTGTTGAATACAGGCATTTAAAATGGTGACATGTATTGGAGATAATGCCTATTGGTTTTAGAGAGAAAGTCCTGAGTGATCGTATAACTTAAAAACAAAATTGGAGTAAATATATAGACGTTAGTGCACAGATTTCCTTTTTAAAAAGTCGTGTTCATTGAGATATAATTTCTGCACAGTAAATATCCGTTCTTTTAAGCACTACAATAATCTAGGTGTCAATAATAATTCCATCAGCTCAAAAAGTTATCCTGAAAGGATATGGTGCTTCAAGACCATAATCCCAGCACTCGGGAGTCTGAGGCAGTAGGATTGCAATGAATTTGAGAACGGCTTGAGAATAGTGAGTTCTATGCTGGCTTGAGCTACAGGAGAGACTCTCTGTTACAAAAATCCAAGTAGTTTACCAGTACTCCACTTCACAGCCAATACCTTCTCTCCTACCAAAGTTCTGACACTTGCTGACCTAATTCTGACTACAGTTGTTTTTTTTTTTTTTTCCTTTTTATGATCCTCTCCAGTAACAATACAGGGCCTTGTGTATCTGTATGTTACACTCTACTCAGATACATCCAACCTGGCATGTGTAGCCATTGTTTCTCCTTTTAAATGCTGAGTAGACTTATATTATATGGGTGTATCAATGACTGAATGATAGACATTTTGCCTGTTCTCAGTTTTTGGTAACTATTTGTTGAATTTTTGTGTGTTTCATGCAGAACATCTTAATCATCTTTACGCCCCCTTCCCACTGGTGTCCACTCATACCCCGACACTGGATTTCATGCAGTCTGTCATTTGAGTTAAGGCCCATTGAGTCAAGTTAGCATCCCCAGATGCACTGTCCCTCATGTACCGAGGTCTCATCAGCCTATCTTAAGTCCCTCCTTTAAGAAGATTAGCTCTTTCTCATCCAGCAGTAATCAGCTACTAATATTTCTTCAGTGAAGATTGGAGCTTCCCATTTCCACGGTTCTGTGTTGGGTTTTTGTCTGCTTGGGTTTGGATGGGTTTTGTGCATGCTGACACCTTTGCTGTAGGTTCCCATGAGCAACGTCCCGGGAGCCTGTAAGACTATTTCCATATGGTCATGCACCTCCTCCCTGCCTCTTACAAAGCTGTTCCCAATTTTGAAATATGGTCCTTTCTGTGGATATACAGTTTCATTTACTTTGGGCAAATATCTAGAGTTGGACATTTTCAGCTTAAATGTGAAGGGCATGTTTAAGTTTTATGTTTTCAAGGGGTCTGTACCATTTTGAATTCTTACCAACAACATTATTGGCACTCCAGGTTCTCTGAACCCTAGCACATACCTTTGGATATAATTCATGTTTCTCTAAAGATGTGATTTGTACATTTTTCATTTGGGTGATGCTAGTCAGTTGCTATATTGGGATGCTTTATTATTAAGGGTTTTAATATGTATTGCAGATGAAAATCCTTTATCATATCCATGTAAAATATTTTCTAATTGTAGTTTGTCTTTTTATTTCTTAATTTCTTAATAAATATTTTACTAATTTTTTGAGAATTTCAAATACTGTATTTTGATTATATTCACCCCCCAACTTCTTCCCCCAATCCTTCCCATGTCCACATCATGTCCCTACCCTTCAACTTTGTGTCCTCTTTTTCTGTAACCTACCAAATCCAATTTGTGCTGCTCATACAGTCCTGAGTATGAGGTCACCCACTGGGATTTCCTTGACCTACTGGGAGCGATACCCTTAAAGAAAACTGACCCTCTTTCCCCTAGAAGCTGTCAACCATCCACAGCTTCTCAGAGGTGGGAGCTATGAGTCTCTTCGCACCACATGCTGGGACATTGACCGGCTTGATCTTGTACAGATCTTGTGCAGGCCACAGCACCTGCTGTGTGTGCAGTGGTCCTGTTTTGTCCTGAGGACAGTTTTTTTTCTCTAATCCTCCTTGACCTCTGCCTCTTAAAATCTTTCCACACTCCCACTTGTGTGATGGTTCCTGAGCCTCGGGGAGGGCTATGATATAGATGGTCCATTTATGAATGAGTACTTCCAGGACAATTATTCTCTGCACTTTGAGTTGTGAGTTTCTGTACCAATCATTATCCAGTGTGGTAATATCTTGCCATACTGATCACCACTGCAATGTACAGGGCTCAGAGCTTGGTAAGACTGTTGACATTTTCCCCCCTCAGTAGAGTGCACAGCACCTTCCAGTACTATGAAAGCTAACCAACAGGGATGAAGCTTCGTAGTCAATACCAACTTGATTTCTCCATGTCCTGTGACCAGTGTGTGTGAGAGCTCTAGCAATAGGATCTTACTATCAAGTTTTGGTGTGCAACTAAGAGCAGCATCAGTAGCTTGTAACATTTTGGGGGTCTTCAGGACATCCCTGACAGCAACTTGAAGGGAAGTATCTGACACCTGGCATAATATTTTAATTAATTAATTAATTGATTGATTGATTAAGTAATTAATTTGACAGAATCTTGCTATGTAGCTTGACTGGTCTAGAATTAACTGTGTATACCAGGCTGGCCTGGAACTAAAAAAAGATCCCTCTGGGTCTGCCTCCCCAGTGCTGGGATTAAAATTATATGCCACCATTTGGCTTTTAATTTGACAACACAGGGCTTCTGGGATGGGCGTAATCCCCTGTGTAGGGAAATGCCAAATTAAACTTCTTTGCATGAATGACTATATATGAAGCTTATAAGACAAATTTCCTTATGCTTTTTAAAGCATCCTAGTTATCCCTGCCCTAACACCTGCTCTGTTCTACCCTCCCGTTCCTCTCCTGACTTGACCTCCCTCCTCGTTATCCTGCTTACCCCTTCCCATCACTGGTTTTCTGTTCTCTCACCTTCTTTTGATGTGTACAACTTCTACAGTTTGGTGAAACTCAAAATTTGTACTTTTATGTTTCACGTTTTTATATTAAGTATGTTTTGGTCAAGCCCAAGTTCATAAAGATTTTAGCCTTTGGCTTTTAGCCTCACAGAATTCTTATGACTTTGATTTTTCACTTGGGTCCATGATCCATTTAGGTATTTTTGTATATGGTTAGAATATTTGTTTTTTTCATGTGCATCTCCAATAGTTTTCAGCACCACTTATTGAAACATTTCTTTGTCCATTTACATACCCCTGTTTCTTCATTACGAATCAATTGACTTTGTATGAGTCTGTTCCTTGACTTGCTCTTCCATCCTGCTGATCTCTGTCTACCAATATGTCAATAAAACTTTGGTTTTATTACTGTATTTGTTTCTTTTTTATTTATGTTTTGAGGCAGAGTTTCACCCTGTGTAGCTTGGACTGGCTTTGAAGTCATTACATGATCCATGGTACACCTGCCATTCTCAAGTTCTGGGATGACAGGCATACTTCACCATGCCTTGTTAAATTCATGTGTGTTGTATGTTTGTGTGTGTGCAGGTACACGTGTGTGTGTGTGTGTGTGTGTGTGTGTGTGTGTGTGTGTGTGTGTGCTATCATGCCTGGATGTTTTTGTATGGGTTATGAGGATCAAGATCAGGTCCTCCTCATGCTTGTATGGGAAACCCTTGATGTGCTAAGAGGTATCCTTAGCTGACCTCCTAAGCTAGTTTTATGAGTCTGGAAATAAAGTACTGCGAGTCCTTAACCTTGCTGTTAAAAATTGTTTGGCCTTTTCTACGTATTCCATGTGAAATTTGCTCATCAGCTTGTCATTTATCACAAAAATCTTTTTTTTTTAACATTTTTTTATTGATGCTTTGTGCATTTCATATATCATTTTCCAATTCAGTTCAGGCATATTTCCCTTTCTTTTGGACATTTTCTTTGCAGTTTCTTTGGGCTTGCAGATCAACTTGGGAGAAATGACAGATTATTAACAGCGTCTTGATTCACAGACAGTGAACATGTTTCATTACATTACTTTGTTCATTTGTATTTTGCAGGGTCCACCATATAAACCTTTTTGGTATTTTATTAAACTTAAATATTTCATGTTTTCAATAGGATGAATGATCTGTCCTTAAATTTTCAATTTTCTTTTTCTTTAAAATATTTTTATTGGTGTTTTGTGGGTTTCATATGTCATTTCTCAGTCCAATTTAGACACACTCCCTTTTCTAATTTTCAGCATCAAGTTGCTAATGTATAGAAGCAAAATGTATTTTATTAACCTTGAATCTTGTTGGGTACTTGCTGAATTTATTTATTAATTATGGTGTTTTTGTTTTGTTACAGATTCTTTGGTATTTTTTGTAGATAATAATATCAGTTGCAAACACAGTTTTTATTTTTATTTCACAAATGTATTTCTTCTTGCTTTATTGAATTATTCAGGGTCTCCATCCAGTACCTTAATGAGCAGAAAAGGTGAAAATGACCATCCTTATCCAGGCGTGGTGGCACAGGCCTTTAATCCTAGCATTCAGGAGGCAGAGGCAGAGGCAGGCAGATCTTTGTGAGTTCAAGGCCAGCCTGGTCTACAGAGTGAGTTCCAGGACAGCTGGGCCTACAGGGAGACCCTGTCTCAAAAAAACAAAAAAACAAAAAAAAAAAAAAAAGAAAATGACCATCCTTGCTTTTCCTGTTGTATGAGAGAAGTATTCAATATTAACTATTACCCAGAAGCCCCCTCTTTCTTTTCTAAAGGTGGATGCCTTCTATCAAGTTTGAGAAATTCCCTTCTAAGTAGTCTAACCATTACTCTTAAAAATTATGAATGGATATTGAATTGCTTTTGGTAGGATGGCCATTTTTACAGTACTAATTCTTCTAGTCCAATAACATGGGAGGCCTTTCTGTCTTTTAACAGCTGTTTTGGCTTCTTTCTTCAATGCTTTTCATTTTATTTCAGTGTCTTTATTTTCATTGTAGTCTATCAAAGTCTATCATTTATTGTTAGATTTGTACATATACATGCATGTGCATATATATATATATATATATAAAATCAGCTTACATTGAAAGAGTAGTAGATGCTCAGTCTTGAGACTGGATGCCTCTGAGGCCTCTGCAGTTGGAGTCATCTCACAACCAACTCCACTGGAGAGTCTGAGAACTTGATAGTTGCTCAATCCATGAGGCTGGCTGGCTCATCAGCATTCCTAATTTGGCACCAAAACCTGGAGGGTTTCTGGAGAGCTGCTGGTCCTTAGTCAGTGATGAAAGCTTGGAAACACTGATTCTGATATCAACAAAGTAATCATCATCATCATCATCATCAGCAGCAGCAGCAGCAGCAGCAGCAGGATAAATCAACTGTGCAGCAGGAGGAAGGCCAAGAAAACAGAAGGTGAATAATTTTCCTTCTGCTGTGCCCATTTTTATCTGGGCTGCTACCAGAAGGTGCTGCCAACATTTGGAGTGGGTCTTCCTATAACAGTGAAGGCAATCAAGAGGATTCCTCAGCGGCACCTTTCTGCTTAGGTGATTCTAATGTATGGCAAGTTGACATTTGTTGCATAGAACTGTCCTCCACCTGACAAGCTCTACTGGAGTCTCTGGACATATGACTTCTTTCTAAGTTTGGTTGCACCTGCATGCCTCAGATCATCACCAAACTTGACTGTTGATATTCCACCAGAAAGGAGGGGTAGAGAGAATTAGTCATGCCTCCTGCCAATCAGTTAGCTGAGTTGTACTTGTTGGAGGGATTAAGGGTGTCAGCACAGGAAGCTGGACAGAGGCTATGGCACATGCCATTTTTGTAGGATTGCTGGAAATCAGGCCCCAGGCTTTCCTGTGTGCCTTAGAAGGAGAGGCCTCACACTCCCGAAAGTAACCCCTCACCCCCTGCTCTGTGAGTAAGCCCAGCTCTTTCTCTGGATTTGAGAATTTTTCTCATGTAATTTTTTTGAAGATATTTTCTATTCATGCCTTTTGCATATAGTCCTCTCTCTTCTAAGGATTGGTCTTTTCTGGTTTTCCAAAGGTCTCTCCATAGGTTTCTTTTTAAATTTTTTTAAAAATGTATTCTTGTATGTGTATGAATGTACTGTCTGCATGTAGGTTTGTGCACCTGTGTCATGCAATGCTGCGGAGGTCAGAAGAGGGTGTCGGATTCCCCTGGAACTGGAGTTAAAGATGGTTCTCGGCCGCCATGTGGGTGCTGGGGATCGAGTCCGGGTCCTCTGCAAGAGCAGTCGGTGCTCTTAACCACTAGGCCATCTCTCCAGCCCCACCTCCATAGGTTTCTTAAAAAACGTACCATTAATATTTGACTGAATTATCCATTTCTTCTACCTTGTCTTTAAACTTTGGGATTCTGTCCTACACATGGTCCATTCTATTGGTGAGGTTTTCCATTGAGCTTTTTATTTGACTGAAATTTTCTTTCTTTTATTATTTTTATATTGGTGTATATGTGTATTGCCAGCATGTATGTAAGTGTACCCATGTCGTGCAATGCCTGTGGAGTCAGAAGAGGGTGTCAAATGCCCTGGAACTGGATGGTTTTTAGCTGCTATATGGGTACTGGGATTTGAACCCAGGTCTTCTGTAAGAACAGCCAGTGCTCTTAACCACTGAGCCATCTTTCCAGCCCCTTGACTAACTAAATGAAATTTTCATTATGATATTAATTTTGGTTTGGAAGTTTTTCAGTATGTCTATCTTTTTATTAAATTCTATTGCCATGTTCTGGATCAATTTCTTTATTTTATTAAGTTAATTGTGTCTTCTTGGAAAATATTTGGTTTCTCCTTGAGTTCCTTGAACATATTTATAGTCTTTGTTCTGAATCCCTTGTCTGTATCTTGTCTAGATTCTTCTAATTGGGAGCTATTACTATGGTATTGATGATTTTTTGAGGAAATAAGTTTTCTTGGTTTTTCATGTTACTTTAGTCTCCATTGGGATTTGCACATCTGGAGTTGGTTTGTTGATTGGGAAAGTTTTGTTTCCTCATGTAATCCTTTCAGTGGAGGTTGGTCCAAGTTAATTCCTTTAGTGGAGCGCTGTGGTTCCTTTCACTCCCAGGATTGTCATTTGTGGCAGTTGCCTGAGGTAGGAAAGAAAAGTGGTAGGGTCAAGGTTTTTAACAAGTTAGACCCGTGTGCTCTTTATGTTCTGGCAGGGCACTGAGTTCCACAACCGTGGGCTTCTTTCCTTTTAACCTGAACTTGCTCTTTTCTCTATTCTATCTCTGAAGTCTAGGGCACCCTGCTGGCCATTCCTAGGCTCGTCCTCCCTCTCTTGCCTTGTGGTTTGGGTCCCTGTACTTGTTCCTCCAAGTGAGCCTGCATCATCACCATTGTTCCTGGGCTGGTCTCCACCTCTGCTGCTGTGTAGCATGGGTCCTCACACTTGTGTGCCCTACCCTGGTTTACTTCCAAGCCCGTCCCAATCTCTACCATGGCAATATTTCTTAATTCTCTGACACTTTCTTGGGCTTTGTCTCCTCTCCACGAGGGACTCCAGGCACCACCTCCAGGGTGCTATCAGAGGTTCTGGTTTCTAAGGCAGTCCTAGGTCCATCTGATCCTTACTTGTGAGGATTACAGTTACTGACAGCAAGGGTTTTCTGGATTTATATCTTTTAGCCATTCTTAAGTCTCAGAAAATAATGCCATTGTCCTCAAACCCCTTTCTGGAAAACAGAATAAACATGAGTAGAGCTGCCTAAGGTCCTTTACTACCCAAAACATTTCTACCCCTGGGCTCTTGCATTCTCCTGAAGCAGGAGAGTGCTGGATCCTAAGAGCCCTTAGGATCCCTGTTCTTGGGAAGTTGGATGGAGAACAACCCTGGGTCACTCTGCTCTTGGTTTTCTCAGTTGGTAGAATTTTCTTCAATTTTTTCATCCTTCTTCCTCTGATATGGTACAAAACTGTCTTGTCTGATGTCTATCCCTCTCATTTCCTTTCTCATACACTTTGATTCTTTTGATTCTTTAGTTCTTCTGAACATCGGTTAAGACTTTAATGTCTGTGTTCCACTATATCATTCCTCCCTGTGACATGAAGATATGATGTTTTAGTTGCCTTGGCTGAAGCAGGGAAGATAAGTTACAGAATCAATGGGAAAATGCCTTACAGTCTCACAGTAGATTCCGATCACTTGTGTTGGTTACCTATTCAAATGCATTATTCATCACATAGATCTGATTGGTAATAGTATCAACCTCTGTCTCTTGGATGAGTTTTAACCTGATGCTTCAAGCTCTTTGTGTTCTGCCTTTCTTCAACAGCAATTGACTTAGTGATATTCCATAGACTTAAGTGGTTCAGAGTGTTCATTAGAAATATATTCAGGGGCTGGAGAGATGGCCTAGCGGTTAAGAGCGCCGACTGCTCTTACAGAGGACCCGGGTTCGATCCTCAGCACCCACATGGCAGCGGAGAACCGTCTGAAACTCCAATTCCAGGAGAACTCCAGTTCCAGGTTAATCCGAGTCCCTCTTCTAACCTCCGCGGCATTGCATGACACGGGTGCACAGACTTGCATGCAGACAGTACATTCATACACATACAGAAATAAATAAAAATTAATAAAAAAATTAAAAAAGAAATATATTCAGGGCTGGAGAGATGACCTAGCGGTTAAGAGCACCGATTGCTCTTACAGGGGACCCGGGTTCAATCCCCAGTACCCACATGGCGGCTGAGAACCGTCTGAAACTCCAATTCCAGGAGAACTCCAGTTCCAGCGGAATCCAACACCCTCTTCTGACCTCCACAGCATTGCATGACACAGGTCCACAGACCTACATGCAGCCAGTACATTCATACACATACAGAAATAAAAAGCAGGAGATACATCTCTTCCCATTGCAATGCTTACAGTTGGGGAGGGGGGTGACACAGACAACTCCTCCTTTCTTGCCTTCCTTAATGAATTTTTTTCTTCTTGGCAGTAGTAACTGAAAGCAGGCAGAATGGTCCTTTACCTGGCTTCCTAAGTCCTTGTGGAATTGATTTGATATTTAACTATCTGCTTACATTGGAGTATCAGTGAAGAGATGATTGCTAGAGGATCTTTGTTCGCCATGTTGCTCTACCCTCTAATCAATATTTATTGAGATTTTTATTTTGTAAAACGTGCTTATTTAGAAAAAGCAGAATTCATATTCTTGTTTTTATAGTCTCACAGAAGAGCAGAAAATAATTTTTTATAAAAGTTTATTGAATTTTTGTCTTTCAAACAGAACATCTCAATCCGTCTTCATCATCATTCTACCCCCTCCCCCACTGGCACCCTCCTATATCCCCCTCACTCCCACAGAATTCACACATTCTGTCATTTGTGTTAAGGCCTGTTGTGTGAAGTTTGTATCCCCTGATGTTCCTTAGTGCAAGTTCATCTACCAAGGTCTAGTCAGACTACTTGGAGTACCTTCCCTTTAAGAAGACCTGTCTTTCCTCACCCAGCGGTAATCTGCTGCCCATAGTTCTTCCACTGAGATTGAGGTTTGCTGTCCATTTCCACAATTCTGTGCTGGGGTTTTGTCTTCTTGAGTATGCATGGGTCTTGTGCATGCCGACACCTTTGCTGTTGGATCATGTGAACGAGATCCCAGGAGCCAGTAGTACTCTCTTTCTGTATGGTCATGCACCTCCTCCCGGGCCCTCACCACCTTTGATCATCTTCTTCTGCAATGGTCCTGTGGTGGGTGAAGTTTAACATAAGAGTCCTGTTCACGGACCCATACTCTGCAGATTCTTATTCTCTGTGCTTTGGCCATTTGTGACATTTTGTATTCCTGGCCCTCTGTTGCAGGAGTGAGATTCATTAATGAGAACTGAGAGATTCCTTAGTGTCTTCTTTACCCCTTGCTGTATGTTCTGTGAGCCTTAGGTGTAGAGGCTGCATTGTAGATGTGCCATGTAAGCTTGGGTAATTCACAGCCACAGTCCGTGTGTAACCATTTGTGGTATTCTGTAATATTCTCTGTTGGGTGCAAAAAAAGCTTCTTTGATGAGTGGTGATTGGGATACTTGTCTGTAAAAATAAGGTTGCTTATTTTTCACATAGTAAGAAACTGCATTTATCAGCTAGGTGTGGTGGTGCATGCCTTTAATCCCAGTAGTTGGGAGGGAGGTGGATATCTGTGAGTTCAAGTCTAGCCTGGTCTACATAGTAAATTATAGGCCAACTGGGGCTACAGGGAGACCTTGTCTCAATTGTCTAGAGATGTGAGAGCCTTATGGTTTTCTCTAAGCTCTATGACTTCTCCAACCATGTGTATTTGGCTGTGCTTAAAGTACCGCACATGAGTTTCCTACCATTGAATGAGCTTTAAGTCTAATTAGGTAGCTGTTGGTTACCCCCAAGATAAAAGTGCCACTACTGCACCAGTATTACTTGCTGTGCTGGTCATTGATGTGGTTACTTGGTCTAGAAGCTGGTGTTGGAGCATCTTGCATAGTGTTCTCCAAAGCTATGAGAGCTAGGTTTCAGGAAATGTGGCTTCCAAGTGAGCAGAAAATAATTTTCAAATTAATGACAATAAACCTTTGCAGAGAAAAACTTTAGAGAGACTGAGAGAGGGATGCAGGACATGTATGGCAGAGTGCATGAACTGGGGTGGGGTGGGGGGTGGGAAGGGGGGAATGTGTCTAAATTGAACTGAGGAATGGTGTGTGAAATACACAAAACATCAATAAAAGTATTATATTAAAAATTAATGTGATAATAACTCAATTAGTATCCTAGTCTAAAGAGAGATACATGGTTTAAATAATGAGAATATCAGTTAAAAAGGAGTAACATAGAAACATAACATGACTGGCATGTAAATGAAGGCTTATTTTAAGGGAATATTTCATATAAATTGTTGAAAGAACTTGTCCATTTTCAATTTTTATAACATTTTACTTTAACATTGTATGCAGTTAGATAACAGCCTCACATTTACATTAACAAACTCAAAATAGAGTTTTAAAATATGTAGCCAGGTCAATAGATCATTTAAGACCATTTTATTTCTGAGTTGATTTGGCTTTTTTTTTCTCTTCCTCTTTTCCTGTTGTTCTTTACATATCTCATGATACTGCCATATATATCCTTATTTATTTATTTATTTATGTTTATTTGTTTTATTTTTGAGACAGGGTCTTTTTGTAGCCCAAGTTGGCCTGGAACTCATTATTCAGATAAGTCTGACTCTGAACTCACAAAGATCTGCCTGGCTCTGCCCCCTAAATGATCTGCCTGGCTCTGCCCCCTAAATGCGTGTTCCACCACACTCAGGCCGTAAACTCTTATTTTAAAATTGTTTATATTCTCTAATGATTATTTACAGCTATTATCTTTATGGGTGTATGTGCATGTCTGTGTGTGTATGCCACAGCTGTACACGTGCACATGCACATGGAGGCCAGAAGAGGGTTTCAGATTTTCCTGAACCACCTAGAATTTCAGGCAGCTATGAGTCTCCTGACATAGGTGCTGAGAACTGAACTCAAGTCTTCAAGAGCAGCAGCCACTCTTACTTAACTGCTGAGACATCTTTCTAATTCATTAAGTCTGTATTTAACTCATTGTATCACCCCAGGATTTGACTACATTGCTGAATTCATAGTGATAATGGCATAAGCACTGTCCTACTGCTGGGGGTAATTTTGGAATATCATTGTGCTTTGCTGTTACTCAGGATAGTGGTAGAATTCCTACCTGAATCCTTATAACATTATGACATCATCATTTTAATACCTACTATACTTTTATTAATCTCAAGAATGAGTGTTGAGTTTCGTGAAATGTTTCTTAGCCTCTGCTGAGATACACATACATGTTTACTTTGATGTTTGCTGAAGTAGTGAGTCACGTTAATAGGCTAGCATCTGTTCTGTTGTCTGTGCCTTTCTCATGAATTATCACTGCCAGTTATAGAAAGAGTCCAGGACTTTAGGTTTTGTAAACGTAGTACTGAGTTTAATCCTTTTGCATGATTTGACTGATCAAGACACTTAGTTTTTGTTTATCTTAATCTCTCTTTTTTTTTGGTCTTTTCAAGACAGGGTCTCCCTGTGGCCCCAGCTGTCCAGGAACTCACTCTGTAGACCAGGCTGGCCTTGAACTCACAAAGATCCGCCTGCCTCTGCCTCCCGAGTGCTAGGATTAAAGGCGTGTGCCACCACGCCTGGCATTATCTTAATTTCTTCATGTAGAACATGAATGCATCCCCCTTTTTCACAATGTAGCTTTTAGGATCACATGAAGTGATAAAATTCTTATATATAATTTAATAGTATTTATATAACTAAACAGGGTGAATGACATACACTGGATTGTTACTTTGCTCTGATATCCTTTATTCCAGTGACATCAGTCCCATCCATTGAACAGATGAAGAGCTAAGATGTTGAGGTTTTTTTTTTTTTTCCCCCCGTAAGATGGCACCATTTTTTTGACCAGATGAAGAGCTAAGATGCTGAGGTTTTTTTCCTGTAAGATGGCACCATTTTTAACAGTGTTATCACAGACAGAGTTCAGTCATCCTAACTGATATTTCTTTTTTATTTTTCATTGTTAAATTTCATTTTAATGTTATGGTTCAGTAAACTTTCTGTTTTGCCATTGGTCCTGAAGTTTTATTTAATAACTAGTATTATTAATCCTGTCCAAAATCAGCCTCATCTTTAGAGACATATATTTCTTAGCTACAAGCAGTATTAGCAATTTATTTTATTTATTTTTTCACATTTTCCCCTTCAATTTTATATTACTCTAAAATATGAATACATACCTTCCACCCATATACAGTTATTACAGACTCTGAAAATAAGTGGTAGGCTGAACTGATAATTCTTGTTTAGTAGCTCCTGCTACTTTTTCAAGTTTAAAGACCATTTTGATGGTTAGGAAATTAAAATGAGCGGTGGGATGATATTTGAACATTATCCACTAGATGGCATTATCAACCTATCAGACTTGTTATAACTAAATATTTATGCACCAGTTAAATACTAATTATTAAAGAAAGATGTTAGTAAATGGACATCAAAAAAAGACCACTATCGGAAGTTGGCTGTCCCATTTGTTTGAGTGTGAGTTAAATGTACTCACAAATATGTTGAAGATGGCAACCACAAGCTGTCTAGGGACCATGCTGTTGAGTTCTCACTTGAAAGTAGCCATTCCTATGAGGAAAATAATTATGCTATAGGAAATGGTCAAGACATATTCTTAGGAGAAAATGCCAATAAGAAATTTTATCGAAATAATTAAACATATTTTTTAGTCAGTTGAATTCCATAACTTCATGAGATGAGTGATTCTAAGAGAACTTAGACACACCAATGACAATTAAACAAGTCTTTTAAAGGAAACTGGGTAGGATGACAATGCAGAAATAATTTCAGGTTTAAATGAGAGAAGTGTTCTTATTCTATCATCTTTTATCAACTACACTTAGCAGTACAACACTGGATGGAATTTAGGAAGTAAGAATAAGCTTACTTATTATTAATTCTTGTGGTACAAACTAACTGAACTTAGAGCCAGGACTGTTTGATTGGGTCACTGAGAGTAACATTAGCTCACCCTCAGCATTCAGTTTTCTTTTTTATTCTGCTGTCTTTCTTGTTACATTTCAACATCTGATGGTTCAACTTAAAATTTTGTACTTTATGATAGTGCCACAGTGATAGTCATTCAGTAAAAAGTATACTTTGAATTTTGACCTTTTGCTGGGCTACTGATGTGTTTTTTTCATACTCTAATGATGCTGGGAAGTGGCAGTGAGCAATCAGCCATGCATTCATGAGGTGAGCCATTGATACTACACCATAGCTGTGTTGCTTTGTAAGAATGTGCACAGTAGGTTATAAAGGTATTAAATGCGTTTCCGACTTACATTCAGTAGGAGAATTCTCCATAGAAGTCAAAGAACATCTATATATTAAAGATAAGATATATTTATCTTCATTTAATTTATTGAGAAAGAAAGAACATGCCAAAGTCAGCAGCTCACACTGTCTAGAGTATGTCCTCAGTCATTCTCTATATGTTCTTATTATCACAGATTTAAAATGACTAATTGCTCAATAGCTTTCAAAGGAATCTCCTTACAGCTATGAAATAAGTCGACCTTTCATCAGCAATTATTTGATGGTTTTTGTAAATGTATGTGTCTGATAAGAAAGACATCACTTTCCAATGGCCACTGAGTCCTGGGAAAGAACAAGAAAAAAACTTCCCAAAGACATAACACATCATAATCTCATTATCTAAAGTAAAAACAACTCAAAGATATCATCATACCTCAGAGAATTAGGAAAGTTTTCCTGTGTTAAAAATTTAAGTTTCAAACATTACTTCACAGATCGTGGAATTTGATCTTCTCTGTTAATTAGTAAATGGACAACATTCGAAGAAATGCCACTCTTCTGAAATCAATGTTCAAGTGGAACATTCACAGTCAGGTTACCAAGTTTCCAAGTGTTGAGTCATGCTGGCCAAAGGGCAGGGGTACAAATTGGTAGGAGAGATGGATTCACACCTCATACAAATCATGTGAGTAGCGATCACTCCATTCTAGCTTTGAAGAGCTCTCTAGGTCTCTGAGTCCGAATTTTTAACCAATGGGAATCAGAGATATTCAAGCTGCCCCTTTTAATTCAATGGGAGAAGAATGTTTGGAATGTTGCTTGCCAAACTGTGACCTTAATTCAAACTGCATGCCCGGGCAGGTAAGGCAGGATCTGCCACCCTGTAACCTCAGGGTGTATTTCTAACATTTAAAATACAGAAATACTTGCCTTGAGAAAATAACCTCATCCTGTGTTGATAAGGATATCTAAAGTGAAATTCATTAAAAAATTACTAAATAGCAGAGGACATGCACGACATCAAGGAATGTCTCCTCTGCAATAATAAATGTTGTCTTTGAGAATAGGTTTGAGTTTTGTAAACAGTGGGAATGTAGATACTTGCTCACATCCTGTTTTTAAATCCAGGAGCTATTTTACTTGTCATACTTTCCCTGCTTGTGGGCAAGCCAGCTCAAAGTGGAGACCTGTTATTTGTGATGTGGTAATGTATGCTTCTTCCTGTAATGTGAGCACACTGTGACAATGCAGCCAATTAGACACCAGCTTGATGGGCTTTGAAAGGATTTAGTATTCCTTAACTGGATATACTAGTTACAGATACCTAAATGTAAAGAACTGGAGTTTTGAGTCACTTTCTGTTACAAGGAATTCCCTTAAATTCAAGATCACTTGAATTTATTCTACTGATTCTGGAATTTCATACAATTTTCTATGTGTATCCAATATATTATACTGTGTTATATTAATATATATATATATATATATATATATATATGTACATCTAATAAATATCTAATGCTCCAGGAATATATTTCAGATTGTTTTTATTGCAGTGAATTTTTTTTTGTTTATTTATGATAGCTGATAACTGAATTTGGCTTATAGAAACTATTAAAGAAAGAAGACTAATAGGAAATCAATGTTATATTAAGATCATATGTGGAGAATTGACTTATTTCAGTGTGCATCTTCTTTGATGACAGAAGTATATGATTTGGACTAATATTATAAACCGAAAGATTTGGAAAATTTTCTACACAAAATTCAGAGTCTTCAGACCTGATATTCTTTGAATAGGAAATATAATTTGTAGCAGCCTCTAGAGAAAGCCAGATGTAAATTCTTTGGTGGGGTCCTCTTTAAGGAAGAGTAAGGACTTCAGAGGAAAGTCCTTATCATCACTGCTTATAAACTCCAATGACACTTCACATAGGCTGGGAATTTGTCAATATTCATCAAACTATTTACAAAGGCTATCTCATAAGAACTAAAAGAAAGTAAATTTCCTTCTTATATTCATAAAAATCATGACATAACCTTGAGCTATATATCAACCAAATGAACTATATGTGATAAGCCATATATCCTGTGATACATATGTATTAATTGTACATATATCACTTGTATTTATATAATTTTCAAGGAAATATGTCTATACATTTGGACAAGATTTTCATAATTCTTTTTTCTTATTCAAAATACTCTTCCAACATAAGAAACTTAATTGACTAAACTATGATTATTTTCCTCATAAAATTTGAAATTGGGCCATTTATATTATAAGCCTCCTTCTTTTACCAAATCAAACAACATTAGCCTCGTATTTCTTCTTCAGAGAACCTTCTGGAGTAGGAAGCAGCATGTGGAGAGAGGTAGACTGGGAAGAACCTGAATGTAGGGAACAGTTCCATTTTTACCTTTGGGGAAATCTAGTTTCCTCAGTTATAGAATACAGAGTTGGATCAAAGTCTTAGGCAGTGGATTTCCAACAAGTTTGGACACCAGAATCACAAGGGCTTTGAAGGAGATTGGATCCTTGAGGTAAGGAATGATTATCTCCCAAAGCTTAACACAGGGTGTAACTGACACTTAGCTAAAGTGACCAAACTTAGTGTATAGTTAAATTGAACACAATTTTAATATAAGTGTGCCCCAACTATTTATCTGACAACACAACAGGATGTTGAAGTTTATTAGTGGAAAGAATGCCAGCATCCCAGCCCCCCTCATGGGAATTTTAGTATAGACTTTGAAGTGATAGGAAGTATGTTTCAATAGTTTCTCTTCCTTTTTCCCCAACCTTTCTTGGACTTGATCAAAGCCCTTTTTCATCATCTGGCTAGAACTGTTACATCACAAAATGCATTACACTTTAAGCAGATTTCAGTTGGAATAGCTCAGACCAAAAATTAAATATATGTGCTGACTCAACAAAGGAAGTGGAAAGATTGTAAGAGCCAGAGGTGGTGGATGATCAGAGGAAACAGAGTCTCCCAGGCAGCTGGTCAGTTACTCATGTGAACTCACAGCAATGGTGACAGCATGCACAGTCCTAACAAGCTCAAATCAGAAAAAATTCCTGGTACAGACATGCGGAAGAGGGTCAGAAACCCAAACAAACCTAAGGAGCTTTTGGCACCTGATGGCTAATGGGAGGATAGTGTGTAGGGGCGTCACTCCCACAGTTGAACAGGCTAAAGGCGAAGGGTTACTCCATTAACATCCCAGGGATCACATCAGAGGGTACAAATCTGTTTATTCTATGCAACAAACAACTTATATAGGTCTGGGGTGGGCATCCTCTGCATCTATGGCCCCACCTCCTAGTGACCAATCCTAGACCTCCATACCATCACATTTCATCCCAGCCCTTGGGGCATACTCAGAAAGGTGTGTGTCCAGAAAGGGTGTGCAGACAAACAAGTCGGCTCATAGCACCAAGTGAGTGCTAGCATCAGGTGAACAGGGTGTGCCCTGTACTATAACATTGCCTAGTGTGCTAGGTAGATTGTGCTTGCACATGTGCAGGATATGCCTGAATCCAGGACTGCTGTCCCACAAAAGTGTCTTACAGGGATGGGACTCTTGGTACAGCAACAAAACAAAACAAAACAAAACAAAACAAAACAAAAACCAAAAATAGATCTTGAGCTAAGAAGTCATGACTCCATTGACACTGTTCTGTGGAGACATCTTTGGATGTTTGTTTTTCCACTTTAAGGTTTATCATATTGTGGTTCCAAAATGGATGGACTGTGTCTTTATATGAATATATTTTACATTTTAAACACACGGGTTTTGCAGTTTGCCATTTTTGTTCAATACATATTTTATTGAATTTTTTGCATTTCATACAACATATCTTAATCACACATAGGAATTCTCTATCTGCATCCCTCATATTCCCCCACAGACAGATTTCACACATTCTTAACTCATATATGTTCAGGGCTAGTGAGTCGAGTTTGTGTCTCCATATGTCCCTGGGTGGGAGTCCATCTACCGGAGCCTGGTCATTCTGTCTGGCATCACTCCTCCAAACAATGCCGACTCTCCCTCACCCAACAGTGATCAACTGCCAATAATTTCTCAGCTAAAGTTGGGGATTTTTACCCATTTATCCAGTTCTATCTAATTGGATTTAAAGCCCTCTCAATGGGAGGGAACTCATGTATGACACTGTAAACATAGCCAAATACACATGGCTGGAGAGCTCATAGATCCTAGAGAAAACTATGCCTGTCACATCCCTAGACAAACATAATTTCCTGCTGTATGCTAACTGTGTTTACTTATATTTACGGACAAGTATACCAGTCATTACTTATCAAAGAAGTTTCTTTTTGCAATAGGCAGATACTATTACAGGATTCTACAATTGGTCAAACACAGAGAGTAAGGGTCTGTGTGATGCCAAATCCTAAATGACCCATCTACAGCAAAACCTCTATACCTAAGGGTCATGGACCATAGCAGAACATGGGCTAGAAAGAATATGAATGCATATTTCAACTTTCACCTGTCTTTATCATGGGAAGAAATATCTTTCCCAGGGGTTTCTCTCCCAGTGGACTCTTAGGAAGTGTTAGGCAGAACATGCCCATGTACTATCCAGAGAGAGGCTGTGCCAAAGGTTTCATTTTTTTTTTCTTTTGTTCTTCTGGAAACAACTTCTGTAAGAGGTGGTTGGAAATGTTATGAGTATAACTGGGGATCATGGCTAACTCTCACATCTAAGTGAACCATTCCTGAGGAATGGCAGCAAGCAGGACAGTTGATTCTTGGCTGGTGTGAAGAAATGCCAAATACTTTAGTTTTTAGGACAGTTCCTTTGAAAGGCTTTATGCTTTAAATTTTTTTTTTTATTTCTGTATGTGTACCAATGTACTGTCTGCATGCAGGTTTGTGCACCCGTGTCGTGCAATGCCGCGGAGGTCAGAAGAGGGTCTCGGATTCCCCTGGAACTGGAGTTCTCCTGGAATTGGAGTTTCAGACGGTTCTCGACCGCCATGTGGGTGCTGGGGATCGAACCCGGGTCCTCTGCAAGAGCGGTCGGTGCTCTTAACCGCTAGGCCATCTCTCCAGCCCGAAAGGCTTTATGCTTTAAAAGCAGAAAATTATATCCCTTTCTGCATAGGAAAAAAGGAAAACTTGAAGAATCTTCTTTTCTGTTCCATTATTCACCTCATTCTTCTCACAAAAATATGGCACAGGGTGCTGAGAAGATGACTCAGGATTGGCAATGTGACCAGAGTTCAATTCTCAGAATCCATGTAAAGCATCCAGGCAAGGTGGCATGTGCTTAGAATCCCAGTAATGGTGAGCTGGAAACAAGTAGATCGTGGGGCCCTGGGGCCAGGCAGGTTAGCCTACGTGGTGAAACTCAGGCCAATAAGAGACCCTGTTTCAAAACAAGGTGGATGGTACTTGAGGAGTGACACCTGAGGTTGTCCTCTAGCCTCCCCATGCACATGCACATACAGACAGACACACGTATAAAGGATGAGGTGCAACTCTACTGAGGATGCACAAAAGAGCTAAGGAATCGTCACCTCACAGGGAGGCTTCTTCCACCTCAGGATTCATCCCGATGCTCTTCCATTCTTCGGTACACCATTAGCAGGAAGATAATACAGTAATCATTTTCTTTGCTACCAATGCCTGCTCAGGTGTCCTCCATAAATCTGCTTTAACCTACAGCTGCTGTGGTCAGGGAAAGCAGAATGGCATTTTTCAGGGTGGGAAATGCTGAATTTGCCTTCAAATCTACAAAAGATCATTGATCTGGTCCTCACACGATTTCACATGCTTTTGTTCATCATGTAACAAGGTGTGCAAATTGTTTCATAATGCTCCTAAGTGTCCACACACTTTCTCAAAGCTTATAGGACATTCCAGGTGTTGTACAAAATATGTCTACAGTGCCACATGTGGAAAGAAAGTATTTAATGAATATCTCCACTACAGTGGACACAATGCTCAATGTCTGACAGCTTGTATTTATTTAATCTCAAAGAAAACTTTGAGTTATTTTTTAGACCATTGATTCACTCAGGGTCATATAATCTGAAGAACATCAGTGACAGAATGACAATTATTGCCAAAGACCTTGTCTGCAAAGGAAGAAATATAGAGGTTTTACAAATGTTTGATAAAATACCCCCCCCCTTGCACTTAGGGTATATCTTTGCCCATCTTTTAAAACAGAATCTCTGTTTCAGGTTGAATTTCAGACCTGGTTTTTATACCCCAAACAGAGCTCATGATCATTAGTGAGATAGGCGATCAGGGATATTTTCTCAAGAATGAGTGGATGGATCACTTTTTGCTACCCCCTGGCAAGAAGAGGCACATTCTTTGCAACTCATTCCATTGTGCATTCCAAGCATAGCAAATCAATCATTATTTTCAGGAAGAGTAGTCAGAGCTCTCTTCCTCCATTGGATGATATGATAGAACAGTGGGAAACAAATCTGGGTACATAGTAGTTTCACATTGTCTGATCCAACATCCGGGGATGTGAGAGCAGATCCTCCTTCTCTGCACTGCACCTTCAGTCCTGAGAGGGAAGAGGGGCAGCCTGAAGGGACACACGGCTTTTGAACATTCCTATCCTAACCTAATTATTTACAATTGTAGCACTGAATATAAAGACTTCCAAATCTTGTACTGTACATTTGTTCATGGGGAGCTAGGGGGTAGGAAGGTGGTTTGCAGTCACCATTGGAGGAAAAAACCTGGCTGTAAAAACAACAAAGAAGCTGAAATGAAGGACTTCAGTCAGCTCTGGAAAAACATAGAGGGCAAACATTAGTATGCTAAAAAACACTGCCTGGAAATTCTTTCTAGGTATGTGCATTTTGATCTATTTCTTAGTAACTTATGATGTTTAATTTGTTGCTTTCTGATAAAAGGGTCATTTAGCAATCATGTTCAACAACTATACACTCAGTGGAACTTGTCTAAATGCCATCCATTTTTCAGACAACATAGAAATGAAATACAACTACAAATTGGATGTAAATAGAAACAGTCATTGGAAAAGACAAAGTAGGTTGAATATATACATATTCATCTTGTAGTGTGACTAGTGATTGTCAGGGCATCGTAGTAAGGTCTCAGTGACTCATTGCATAAGCTAACAGTAAGGGCCAAAGTCCTTGAAAATCTTGCTCACATTAAATTCTATGTATTTTCCACATTTAATGACAAGCAAATAACCTGTAATAAATGTGTTTTTGAGTCGAACCAATAATTACAAGGAATGGATAGAAGGACAGCCAGGGGCACACACACTCTATGCCCAGTTTCCCAGGTGGGTCTGTGCCGTGCAAGCCTTTGGCAGCCCACCCCGGCAGCCATCACCCAAAGCTAGAACCATAGAGAGGAATCATGTGCATGGATAGAAGGACAGCCAGGGGCACACACACTCCGTGCCCAGCTGCCTAGGTGAGCCAAAGGATTCACACACAACCCCCCTCACCTCTCAAGCTACTGATACTGTGGTGAAAAGTATAAACTGCTTGTGCTGTGGTTTACTGTTGTTGGGAGGATCCAGCAGTGTCAGTGATTCGAGACTGCATAGCCAAAACTGAGGAAGGAACCAACAGGAAGCAAACTGAGTGACCAACCAATCCCCCATAATAACATTTGAGATTAGCAACAGAAGGCAAACAAATAAACAAAGGGGAAACAACAACAACAAAAACAAGAAATATGTATGCCAAAAACACAATGGAAAAACAACAACATGGGAAAAGATCAAAATAAATCCCCACCAAACTCAACCAATCCTGTAGAAGATACCAACAACAAGATCTCCCTGGAAGGAAACCAAGACACTGACTGTAGGAGAACAATTTAGAAATATTCAAAGGCTATAAAGAATAAATCAGAGAACTAAAGGGAGAGAACGAAAAACTCATGAAAGAACTAGAAGGAAAGAATGATAAACTCCAGAAAGAATTAAAAGGAGAGATTGACAAACTCAGAAAAGAACTAGAGGAAGAGAAATACAAACTCCAAAAAGAACTAGAGGAAGAGAATAAGAAACTCCAGAACGAAGTGGAAATACTGAAAAGATCTCAGGCTGAAAGGAAAAAAGAAACTGACCAGCAAAGCAAGGAGCTACAAGAAGAGAATGAAAAGCTCTAAAAGGAAGTGGAAATACTGAAGAAATCACAGGATGAAATAAAAAAGGAAATTGAACATTCATCCAATCAGCAGGAAAAGATGGGGAAAAACCTCAGAAGCAGAATGGATGAAGCAGGAAAAAGAATATCAGACCTACATGATAACACAGCGCAGCTAGAAATCTCAAGTAAAGATTATGAAAAATTTAAAAAAACACAAGAGTGGAACAACCAGGAAATGTGGGACACTATGAAAAGACAAACCTTTGCATCATAGTGATAGAGGAAGGAGAAGAATCCCAAGAGAATGGTATTGATCAGATCTTCAACAGAATAATAGAAGAAAACTTCCCCAAACTGAAAAAAGGCAAACCCATATAAATACAAGAAGCAGATAGAACACCAAATAGACAAGACCAGAAAAGAAATTCCCTTTATCATATCATAGTTAAAACACTAGATGCTCAAAACAAGGACAAAATACTGAAAGCCACAAGAGGAAAACAAGTTACATATAAGGGGAAACCCATCAGAATCACAGCTGACTTCTCATTGTAAACTATGAAAGCCAGAAGAACATGGACCAAAGTATTCCCAGTGGTAAATGACTTTAGATGCCAACCCAGATTACTATACCCAGCAAAAATGTCAATCATAGTTGAAGGAGAAAGAAAAATCTTTCATGACATAAACAAAATGAAAGAACACATCTCAAAAAACCCCCAACATTTCAGAAAGCAATTCAAAGAATAGAGGAAAGGAGCAACTATCCTTAAGCAACCCAAGAGAGAAATTATCAAATGCATAACAGACTAAATAAATACCTAGACCAAGAATGCAAATGAAAAATAAGTTGAAAGGAAACAACACGCATGTCTCAATAATAACCTTAAATATTAATGCTCTAAACTCCCCAATCAAAAGACATAGACTGGGAGAATAGATTAGGAAACAGAATCCATCTATATGCTGCCTCCAAGAAACCCATCTCACCCTCAAGGGCAGACACCACCTTAGAGTGAAAGGATAGAAAAAAAAATCCAAGTAAATGGTACCAAAAAGCAAGAAGGGGTGGCTATTCTAATATCAGACAAAATAGACCTCAGAGTAAAATTAATCAGAAAAGACAAAGAGGGCCATTATATTCTTATCAATGGAACAATTAACCAAGAAGATTTCACAATCTTAAATATTTATGCGCCAAACTCTGGTGCACCGAACTTTATAAACACAATCCTTCAGGACCTCAAGACACAGATTAATCCCAGCACGATAATAGTGGGGGACTTCAATATCCCACTGAGACACGTGGATAGGTCAACTGGACAAAAAATAAACAGAGAGACATCAGAACTGAACAATACAATACACCAAATGGGCCTCACAGATATCTACAGAATATTCCATCCAAACACTAGAGAATATACTTTCTACTCAGCACCCCATGGAACATTCTCCAAAATCAATGATGTACTGGGACATAAAAGAAATCTCAACAAATACAAAAGGATTGAAATTATCCCATGCATTGTATCAGACCACAGTGCAATAAAGCTCAGTATTAATACCAGGGTAAGCCCTACTAACTATAAGAACACATGGAGAATAAACAACACAATCCTGAACAATGAGTGGGTCAGAGAAGAAATAAAGAATGAAATAAAAGTATTCCCGGAACTAAATGAAAATGACTATACAACACAACAAAACCTGTGGGATACATTAAAGTCAGTCCTACGAGGGAAATTTATAGCCCTAAGTGCCCACATTAAAAAAACAGAGAACAAATAAATGGTCTAACACTGCAGCTAAAAACACTTGAATGACAACAACAAATGAACCCTAAACCCAACAGACATGAAGAAATAACAAAAACCAGAGCAGAAATCAATGAAATAGAAACAAAGAAAACAAAACAAAAATGAATCCAAAAGCTGGTTCTTTGAAAAGATAAACAAAATAGACAGACCTCTAGCCCAGTTAACCAAAAGAAAGAAAGATCAACTCCAAATCAATAGCATTCATGATGAAAGGGGAAACATCACAACAGATAAAGAAAATATCCAGACAATCATATGAGAATACTTCAAAAAACTATACTCTACTAAATTTGAAAACCTAAGAGAAATGGATCAATATCTGAAATCCTGGGATTCACCAAAGCTTAACCAAGAAGAGATTGACAGCTTAAACAGACCCATGATACTTGAGGAAATTGAAGATGTAATAAAAAGTCTTCCAACTAAAAAAGGCCCAGGCCCAGATGGTTTCACAACAGAATTCCATAAACATTTAAAGAGGTCTTACAACCATTACCACTCAAACTGTTCAGAAGGATACAGACAGAAGGAAATATCCCAAATTCCTTCTACGAAGCTGGCATCACTCTAGTACCAAAACCAGGCAAAGACACAAACAAGAAAGAAAACTATAGACCCATATCATTGATGAACACAGATGCAAAAATTCTCAACAAAATACTTGCAAATCACATACAGACCCACATCAAAAAGATCATCCATCATGACCAGGTTGGATTCATACCAGAGATGCAGGGATGGTTCAACATATCTAAATCAATAAATATCATAAAACACATAAATGGACTTAAAGACAAAAACCACACAATCATCTCAATTGATGCAGAAAAAGCTTTTGACAAAATCCAGCATCCCTTCATGCTTAAAGTCTTAGAGGGAATTGGACTGGAGGGATCATTCCTCAATGTAATCAAAGCCATATACAAGAAACCCACAGCCAACATCATCCTAAATGGAGAAAAGTTGGAAGCATTCCCCTTAAAGGCAGGAACACGGCAAGGCTGTCCACTATCACCACTCCTCTTCAATATAGTGCTTGAAATGCTTGCTAGGGCAATAAGGCAAGAAAGCGAAATTAAAGGAGTACTAATTGGAAAAGAGGAAGTAAAACTATCCCTTTTTGCAGATGATATGATAGTTTACCTAAGGGATGCTAAAAACTCCACCAGAAAACTCTTAGAAATGATCAAAAGTTTCAGTAAAGTGGCAGGATACAAAATAAACCTAGAAAAATCAGTAGCCTTTCTTTACACCAACAATAAGCAACTGGAGAAGGAATATAAGGAGAACTTCCCAATCACAATAGCCTCAAAAAAATAAAATACCTAGGAATAAACCTAACCAAAGACACCAAAGACCTCTACAACAAAAATTTTAAAACCCTGAAGAAGGAGATTGAAAACGACATCAAAAGATGGAAAGACCTCCCATGCTCATGGATTGGAAAAATTAATATAGTAAAAATGTCCATTCTACTCAAATTAATATACAGACTCAATGCAATCCCAATCAAAATCCCCATGAGCTTTTTCCACAGACTTAGTAAAAAAAAACCTTTAAATTCTTATGGAAAAACAAAAGACCCGAAATAGCTAAAGCAACCCCGAGTAAAAAGTGCAGTACTGGGGGATTACATTACCAGACTTCAAGCTATATTACAGGGCTATAGTCAAAAAGACAGCCTGGTACTGGCAAAAAACCAGAACCATTGACCAATGGAACAAAATTGAAGATCCAAACTTGATCTCATAACTTCAGCTACCTCATATTTGACAAAGGGGCCAAAAATGCCAAATGGAGGAAAGAGCATCTTCAGCAAATGGTGTTGCCAAAACGGGATCACCATTTGTAGAAGAACAAAATTAAACCCCTACCTCTCTCCTTGTACAAAAATCAACTCCAAGTGGATCAAAGATCTCAACCTAAAACCTGAAACCCTGAAGGTGATAGAAGAAAAAGTCAGTAGCAACCTACAAGACATAGGTGTAGGAGAAAAGACTTTCTGAATCAAACAGCAACTGCACAGGAAATAAGGACAACAGCTGACAAGTGGTACCTCATCAAACTCAAAAGCTTTTGTACAGCTAAAGAAAAAATCAAGGAAATGAAGAGAAAGCCCACAGAGTGGGAGGAAACCTTCACCACTTATACATCTGACAGAGCATTAACATCCAGAATATATAAGCTACTTAAAAAACAAAGAAGAAAACAAATGACCTACTGAAAAGATGGAGTAAAGAGCTGAACAGAGACTTCACCAATAAGGAAGTAAAAATGGCTGAGAAACAACTTAAAAAGTGTTCAACATCATTAATAATTAAGGAAATACAAATTAAAACCACACTAAATTATCATCTCTCTCCAATAAGACTAGCCAAGTTCAAGAAAACAAAAGATACCAAATGCTGGAGAGGGTGTGGGGAAAGGGGAACACTCATCCACTAATGGTGGGAATGTAAACTGGTACAATCACTGTGGAAAGCAGTGTGGAGAACCCTTAAAAAAACTCAATATGAGCCTACCACCTGACCCAGTCATACCACTCCTGGGTATATACCCACAAGACACATCCTACTGCAAAGATACATGCACAGCTATGTTTACTGCAGCTCTCTTCACAATAACAAAGAGCTGAAACCAACCCAAATGCCCCTCAACTGATGACTGGATAACAAAAATGTGGTACATCTGCACAATGGAGTTCTATGCAGCAGTAAAGAAAGATGACATCATGTGCTTTGCTGGTAAATGGATGGAACTCAAAGCAATTATACTAAGTGAAGTAACACAGTCCCAGAAAAAAAAAAAGGCAAATGGTTTTCCTCATTTGTGGATGCTAACACCAAATACCCAGTTGGCAGGCAAACTGAGCAACTTTATTATTAAATTTCATTGTATCTGAAAGCAACTGTGCTATTCTAATGTGAATCTCTAAATTGGCTCTGGAATGGTCCTACCACTTACATTCACACATTGTAATTACCACATATGGATGGAAGATATGTAGTCATATTCTAAAAAAAAGAATGTAAAGTTACATGTCTTTATACCTGCATGCAAATTTATTCTTAAAATGTGAATCTCTAAATGTGTTTAGGAATCAACCTATAGTTTATTTTCAGAATTTATAATTTTGACTTATGTGTGGAGTGTATATATGCATATTTTGGAATAATATAAAATAAAATAAATTAAAAAATACAAAAAAAATAAAAATTAAGCTACTAGTACAAAAAATAATTACAGGGAGTAGTAAGAGGAGTGTTGTGCTTAAACATAGTTTAAATTTAAAAATCTGACTCTAAGAGCCTGAATTTCAACTCTGGTACCCCAAAGAGATGGCTTCAGATTACAATTGTATTTGAAAATTTTAGCATATTCTCCGGAACTGTAATTTAATATTAACATTTACTTAGATAAATATATATTTTTAAATTTTATTATTTTTATTTTATGTGTATGAGTGTATTGCCTGCATGTGCATAAGTGCACTCATGTTGTGCAGTGCCCTTGGCGGTCAGGAGAGGGTGTCAGATCCCCTGAAACTGGAGTTACAGATGGTTGTTAGCCATAATGTGGATGCTGGGAATTGAACCAGGGACCTCTGTAAGAGCAATCAGTGCTCTTAACCACTGAGCCATTTCTCCAGTCCCAGAGAAATATATTTTAAGATCTAACCTAGGTAAAAGGGAAACTTAAGTGATGATTCCCTGGCTGGGGACTGCTAGCCTCATTCGGTATTTCAGGTTTAGCCTTGCTCTCTCTCTACAACCAGTTCTTTGTAAACTCAGAGCAGAGTGGGGCACAGTCAATTCTTATTCAAAATTCCTGTCGTTTCCTACAGTATAGTAGGCTTTAGTGTTAGTGACACATGAACTTTACAATCCAAATCCATCCCAGGTTTCTTTTTATTTATTGATTTTTTTATGCATTTCATACATAACTTTTCAGTTGATTTTAATCACCATTATACCTGCTTCTCTCTTGGCACCCTCCCTCACCCCCTGGCTCCCAAGGAGTTCAAGTCTTCTGTCATTCCTGCTAGAGTCCATTGTGCCAAATCACTCTTCCCACTCACTCCTCAGTGCCAGCTCTTCCCCTGAGCTCTAATCAGTCCATCCAGAGGCTCTTTTCTAAAGAAGGTCAGGTCTCCTTACCTGGCCACCATCAGCTGCCAATATTTCCTCAGCCAAGGTTGGGCTGTGTTACCCATTTCTGCAGTTCTGTGCTTCATGTTTGTCCAGCTGAGCTTGCATGGGTCTTGTGCATGCTGATATCAATGCTGTGGGTTCATATGAACAGGATCCTAGGAGCTTGTAGGGTTCATTTCCATGTGTTCTTACTTACATTACCTCTCTGGCTCTTACAATCTTTCCATCCCCTCTTCCACAATGTTCCCTGAGCCCTGGGTGGATAAAGCTGAATATAGGGAACCTATCCATGGAACCCCACTCTGTAGACTCTTAATCTTCATGGTTTGGCCATTGAGGCCCTTTTGGGTTCCTGGTCTCCTATTGGATGGAGGAGCTTCCTTAATGAGAGTTAAGAGGTAGTTAATGCCTTCTTGGGTCCTTGTTCTATGATGCTTGGGGCTTATGCATAGAGGTTGCATTGTAGATGTATCACCTAGGCATGATCCATTCACAGACCATGTCTGTGTGTGTCCAGTTGTGGGACTCTGTACATTTCTCATTTGGAGCAAAAGAAGCTTCTTTTCTGAGTGGTGTCTGGGATATTTGTCTGTAAATATAAGGATTATTTTTTTGTAGTTAGTAAAATGTTACCTTAGCCTAGGGATGTGTCTACCTTGTGGAATTGTCTAAGATCTATGACCCCTCCAGATGTGTGCATCTGGCTATGTTAACAATATCACACTAGTTTCCTTCCACTGAGTCAGCTTTAGGTTGAATTAGTTAGCATTTGATTTCCTGCAGATAGAAGTGCTGCTATTGCACCGATGTTGTATGCTGTGTTGGTCATTGATGTTGATATTTGGTTTTGAGGCTGATGTTGGAGCATCTATTGATGATCTCCCTTAATGGGTTGCATACTGCTCTCCACACTTATGAGAGCTAACCTTCAGGGGTGGTGGCTTCCAGGTCAGATGCAATTCTATTGCTCAAGATCCAGTCTCTGTAGTATGTCCTGTCAGCAACAGGGTCTTATCTTCAGGTTCTGGGAGGTAATCGAGGGCTATGGCAATAGCTTGTATAATTTTTGGAGTTTCTTGGACTACCTACTCTGGGCAACAACTCAAAGGAAGGTTTCTCCTGTATGGCACTGTTTATTGATATGCAGACTTCATCTTTCCATATGGACTCATTTAGAGATAGCATGTATTTTTTCAATAGATTGTTAGACTAATATGATTCTCTCAGTTTTTTTTTTTACCCTAAGAAGGCATTATTTGTCACTCCTCTCGCCCTTTACCTGTGTAGCCTTCCTTCCATGTCATCTTCATGCCTTCTCCATTTAAAGTATCCCATTTCTCCTTTGATACTGCCAGGTTCCTAAGGCCCCACTTTTCCTGGGCTCATTATTTTCCTTTGATCCCCCTTTCCTGCTGTAATCCTTCCACTCCCTTCCCATTTAGATACTTGATGTGATATCATCTTTCGCCCTTAGAACACCTGGGCCACTTACTATCCTTTTTCCATTTCAGGTTCCCTGCTTTACCCTTTCCTAGACCTGGTTCCATTTCATTTAACCTGGTTCCTGCAGTTACATGCTGATCTATATATATTATATATATATATATATATTATAATATATATATATATTCGGTGCTAGGATCAACACATGAGGCACAACATACATCATTTGCTGTTTTTTTTTTTTTTTTTTTTTTGAGTCCTTGTTACTTCACTTAGCATAACAGCTTCTAGTTCCATCCATTTACCAGCTCTCCAGGGCTGGTTGCAAATCCCATCCCAGGTATCTTGGTAATTTTCTTTTCTCTGATCTGAAACAGAAGTCCTTGGAAGTTTATAGACTAGACCCCAGACCTGATTCATGAAGGGATCATGCTGGTTTGCTCCACTAAAGGGGAAGTTCTTCTATGCCTAATGAAACCAAAAAGTACACCAAGCATATGGATTGAAAAGATCACCACAGTAGTCAGAAATCTAATGAAATGATTTTTAGTGGCTATTACAGATTGTTCTGCTAAATAAAAACAGATTCTAAATGAAGTTTTAGCCCAAAGAGTTAGTGCTGGCAGTTTACTTGACATCCTTATAGAATTCCTTAAACCTGTTTAAAAAAAAAAGCACTTGGAAGAGGCAGGAAGATGTAGAGTTGGCAGCCAGCTTGGACTAAGGAGTGAATTCCAGGCTAACTAACTTGGGTTAAATAGTAAGAAACAAACAAACATTTACCTGCAAATTTCATGATGTCATCGTTCTTTACCACTGCATAGAACTCCATTGTGTACATGTACCACATTTTCTCTATCCACTCATCAGTTGAGAGGCACCTGGGTTGGTTCCAGCTCTTTGCTATTGTGAAGAGAGCTGCAATAAACATGGCTGTACATGTATCTCTGTGGTAGGAAGAGTCTTATGGATATATTCCCTGAAGTGGTATGACTGGGTCAGGTGGTAGGCTCATTTTGAGTCTTTTAAGGTTTCTCCATACTGCTTTCCATAGTGGTTGTATAAGTTTGCATTCCCACCAGCAGTGGATGAGTGTTCCCCTTTCTCCACACCCTCTCCAGCATTTGATATCATTTGTTTTCTTGATCCTTGTCAGCCTTATCGGGGTGAGATGATATCTTAAAGTGGTTTTAATTTGGATTTCCTTAGTTATTAGCGATGTTGAACACTTTTTAAGATGTTTCTCTGCCATTTTACTTCCTTAATGGTGAAGTCTCTGTTCAGTTCTTTACTCCATCTTTTAAGTGAGTCTTCTTGTTTTCTTACTTCTTTGTTTTTTGAGGAGTTTATATATTCTGGAAGTTAATGCTCTACTAGATGTATCAGCGGTGAAGGTTTCCTCCCATTCTGTGGGTTTTCTCTTCACTTCCTTGTTTCTTTTGCTGTACAGAAGCTTTTGAGTTTAATAAGGTCCCACTTGTAAATTGTCGGCCTTATTTCCTATGCAGCTACTTGTCTGATTAAGAAAGTCTTTTCCTACACCTACATCTTATAAGTTGCTGCCAAATTTTTCTTCTATCACCTTCAGAGTCTTGGGCTTCACACTGAGGTCTTTGATCCATTTGGAGTTGATTTTTGTATAGGGTGAGAGGTAGGGGTTTAATTTTATTCTTCTACAACTGGTGATCCAGTTTTGCCAACACCATTTGCTGAAGATGCTGTCTTTCCTCCATTGAGTCTTTTTGGCCCCCTTGTCAAATATGAGGTGGCTGAAATTGTATGTGCTCAAGTTTGGATCTTCAATTTTGTTCCATTGGTCTACAGGTTTGTTTTTGTGCCAGTACCAGGCTGTTTTTATGACTATAACCCTATAGTATAGTTTGATGTCTGGTATAGAAATCCCCCCTGTATTGCTCTTTTCACTCAGGGTTGCTTTGGCTATTCAGGGTCTTTTATTGTTCCATATGAATTTAAGAATTTTTTCCCCAAGCTTATGAAGAATGTCCTTGGGATTTTAATTGGAATTGCATTGAATCAGTATATTAGTTTGGGTAGAATGGACATTTTTACTATATTAATTTTTCTAATCCATGAGCATGGGAGGTCTTTCCATCTTCTGATGTCTTGTTCAATCTCCTTCTTCAGGAGTTTATAATTTTTGTTGTAGAGATCTTTGTGGGTTTTGGTTAGATTTATTCCTTGGGTATTTTATTGGTTTTGAGACTATTATGATTGGGAAAGTCTCCTTGTATTCCTTGTTCAGTTGCTTGTTGTTGGTGTAAAGAAAGGCTATTGATTTTTTCAGAAGATTTTATGCTAAGTGAAGTAACACAATCCCAGAAAAACAAAAGATGAATGATATCCCTCATCTGTGGATGCTAGTACCAAGTACCTAGTTGTAAGACAAACTGAACAACGTTAATGTTATATTCCTCATGATCTAAAGATAACTGTGATCTTGCATTGTGAATCCCTAAACAGGTTCTAGAGCTGACCTAACATTTATTTTCAGTCCTTGGGTTTTTGGTACATGATGAAGGATATGTGTGCATCTTTTAGAGTAATATGGGATTAAAATGGAAAGATGTGAATCAAGAAATATGTTATGGAAATAGCATAAAGTTTGTTTCCAAAGGATACAATTTTAATATAGGTGCAATGTAATAGGCTGGTGTAACTTAGCCTTTCTGGGTGCTTAAAGACCATACTTAATGCCCATACCAATTTGGTCAAGGGACCTAAGGGATAACTTTGTTCTTTACTCTCAGAGGTCAACTAACTCTTAGGGGATTATGCATAGGGGCATCTCTTGAAATGTCCTGCAAATGTGGGTCACCAGTCTTCCTGTTCAGGGAGGTCTTGGAGAGCCACTAATGGGACTTCAACCAATGTCCAGTCTATATAGAGAAAAGTCTGCTCATGCTTCAGAAAAGAAAGCCTGGACTAACAAGACCTGATTTTGTCCTCGGGTGGATGGAACTGGTAAATGATAAGCTGAAAGGAATAAGGGGCTCCCACACCCCCGAAAAAACCCCAAGAGACCCCTGAGGACCAGATCCTCAACTGACCTTGAGAAAACAAAAACCTTGGTTAATCTGGGCTAACTGTGTGGCCTTTAAGCATCCAAAAGGAAAGTACAACCAGATATAAATAATCAGTAAGACTAGAGAAACTGTACTGAAGACATAGAACTTGAGATCTTAGTAAAGAGACAAAAAGAAAAAAGAGCGAGTACTGTTGTTTGGTCTGTCTTCAATTCTTATTGGCAAGTGCATCAACTCTGTGGCTGCCACCCCTTTTGGCACTCCTCAAGATACAGCTTTTTAACCTTCTAATATGGACTGAGGACTCATGTCTCTCCAAGAATCCTCCAAACCTTCAATGCCAGCTGAGGACTTCTGAGATACCCAGCTTGTGGACTAAACAGCTAAGGGGTTGTCAGCCTTGTCAGAATATAGACTGCCATTGTTGGATTACCTGAGCTGTATCATGGAGGCCAGTGCAGGGGGATTTAGACAGGACGTGTGGTTACTGGACTTCATTTGGGGGACCATGGGAGGAAAAGACCCCCATATGAAGCAAAAGTGCAGGATTGATAGTTGTTTGGGATTGCCAAGGAGGAACTCTTGAGCACTTCCTTAAGGAAAACATGACATCTTTTAGGACAAAAATCCTACAATTCAAGTGATATGTGTATGTATGTATGTAAATATATATATATTTATATATATGTATATATATATATATATATGTGTGTATATCTACTGTAGCAATAGAAGTTGGAGAGAACAACAAGAGAACTGAAAAAAAAACCTCTGGAAAGACTCAGAAAAAGATACAGGACATGCATGGCAGAATGCAGGGACTCAGGTGGGGTCGGGGGCATGGGAAGGGAAACGATTCTAGATTCGATTGAGAAATAATGTATGACCTATGGAAAAGGTTTAATAATAAAACAATTGAAGAAAGAGAAACAGACAAACAAACAAACAAAAACATTTTCCCGAACACCATGAACTCCTACTTGGGCTTACTTCGGTCTCTCAATTCTAGAATAATGTAAACACTGAAGACAAAAGACTCAAGCAGTCATTTAACCCCATGCATATCTGGACTTGAGTGCACAGAGCTTAGATAGGGAATTTCCCAGGACCACCTGCAAAACAGGAATATTTCCCTCCCACCCCCCTGCCAACTGGAATTGCTAAGGGAGTGTCCAAGTGGATTCTTTGGAGAACCTCCAGAACAGAAAGGGAAGAGTGAGTTAGACTTCCAATAGAAAGCCTAAAACTTAGACAAGTCAACACTCCATAAGCAAGGAGAAAAACAGATCAAGCAAACAAACAAAAAAAACAAAGCAAGCAAAGAAAGCCTTCAACACAGTGGAGAGACATTTGGGATTCTCATTGGAATACAGGCAACCAGAAACTCACATGCCAGGGACACAATGAAGGGACAACATGGGAAAGGTGCAGGATAAATCCACACCAAGCTCTACCAACCCTGTGGGAGATTGCTACAGTGGGATCCCCCTGGGGATGGCCCAGGACACAGATCTTAGAGGAACAATTGCAGAAATATTCAAATAAATCAAAGAATATAAAGAACAAGTCAGAGAACTAAGGAGAGAGAATGAAAAACTCCAGAAAGACCTAGAGGAAGTGGAAACATTGTACAAGGAAACCAACCAGTGAAGTAAGGAGCTGCAGGAAGAGATTGAGAAGCTACAAAAGAAAGTGGAAATACTAAAGAAATCACAAGATGAAATGAAAAAGGAAAAGTCTCAGAAGTAGAATGGAGGAAGCAGAACAAAGAATATCAGACTTGGAAGATAACACAGAACAACTAAAAACCTCAAGTAAAGACTATGAAAAATTTAAAAATACACAAAAGTAGAACAACAAGAAACCATGGGACACTATGAAAAGATCAAACCTCCACATCATAGGAATAGAGGAAGGAGAAGAATCCCAAGAGAATGGTATTGATCAGATCTTCAACAGAATAATAGATGAAAATTTCCCCAAACTAAGGAAAGACAAACCAATACAAATACTAGAAGCACATAGAACTCCAAACAGACAAGATCAGAAAAGAAACTCCCCATACCATATAATAGTTAAAATGCTAGATGCCCAAAACAAAGACAAAATTCTGAAAGCCACAAGAGAAAAACAACAAGTAACCTACAAGGGGAAACCCATCAGAGCAATTCAAAGGACAGAAGAAAGGAGCAACCATCCCCAGGCACCTAGAAAGAGAAATCAATAAAAACATAACCACAGAAGTAGAAACCCCATGTGTCTCCACTGCTGTGTTCTATCCCATGAGCATGTGTGTATGCCCGATTGTCCTGTCAAAGGTCCCTTTCTGGCTTCCATTTCTTTACTAGTCCAACTAAATGGTTAAGTTTTCCAGTAGGTGTGGCAATCATTCTCCTTCCTTAGAGTAAATATATGACATTTATGAAATGGAAAACACAGTGCTGGCCTCACTATTATAATAATCTCAGCACTTGGGAGGTAGAGACAAGAGGATCGGGAGTTCATGTCAGGCTCAGCCACATCTACATAGCAAGTTAGACACCAACCTGGGCTATATAACATTNATCTGGGCTAACTGTGTGGCCTTTAAGCATCCAAAAGGAAAGTACAACCAGATATAAATAATCAGTAAGACTAGAGAAACTGTACTGAAGACATAGAACTTGAGATCTTAGTAAAGAGACAAAAAGAAAAAAGAGCGAGTACTGTTGTTTGGTCTGTCTTCAATTCTTATTGGCAAGTGCATCAACTCTGTGGCTGCCACCCCTTTTGGCACTCCTCAAGACACAGCTTTTTAACCTTCTAATATGGACTGAGGACTCATGTCTCTCCAAGAATCCTCCAAACCTTCAATGCCAGCTGAGGACTTCTGAGATACCCAGCTTGTGGACTAAACAGCTAAGGGGTTGTCAGCCTTGTCAGAATATAGACTGCCATTGTTGGATTACCTGAGCTGTATCATGGAGGCCAGTGCAGGGGGATTGAGACAGGACGTGTGGTTACTGGACTTCATTTGGGGGACCATGGGAGGAAAAGACCCCCATATGAAGCAAAAGTGCAGGATTGATAGTTGTTTGGGATTGCCAAGGAGGAACTCTTGAGCACTTCCTTAAGGAAAACATGACATCTTTTAGGACAAAAATCCTACAATTCAAGTGATATGTGTATGTATGTATGTAAATATATATATATTTATATATATGTATATATATATATATATATGTGTGTATATCTACTGTAGCAATAGAAGTTGGAGAGAACAACAAGAGAACTGAAAAAATAACCTCTGGAAAGACTCAGAAAAAGATACAGGACATGCATGGCAGAATGCAGGGACTCAGGTGGGGTCGGGGGCATGGGAAGGGAAACGATTCTAGATTCGATTGAGAAATAATGTATGACCTATGGAAAAGGTTTAATAATAAAACAATTGAAGAAAGAGAAACAGACAAACAAACAAACAAAAACATTTTCCCTAACACCATGAACTCCTACTTGGGCTTACTTCGGTCTCTCAATTCTAGAATAATGTAAACACTGAAGACAAAAGACTCAAGCAGTCATTTAACCCCATGCATATCTGGACTTGAGTGCACAGAGCTTAGATAGGGAATTTCCCAGGACCACCTGCAAAACAGGAATATTTCCCTCCCACCCCCCTGCCAACTGGAATTGCTAAGGGAGTGTCCAAGTGGATTCTTTGGAGAACCTCCAGAACAGAAAGGGAAGAGTGAGTTAGACTTCCAATAGAAAGCCTAAAACTTAGACAAGTCAACACTCCATAAGCAAGGAGAAAAACAGATCAAGCAAACAAACAAAAAAATTAATGCAAGCAAAGAAAGCCTTCAACACAGTGGAGAGACATTTGGGATTCTCATTGGAATACAGGCAACCAGAAACTCACATGCCAGGGACACAATGAAGGGACAACATGGGAAAGGTGCAGGATAAATCCACACCAAGCTCTACCAACCCTGTGGGAGATTGCTACAGTGGGATCCCCCTGGGGATGGCCCAGGACACAGATCTTAGAGGAACAATTGCAGAAATATTCAAATAAATCAAAGAATATAAAGAACAAGTCAGAGAACTAAGGAGAGAGAATGAAAAACTCCAGAAAGACCTAGAGGAAGTGGAAACATTGTACAAGGAAACCAACCAGTGAAGTAAGGAGCTGCAGGAAGAGATTGAGAAGCTACAAAAGAAAGTGGAAATACTAAAGAAATCACAAGATGAAATGAAAAAGGAAAAGTCTCAGAAGTAGAATGGAGGAAGCAGAACAAAGAATATCAGACTTGGAAGATAACACAGAACAACTAAAAACCTCAAGTAAAGACTATGAAAAATTTAAAAATACACAAAAGTAGAACAACAAGAAACCATGGGACACTATGAAAAGATCAAACCTCCACATCATAGGAATAGAGGAAGGAGAAGAATCCCAAGAGAATGGTATTGATCAGATCTTCAACAGAATAATAGATGAAAATTTCCCCAAACTAAGGAAAGACAAACCAATACAAATACTAGAAGCACATAGAACTCCAAACAGACAAGATCAGAAAAGAAACTTCCCATACCATATTATAGTTAAAATGCTAGATGCCCAAAACAAAGACAAAATTCTGAAAGCCACAAGAGAAAAACAACAAGTAACCTACAAGGGGAAACCCATCAGAGCAATTCAAAGGACAGAAGAAAGGAGCAACCATCCCCAGGCACCTAGAAAGAGAAATCAATAAAAACATAACCACAGAAGTAGAAACCCCATGTGTCTCCACTGCTGTGTTCTATCCCATGAGCATGTGTGTATGCCTGATTGTCCTGTCAAAGGTCCCTTTCTGGCTTCCATTTCTTTACTAGTCCAACTAAATGGTTAAGTTTTCCAGTAGGTGTGGCAATCATTCTCCTTCCTTAGAGTAAATATATGACATTTATGAAATGGAAAACACAGTGCTGGCCTCACTATTATAATAATCTCAGCACTTGGGAGGTAGAGACAAGAGGATCGGGAGTTCATGTCAGGCTCAGCCACATCTACATAGCAAGTTAGACACCAACCTGGGCTATATAACATTCTGTTTCAAAGAAGCCAACCAAACAAAAAACAATGACATGATTCTTAATTCTTGCCCTTCTAGCAAGTTTGTCATCACATGGAAGTACATCTTTTGCCTCCCAATAAAACTCTTTCACATAAAGTGTTATGGGTTAGTTTGCGTTTCTGTGACAAAAGAACTGAGAAAAGAAGGATGCATTTTGGTCTCAGTTTCAAGAGGGTTCAATCTGTGTCTGCTTGGCATGAACTGGGACAGAATATCATGGTGGGGAGCTTGTGGCAGTGGCCAGAACTTAACTTCATGGCCTATAAGAAAGAGAATGCTGCTCCTCTGCTGCCTTTTTAAACTTTTACACCATCTGGGCCTCAGCCCTTGGAGAGGTTTCACTTATGTTCAGGATGGGTCTTTTGACCTCAGTTAATCATCTATAGAAAGACCCTCACAAACATACCTGGAGGTGTACCTCAACAGTCTCCTAGGAGGAGAAGAGACCCAGAGAACCATACACAGATGTTTGGTGCTATGGCAAAGTCTGGAGAGTCTGCCTTGTTGGGAAGGGATAATTTGTTCGGCAATTTTTAAAGTGTAGAATATCAGGTGGTGTGGAATGCAGAGTATGTGTGAGGAAGGAAAGGAAAAACAGACTTGGACTAGAGCTCTCATTGCATGAAACTGGTGAGGGACATTGTGTTATTTAGAAAGAAAACTTAGGTCCAAATTCCAGAGATTAGTTTGTAAATTTAAAGCAATAGGCTACTTTTCTTTGGTTTATTTTAAAATCAACTTTATTGAGGTATTGTTGGTATATAATTTGCTGCCTTCACTTAAAATACACAACTCCCAAAATACACAACTCCCTGTACATATCTATGAAATCATTGCCACTGTAGATTATTATAAATAGAGATTTGTATCCTCAGAGGTTTCCTTTTGGCTCATTTTCTGTCTGTTGCTCTCTGTGTCCTTGACTTGAATTGTCACAGAACTGCTTTTCTGTAATAACTTTAATGCATTGACTAAGAATTTACAGAAATGGGGCAATAGTCTGTTCTTCAGGTTTTTTTTTTAAGTGAACATAATGATCTTGGTATTATTCAATTTCTGTGTATACTTGTATTAGTTATTTTTCTCTTGGTGTAATAAAACAGCACACCCAAGGCAACTTATAGAAGGATGAGTTTATTTTAGGTTATGATTCCAGAGGGGTAGGAGTCCATCATGGTGGGGAAGGATTGTTAGGGAGGCAGCTGGAACCAGAAGCTGAGAGTTCACATCTCCAGCAGCAAACATGAAGAAACTCCACATCTTCTAAAGCTCCACAAATTGCACACCTAACTGGGGACCAAGTATCCAAATATGTGTGCCTATGGGCTACTTTTCTCATTCAAACCACCACAGTCTGGAAAGTTGTTTCTTTGATTGTTGATTAATATCCCATGGTTTATTTGTCACCTGTTGGAGCATCTGGATTATTTCCAGTATTTGTTAATTGTGCATAAAGCTGCTGTGGAATCTTTCCAGTTTTGTTTGTTATGAATAAAGCTGCTGTAAATACTTGTGTACAAGGCTTTGGACATGTGTTTTTATTTCAAAGTGATTGAATCATATTACATTCCTGTCAGCAGAGTTCTAGTTGCTTGACATTCTCATTAACATTTGGTATTTCCCATCTTTTTAATTATGGCCATTCTAATGGATATGTATGGCATATTATCATAGTTTTAATTTCTTCCTCCCTGGTGAAAAATGTGGTCCCCATATTTTCATGCCTGTCACAGGTCACATAACTTTATGGAATTCTCTCCCTTTCCCACTCCCACCTCCCCTCCAGTCTCCCTCCTTCCTTCCTTCCCTCTCTTTCCCCTCCTCTTTCTTCTTTGCTTCTCTTTTGATTTGAGATAGGCTGTCATGTATGCCAGGATGGCCTCAAACTCATTATATAGCCAAAAGGACCTTGAATTCCTGATCTTTCTGCTTTCACCTCATAAATGCTGGAATTCTAGGCATGTACCACCATGCCTGGCTAGCTTGTTTGCTTTCTGAACATGAGCCCTTCATTGACTATGTCCTTTATGAACACTTTCTCATGCTTTGCGGGCTCTCTTTCCATGCTTAGCAATGTCTTTTATAAAGCAAAATTTAAAATTTTGTTTTTATTCCAAATTTCTTTTAAAATATTTTTATTTATTATTTTTATTTTATGTGTATGAATGTATTGCTTGCATGTGTGTAAGTGCATCAGTGTCATGCAATGCCCTTGGAAGTGAGAAGAGGGCAGATCCCCTAGAACTGGAGTTACAGACAGTTGTTTGCCACCATGGATGCTAGGAATTGAAACCAGTTCTTCTGCAAGCGCAGCTAGTGCTCTTAACTGCTGAGCCATCTCTCCAGACCCTCCAAATTTCTTTTATAATGCATTTTTTTGTATACATCCTATTTAAGAAGGCTTTCCAAAACCTAAGGTCAATAAAATTTCTTCCTGTTTCCCTCTAGGAATTCAATTCTATGATACTTTAATTTAGGCGTATGACAATTTTGAGTTGGGATTTATACACATTTTGAGATAATAATTGACATTCTTTTAAAAACATGGAGGCTGAGGCCAGAGCAATGACTCAGCAGTTGAGAACACTGACTGCTCTTGCAGAAGACCTGGTTCAGTTCTCAGAACCCACATGGTGACTAACAACCATCTGTAACTTCAGTTCCAAGGGATTTGATGTCTTTTTTGTCCTCCATGGGCATTTCATGTGCTATACTTATGTACATGCCAGAAAAAACATTCATACACATTAAATAAAAATAATCAAATAAAAAAATTAGATACAAACAGTCCAATTATTTTATGCTATGGTTTGAATATGGCTTGCCCTCTCTGAAGCTCATGATGGTGTTTAACCCCTGTCCTAAGATTGTAAGAGGGTGGAAACTTAGTCAACTGTTGTTTTTAAAGGTGGGACCTTTGGAACGTGGTTACAGTTAGACAAGGTCTTCAGGGCAGAGCCCATGACTGAATCATGATGCCCTCAGAAGAAGAGTGGGAGAGACCAGACACAGTACATGCATGGGCTCCCTGTGTCTGGCAGTGGAATTACAGCGTCATCTTGGGACTTTGGCAGCAAGAAAGCCAGCATGAGATGAAGGCCCGTGACCTTAGACTTCCAGAACTGTGAGCCAAAATTCCTTAAAACTTACCTAATCAGTGGTATTGTGTTATTAGCAAGAGAAACTGGACTAATGCCTTCCAGAATCACTGACCTATTTGCCATGATTGTTCAGTGTCGTAGGCTACGGCAGAGTTGCTGTTTCTGGATCTATTCACACTGTTTCCCATGTCAGTCATCCGCCAACTCTACATCATCTTGATTACTGTCGATAGCATGAGTTTTCCATCTACTCTTTTTTTTTTTCAGATTTGTTTTGCTTATTCTAGATCCATCCAATTTGTAAGTAAATTTTAGAATCAACCTGTCAATTTCAGTGAAAATGTCTCTGCTGAAATTTTGACTGGATAGTTCAGAATCCACATGTCAACTTAGGTAGAGTTGACATCTTAACAATTGAATTTTTGAATGAACTTATGAACTTCCAATGAAACATGAATTAATGTCTTCCAATAAACCTTGAGCATGTTTTATTTCATTACTTGTGTGACTCTTCCTTAGTTTCTTTCAGCAATGTTCTATAATTGTCAATGAGAAGTTCTCACATGACTTTTGTTAAATATGTTCTTAAGGATTTTCTGTTTTGTTATGCTTACAAACACAATTTTTTTTTCTAGATAGGGTCTCCCTGTAGCCACAGCTGTCCTGGAACTCGCTCTGTAGACCAGGTTGGCCTTGAACTCACAAAGATCTGCCTGCCTGTGCTTCCAAAGTGCTAGGATTAAAGGTGTGCGCCACCACACCCACCCTACAAACACAATTCTTAATTTAAAGATTTTTAGATCTTTAGTATGAATATGCCAAAACACAGCTGTTTGAAGTATTAGTTTATATTTTGCAACCTTGCTAAATTTCACATTCATCCTTGTAGTCTCATTGACTCCTTAGCATTTTCTATGTAAATTCTCCTGCTGTCTACAACTAGAGTTCAGTTTTCTTTTCTTCTTTTACTTTTGACTTGATTTTAGTTTCACTTGCTTTTTTCTCCTTATTTTATTGTCTTATAACACGGTTTTGCTGTTTTTGACAAGGGAGGGTCTGAGGGCCCACAGTATGTTAGTATCCTTGTGTAGAGTGACAGGGAGAAGAGAAAATGAACATAGCATATACACAGAGGCTGGTAGGGAGGGTCTGGGATTTCTCAAAGAGTTGTGTGATGGTTTGTTTATTTTTAACTTCCTAATATATTTAGTAGACATCTCAAACTATTGGTCATTGAACATCAGGAAGGAAGCTGATGGAATAGAGAAAACAAAGATGTGCTGAACATCTGAGAGTTAGTTACAAGTAAGGCTAACTTATTACCTCTTTGTTGCATTTACTATTGCTTTCTGGGTCATTCATGCACAGATTCATTTGAGCTAGTTGGAAGGAAGGAGAAAACATGTTAGAAAGTATGAATATACTACACTGCTGTGGCAGAAAAATACTTGTGAGTGTCAGTCAGAGCTTTCTTCAGCAATTTTCAAGTTAGTCAGTCAGCTCGAGGGAAACAACTGGTTAAATCGCAGTGTGCTTTTCTGTGGCCACAGCAGGCTGTGGAGGCAGCTTCTGTCTCCAGTATCAATTTCGAGGTCATTCCTACTTCCGACAGACCCTTTCCTTTTTTTTTTTTTTTATGAGACAGGTTCTCCCTTTAGTCCCAGGTTGGCCTTGAACTCACAGAGATCCGCCTTCTTCTGCCTCCCAAGTGCTAGGATTAAAGGCGTGCGCCACCATGCTGGGCTTCAGACCCTTTCTTTTATACTCCTAATAACAGTACTTAAGGAAGATCTGGGGGGCTGGAGAGTTGGCTCAGTGGTTAAGAACACTGACTGCTCTTGCAGAGGACCCAGGTTCTCTTCTCAGCACCCAGTTGGTGGCTAACAACCATCCTAACTCCAGTTCCAGGGGATCAGATGCCATCTTCTGACCTCTGTAGGTACTGCACTACACAGTTGCCCTTACATACATGCAGGCAATAAACTCCTACACATAAATGAAAAATAATAAATAAAATATTAAAAAAGATCCAAGCTCTTTTCTGTGATTAATTCCTATCTTGACTCCACCCTTCATCCACTGAATTTTAATATGTGTCTCATTGTATCAAACGTCTCAAATGAATGAAAGCACAAATACAGTATCAATATAAATAAGGGAAAGGGAGCAACATTTATTGCACATTTACTACATAATGTTGATAAGATGCTATTTAATCAAAATAAGGTCCAAAAAAAGTTTTCATCCTTATTACCAATGTGCTTATCCTTTTGAACCCAGTGTTTCATGGATAAAAATGGGAGAATGAATTTGATCTTCAGTCTAAACAAACTAAACGTGTATTCCATGGCTCTTCTGATTCTCTAATACTGCTTCGGTATGCGATATCTTATATGTACACTAACTTGTAGGTATGTACTAGCTGATTAGTCACTGATTTATGATACTAGACTGCATATTCTTTGTGTATAGGAGCATGGTCACCATCATATATGCCCAGCCCCAGCACAGAACATGGCAAACAGTAAGAACCCTATGCCAGATGGTCAGATTGATCTAAATATAAATAGAATCATGTTTATATTTGCTTTATGTATTTGTTCATTTGTTTTGGGTGTTCATTTTTTTCTTCATTGGTTAAGTACTCAGGTCTAGAGTGTGAATCACATGAAGAAACAAGTCTGTTTGAGCTAGTGATACAAGCTGTGGTAGAAGAATGAATGTTAATAATCTGGCTTTGGGAGAACAGAAAAGGGGAGAATTTGATATTATACATGAAGAGTGGTGCAATGTGAAATAAAGAAGACACTCCCAACAGAAGTTCAAGTCCTATGTAAGACTAGAATTGAAAGAACATGATACATTCAAGAAAAGGTACACTGCTCAGTGTGGGTGGGAGATAGGATGTTCAGCAGAGGATGGTCAAACACCTACATGAGAAGGTTGTAATTTCTGTTACAGCTTCATCTCGAAATGGTTGACAAAAGTATGTAACTAGCAGGTGGAAGGAGCAGATTATTAATTTACCATGTATTTTGGGCTTCTTTATGGAAAGTGATTGAAGGGAACAGGACATCATTTGGGATATAACTGCTGATTCCAGGTTTAAAATGATCGGTCTACTATAAGGGAAGAGGATGAGATCAGAGAGAGTGGGTAGAATTAGAAAAAAAGTAATGGAGATGAATAATGTAGGCACTGATAAATTTGGGAAGTAATGAAGGAAGAGTTGAAAGGGTGAGTCCAAGCTAGGGACTTGAGAAAAGTGGAGAGTGGAATGACAGCAAATGTGTTCTCAAAGCCAGATGCAGGACTGGCCTTCAGAAGAACACTTCAGGTGAATTATTCCCAGGTGACCCAGGACAGAATCATTCTATTTCTTTCACTATTATCACCCCCATCACTCTTTTCAGCACCATCACTATCTGAGTCATGTACTCATCACTGATTCCTTCTCCTGAGCCTGTCCTCTACTTTGAACTAGTCAGCATGGACTCTCTCTCTCTCTCTCTCTCCTATATAGATATAGATAATATATATATAGATATATATATATTTGAGACAGGGTCTTACTGTATAACTCAGACTGGCCTAGAACTAGGGATCCTCATGCCTTGGTCCCCTCAGTGCTGGGATTACAGACACAAGTCTCCATGCCGGGTTCATCAAGGCCTTTTCTGCTACCAATGTCTCTTGGGTCAACCTGTGCTCTGTTTGCACTGTGATAACTCAGTATTCTAAGTCCATATTCTTGTTGCCTGCAGTCTTCCCTACCAGAATTCTCCTCACTCTGCCCCATGCCTGTCATTGACATGCAGTGCCTCCAGTGCACCAGGACTACAGTGACTTTCTTTAGACATTTCAGTCTTTATGGCTCACATTTCAAACATCCTCAGCCTTCTTCCCTAGCCAATTTTCCCCCATGCAGAAAAGATTTGCTCATGTATCTCTCCTACACCACCTCCCTAAAGTTTCATCCTTTAGACTCAGTTCAAGATTTCCACAGAAATCTGGAAATCTCTCTGGTCCCCCAAATCCCCTGAGTACATGACACAGATTTTACTCAGTTTTTTTGTCTTCTTCTCCAAGTTAGTCATATCGGAGTAGGTACTGCTTTTAAAGCTGAGACTGGAGGCTACTTCCCTGGCTTGTGACACACACAGAGGAGAACTGGAGTGGGGTCGGCTTAAGGGGGCAATTTTTCTCGTAGGTGCAGTTGGATGCTGATTGTACTAATACAGACATTCGTCTATCGCATCTGTGATACCCTTGATGAGTTATGTCCTGTCTAGTCAATAGCAGTGACTATATCTGCTACCAAGAGACATAGCAGAACACAGGGGTCCCCTCTTAGGGTTCTCAGTCTCATTAATAAAAGAACTGAAGAATGGACCCCAGTGGAAGATTAAGGAAAACTTAGTGGGGCTGTTGACCCCATGGCTGAAGAGGGTATGGTACTGGATTACTACAAGTACATGTTAGAGACTGTGCCAGAGGGCACAAATACATTTATTTTCTATAACAGGCAATTTATATAGGTTTGGGATGGATAGCATGATATCCCCTCCCAGCGGCCAATCCTAGATCTCTACCATCAGACACCATCCTAACTCGTGGGGTATACCCAGAAAGGGATATGTAGATGAACAAGTGAGCTTGTGGGGCCAAGTGAATGCTAGTCTGCACATGCACAGTGTAGCCTGATCCAGGACTGCTGTCCCATACAACTTGATTAGAGTTTAAAAGGAAAACCTCCAGGAAGGGCTAGCTCTAAATCTCAGCAGCTGACCTGAGGAGGAGGAGAATAGAGGCAAGGGGGAAAGCCCCTCCAAAACACTTTAAAGCCAGCATGAAGGTCAGACACATGGTGAAGTAGCAGCCATATGACAGGCAAGGGAGCTTTAAAGAAAGAGTAAAGAAACCCAATTTGCCAGAGCAGCCCCGAGTGTTAGGGAAAGTTAAGAAGAGATAGAGGGAGTGCACAGTGGTTAGAGCAGGGACTTGGCAGGACCACCTGAAGCACAGGTAGGAGCAGGGCACTTCAGCCAGGAAGATTTTAGGATAGATATACTCCTGCGTTGTTGGTTGATTGATTCGTTGGTTGGATAGCTAAATCTTTGTCTTGTGAGAATGGTGGGGTGGAGTTGCCCTGCTAGCTGGGATTAAAGGTGGGCCTGTTAATTCCCTGTATGGTGTGGCTGTCAGGGCAGAGTTACCCTTGTAGCTGGTATTAAAAGTGGGCCTGTTGCCACTGTGAGACTTGAGTGGGCAGTGGTTAGATGAGGGACTTGGCAGGATAACCTGAAGCATAGAGTAAGTCAGGCATATCCCACCCCCCCTGCCAACTGGAATTGCTGAGACAGTGTCCAAGTGGATTTTTTGGAGAACCTTCAGAAGAGAAAGGGAAGAGTGAGTTAAACTTCCAATAGAAAGCCTAAAACTTAGACAAGTCAACAAGGAGAAAAACAAATAAAACAAACAACAAAGGCATCTGAAAGAGGGAAGCAAAGCAAGCCTTCAATACAGTGAAGAGGCATTTGGGATTCACATTGGAATACAGAAAAAGGGAAACCCACATGCCAGGGACATGATGAAGGGACAACATGGAAAAGGTGCAGGATAATTCCACACCAACTCTACCAACCCTGTAGGAGATTGTTACAGTGGGATTCCCCTGGGGGTGACCCAAGAAACAGACCTCAGAGGAACAATTGAAGAGCTATTCAGAGAAATTAAAGAATATAAAGAACAAGTCAGAGAACTAAAGAGAGGGGATGAAAAACTCAAGAAGGAACTAGAGGGAGAAAATGACAAACTCCAGAAGGAAGTGGAAACACTGAAAAAGGAAGCTAACCAGTGAAGTAAGGAGCACCAAGAAGAGAGTGAGAAGCTCCAAAAAGAAGTGGAAATACTAAAGAAATCATAGGATGAAGTGAAAAAGGAAATAGAATACTCATCCAATCAAGAAGAAAGGAATGGAAAAAGCCTCAGAAATAATCTGGAGGAAGCAGAACAAAGAATATCAGACCTGGAAGATAACACAGAACAACTAAAATGCGCAAATAAAGATTATGAAAAAATTTTAAAATACATAAAAGTGGAACAACCAGGAAGTATGGGACACTATGAAAGATCAAACCTCCACATCATAGGAATAAAGGAAGAAGAATCCCAAGAGAATGGTATTCATCAGATATTCAACAGAATAATAGATTAAAATTTCCCCAAACTAAAAAAAGACAAACCAATACAAATACAAGAAACACATAGAACTCCAAACAGACAAGATCAGAAAAGAAACTCCCCATGCCATATCATAGTTAAAATGCTAGATGCCCAAATCAAAGACAAAATTCTGAAAGCCACAAGAGAAAAACAACAAGTCACATATAAGGGGAAACCCATCAGAATTACAACTGACTTCTCCAAGCAAACCATGAAAGCAAGAACATGGAGCAAAGCATTCCCAGTGTTAAAGGATTATGGTTCTCGGCCGCCATGAAACTCCAATTCCAGGAGAACTCCAGTTCCAGGGGAGTCCGATGCCTTCTTCTGACCTCTGTGGTGTTGCACGACACGGGTGCACAGACTTGCATGCAGACAGTGCATTCATACACATACAGAAATAAAAAAAAAATTAATAAAAAAAATTTAAAGGATTATGGATGCCAACCCAGGTTACTCTACCCAGCAAAAATGTCCATTATAGTTGAAGGAGAGAGAAAAATCTTCCATGACATAAACAAGATGAAAAAATACATGTCTGGAAAGCCAACCCTTCAGAGAATACTTGAAGCAATTCAAAGGACAGAAGAAAGGAGCAACCATCCCCAGGCACCTAGAAAGAGAAATCAATAAAAGCATATCTGCAGAAGTAGAAACCTAAACCAAAATCAAAAATGGAAAATAAGGTGAAAGGAAGCAACATGCATCTTTCAATTATAACCTTAAATATTAATGGACTAAACTCCCCAATCAAAAGACATGACTGGGAGATTGGATTAGGAAACAAGACCCATCTACATGCTGTCTACAAGAAACCCATCTCAGTCTCAAAGTTAGGCACCAACTTAAGATGAAGGGATGGAAAAAAAATATTCCAATCAAATGGTACCAAAAAGAAAGCAGGTGCTGCTATTTTAATATCAGATAAAATAGATTTCAAAGTTAAAGAAATCAAAAGAGACAAAGAAGGCCATTACATCTTTATCAAAGGAACAATTGACCATGAAGACTTCACAATCATGAAAATATATGCACCAAACTCTGGTGCACCATACTTTATAAAGACAATTCTTCAGGACCTCAGGGCAAAGATTAACCCCAGCACACTAATAGTAGGGGACTTCAATACCCCACTAAGTCCTTTGGACAGATCAATAGGACAAAGAATAAACAGAGAGACATCTGAATTGAATGAAACAATACATCAAATGGACCTCACAGACACATCTACCGAATATTCCACCCAAACACCAGAGAATACACTTTCTACTCAGCACCCCATGGAACATTCTCTAAAATAGACCACATACTGGGAC
>VZQC01014231.1:1980311-2011183 GCA_009823505.1 Rhizomys pruinosus | reverse complement strand
TTTTTGAGGCTATGTGATTGGGAAGGTCTCCTTATATTCCTTCTCCAGTTGCTTATTGCTGGTGTAAAAGAAGTCTACTGATTTTTCTAGGTTTTTATTTTGTATCCTGCCACTTTACTGAAACTTTCGATTGTTTCTAAGAGTTTTCTGGTGGAGTTTTTAGCATCCCTGAGGTAAACTATCATATCAGCTGTAAAAACGAATAGTTTTACTTCCTCTTTTCCAATTAGTACTCCTTTAATTTCACTTTCTTGCCTTATTGCCCTAGCGAGCATTTCAAGCACTATACTGAAGAGGAGTGGCGATAGTGGACAGCCTTGTTGTGTTCCTGCCTTTAAGGAGAATACTTCCAACTTTTCTCAATTTAGGATGATGTTGGCTGTGGGTTTCTTGTATATGGCTTTGATTACATTGAGGAATGATCCCTCCAGTCCAATTCCCTCTAAGACTTTAAGCATGAAGGGATGCTGGATTTTGTCAAAAGCTTTTTCTGCATCAATTGAGGTGATTGTGTGGTTTTTGTCTTTAAGTCCATTTATGTGTTTTATGATATTTATTGATTTATGTATGTTGAACCATCCCTGCATCTCTGGTATGAATCCAACCTGGTCATGATGGATGATCTTTTTGATGTGGGTCTGAATGTGATTTGCAAGTATTTTGTTGAGAATTTTTGCATATGTGTTCATCAATGATATGGGTCTATAATTTTCTTTCTTGTTTGTGTCTTTGCCTGGTTTTGGTATTAGAGTGATGCTGGCTTCATAGAAGGAATTTGGGATATTTCTTTCTGTCTGTATCCTTCTGAAAAGTTTGAGTAGTAATGGTTGTAAGATCTCTTTAAATGTTTTATAGAATTCTGCTGTGAAGCCTTCTGGGCCTGGACATTTTTAGTTGGGAGGCTTTTTATTACATCTTCAATTTCCTCAATTGTTATGGATCTGTTTAAGCTGTCAATATCTTCTTGGTTAAGCTTTGGCAAATCCCAAAATTTCAGATATTCATCCATTTCTCTTAGGTTTTTAAATTTAGTAGAGTATAGGTTTTTGAAGTATTCTTGTATGATTGTTTGGATCTTTTCTGTATCTGTTGTGATGTTTTCCCTTTCATCATGAATGGTATTGATTTGGAGTTGCTCCTTCTTTCTTTTGGTTAACTGGGCTAGAGGTCTGTCTATTTTGTTTATCTTTTCAAAGAACCAGCTTGGATTCATTGATTTTTTTTGTATTGTTTTCTTTGTTTCTATTTCATTGATTTCTGCTCTGATTTTTGGTATTTCTTCCTGTCTGTTGGGTTTAGGATTCATTTGTTGTTGTCTTTCAAGTGTTTTTAGCTGCTAAAAGCAAGCAGGAGTGGCTATTCTAATATCAGACAAAATAGACCTCAGAGTAAAATTAACCAGAAAAGACAAAGAGGGTCATTATATCCTTATCAATGGAACAATTAACCAAGAAGATCTCACAATTTTAAATATTTATGCATCAAACTCTGGTGCACTGAACTTTATAAACACAATCCTTCAGGACCTCAAGACACAGATTAATCCCAGTAAGCTAATATTGGGGGACTTCACTACCCCACTGAGCCACCTGGATAGGTCAACTGGAAAAAAAATAAACAGAGACATCAGAACTGAACAACACAATACACCAAATGGACCTCACAGATATCTACAGAATATTCCATCCAAACACCAGAGAATATACTTTCTACTCAGCGCCCCATGGAACATTCCCCAAAATTGACCACATACTGGAACACAAAAGAAACCTCAACAAATACAAAAGGATTGAAATTATTCCATGCATTCTATCAGACCACAGTGCAATAAAGCTCAATATTAACACCAGGGTAAGCCCTACTAACTATATGAACACATGGAGACTAAACAACACAATCCTGAACAATGAGTGGGTCCAGAGAAGAAATAAAGAATGAAATAAAAGCATTCCTGGAACTAAACAAAAATGACAACACAACAAAACCTGTGGGATACATTAAAGTCAGTCCTAAGAGGGAAATGTATAGCCCTAAGTGCCCACATTAAAAAAACAAAACAAAACAGAAAGAGAACAAGTAAAGGATCTAACACTGCAGATTTTTTTTTTTAAATATGGAATGCTTCATGAATTTGCATGCCATCCTTGCACAGGGCCATGCTAATCTTCTCTGTGTTGTTCCAATTTTAGTACATGTGCTGCCGAAGCTTGCATCTGAATGATAATTTTTAAATATTTAAAAAGAGATAGAAGAAAAGGAGAAGGTATTGGACTGCTGCCCACTTAGGGATTGCACTAAGGGGCAGGGATTCCCGGCAGAAAACAGTCACCATCTCATTACCACACTGCCTGTTTCTTTAACATGATATAAAGTGAACCTACCTTCCCAGGGATGTTTTGTGCACGGTTGACTGACCTGACTTAACTGGAATGTTGGGTCCCCATCCCCCATTAAGGTGCTTTTCTTGCTACTATAACAAGTCACAGTCCTGCTTAGTCAAACTCTGCACTTAGCCTTGCTCTCCATCACATTGCTGGGATGAGAGAGCCTTCTTTATCAGGCAGGCACAGTATTTGTCCCATAGGAACCTTTAAGAAGCCCTTGTTTTCAACCTGTCACCAACCCAGCAACATCTATCCTTTTGGGTGTGTGACAGTCTGTTATTTTTTGTAAATAAGTACTTTTTTTTCTTACAGAAACCACATTTTCTTTTTTTTTAAATTTTATTTATTTATTTTGTATGTGTATGAATGTACTGTCTGCATGTAGGTTTGTGCACCCGTGTCATGCAATGCCGCGGAGGACAGAAGAGGGTGTCGGATTCCCCTGGAACTGGAGTTCTCCTGGAATTGGAGTTACAGGTGGTTCTTAGCCACCATGTGGGTGGTGGGGATCGAACCTGGGTCCTCTGCAAGAGCAGTCGGTGCTCTTAACCACTAGGCCATCTCTCCAGCCCCAGAAACCACATTTTCATATCAAGGTTTATTTCAATATATATATATTGAAGATATATATATATATATATCTTCAATATATATATATATCAATATATATATATATATCTTCAATATAAATTTCAAGATATATATATATTCAATATATATATATATATTGAATATATATATCTTGAAATTTACATTATTATTATTTTATTATTTATTATAATTATAATATATATTATATACTATTTTTATTATTATTATATATAATAATATATTATTATTATTATTCTCTGTAACCCAGCAAGAAATACATATTTGCTTTACATTAGCACATTTCACAGTGTAGGCATGGGTGTTGGAGGAGATATGGTGACCCTAAGCATAACAGAACTGATCCATCTCAAGGTAATGGGTAGGGTACAGGGTGCTTACAGTCTTTACAAAGGAAGATAGTTCTTTTTAGGTGACTGTGCCCCAAACTATTTTGTTTGCTTTCCCCACAGCCCCAAATCCTTTCTTCTTAGGAGGCTGCCTTATGTACACAGGGCATCTTTGCCTAATATTTGTGGTGTAGTTGGGTACCTGCAAGGTAATAGGTCGGGAAAGGAGAGGGCCCTGGCTTCTGCTCCTACTGCCTTCATGCTTCACGATTCTTCTAGCAGAAGGTTGACTGTCTATGGTAAGACTTGCCAGGCATCACCCCCATCTCTGAACTATCGAGACTCCATTTCAGTATTCCCTCCCTGGGTCCTTCTATGTCCAGGAGTGATGACAGATTCAGTTATAGCTGGTCCGAGTACTTTGGCATCCCTTGCTGATTCTCCTTGCCCTGTTCATTGAACTCACCTTGGTGAAGCTCTTCAGTGTGTCATCTGTCTGCTGCATGGATCCTAATTAGTGTTGTGCCCTTGCAGAGAGAGCCTGGACTTAGCTCTGCAGTGATGGGGCGATTCCCCTGGCTTTCTTCCCCATGATATTGCACAGGATGACTGGCATCACAAAATCACTTAGTACTCTAGATTAAGAAAGATAAAAACAAGCCAGACTCAATACTTCTGTGTGAACACAGGGTTCCTTTTGAAAACACATGCTTCTAGAGTGAACCCTGTCAGTGCCAGTCTTCAGAATTTTCTTTTTGTGCAGTGGGATTGATCCTTCTCTCTTTTTTTTTAATTTATTTTTTAAGGGATTCTACAATACAATGACACAGTTGTTTGCAGATAGCATTGATGTCACTCATTATGTCATACAATCAGGTAATTGGTGCATTTCGCAAGTATCTATGTCCAAATTTTGAACAATCCAAGGTTCCCATAGACCAGTTGGAGAAGCTTGTATGCACAGACATGTTGATCAATCAGGAGTCCAGACTATATTCCTGTAGTCTCATGATTCACCCCTATCTCTCCACAGCCCTTACAATCTACCACGCCTCCTCTTCTGCAGTTTGTTCCCTGGGCTTTGGGAAAGGGGCACAAGTGGGTGAGAAGAAAACAGTCTAATTTCTTTGGAGTTGTCATTTTGGACTCCAGTCTGTTCAGGTTGTTTCCCTTCATGGATTGACAGCTTTCCCAGTGATACCCTTTTTAGTCATACTAACAAAGCACAAGCTATTGGATGTACAGGCATTTAAGCAGTACCACTTATTATGTCAAGCTAAGCTGTGAGCATAGACACAGATGCTTGGATGGCATGCTAATCCGCAAACTGTGGTTTCTCTATAAAGGGTGACAAGTTCTTACTGTGGCTCACAACATCGCCCAACCACCCGAGGACATAAGCTTGTGGCATCCGCTGTGAGTTATTCCTCCAAGGAGAGAGCTAATAGCCAAATAGATTTGGGATATATATAGACACTTGGCTGCCACTGTTGCACAGTATCTCCAGGCTGTTGAGGTGTAGCTGATATTGACGGAGGAGCCTTGCTTGTCTCAGGGAGACCAATATTTTGCTGTATTGCTTTAGTGGCCTTTGGTAACACTCTCTAGCCTTTTTAGAGGCCAGTTGTACGCTAGCAAGTGACATATTATAACATTTTTCATGCTCACACCAGGTCTTCGACAACAGGGACTTACTGCCTTTCTCCTTGCATATATCCCACTTATAGACAAAAGGCCTTTATAATTGGGGGGGGGGCGGGTTTGAATCCCCTAGCCAACACCTCCTAGGCAGAATAATTCATTGCTGATGTAAGAGCTTTCCTAATATATATTGAATTTATGTCAAGAATATTAAAGAACAGGATATTTCAATGTATATAAGAAACAAGAAAATCTACTTAGAGTTGGTGGCACATTGTTACCGTGTGACAAAAATGTCTAAACGTTCTCCAATCTCAGGTGCTTTCATCTTTATCATCAAAACACTAAAATGGAAAGTGTGGAACATAGAAACTCCATTGAAAATGGGGAAGTAAAGTCTGAGACCAGTGAGCAGATAAGAAAGCACGTGACAACTATATGAGCTCCATTCGGTCTGAATCACTTTCCAGGCTTGTAACAGTCACGGCACACATGCACTGTGACATGCACACTGTTATTCTAAGTGCCTATAAAACCTGAAATTGTTATCTACATTTTTTTTTTTTTTTCTGGTAGAAAACCTGAGACCCGGATCCTTCTCTTAACAGGGATCCCAATTAGCTGTGAAGGATGTTATCTTATTTGACAGTAGCAGTATTTGGAACAGAACTGGCCTGTCCAAATCACAGCAGAATAACTCTGATCTTACAGGTCTAACATACTGGTTAGAATCCTTTACATACCTACCAAGTTTTCCACTGTCCTCGAGGATGATCTGACAGGGCTGTTCCATGATGATCTACAGTTCAATGCCACCACCCTCAGCATAACTTGGAGATGTTTGTCTGCACTCCTGCTTCCTGTTCAGTGGGGACGTGCTCATGTTTGGAACTGGATAAGCCCCTAGCCATCACCCAGCCTGGGGGAGAAACTTGAACCAGACACCTGAGTGGAGTGTGCTGATCACTGGAGGCCTCAGTGATTCTTGTTTTATTATTTGGTCTTCTTAGATCATGTTCCTGAAAGAAATTTCTGAGTTATTTTAGCAGGTGCTCTCTCTGCTTCTTGCTTCTTGATCCCTTCCAGCTGCAGAAGCCGTTCTTCCCCTCAGTGTGTTCTCCGGGAAGGACTTTCTTGATGTACTTTGAAAGTAGGGCCAACACATGAGAATCTTAAGCTAACATCTCCAAAGCAGAAGTTTACTATCAGTCTGGTCAGACATACATAGAACAAGTTACTTAGTGGAAGAATGATATAAATCACTCAATAGACAGTGCCAAAACCTCCACTGCATTCCTTTCAGAATCCAAACCCTCATCTAAAAACTATGAAGGGAAAATGGACTGTGAATAGCTACAGAGGGAGTGTCAGGAATTCATCCACCTGATGGGACCACCTGCTACTCCACATTCACACCCTGTTTCACATCCAGCTGGGAATCAAAAGTCCTGAGCTCTGTGTGCAGCTTCAAAGGCAAATTACTAATTTTGATTTGTCAATTATACTTTAAGGAATCTGGGAAAACAAAAGCCAGGACTTTCTGCCTTTGAAAGGAGGGTGATCCCTGCTTGCCTTGCATATTGCTGCCCATGCTGGCAGCTTCTGGTACCCCCAAGCTTGTGATGTCCTCAGTCTGTGCTTATCCCTTTCTGTGTTTTTCTTGTGTATCTTTCTTCATGTGGCTGCCTTGTTATAAGGATACCTATAGGCCCATCTTAATTAGGCTATGTCTAATTAAATTTGCAGCAATTGTATTTGGAGATAAATTCCCATTTTGTAGTAATAATGGTGGTTGGTTCTGTCCACACCCATACTCTGACTAAACTCACGGCCTCCTTATAGTAGTCAAAGCCTCAACCACAGAGTACAAACTTAGCCTCTCTTTTTACTTCAGTTTTTTTCTTGGACTTTCTTTTTTGAGGTAGGGTCACATACTATATGTAGCCCAGGATATCTTGGAGGTCACTATGTATTCCTGGCTGGTCTCGAATGTGTGATTCCCCTTTCTTGACCGCCTATGTCCTGGTTTTATATGCTTGAGCCACTATGCTTGGTGTTCTTTTAACTTTTTTTCAATAGTTAACACATGCTAGCCTTGAACTCACTCTTTATTCCATGCTGGCCTTGAACTCATAATCCTATCTCCTCTGCCCCTTAGAGTCTGTGATTATAGGTATGTACAATCAGGCCAGGTAATTTCACTGTATGTTTTTATGGGGATAGAGAGATATAACTCAATGCATTCAAGATAGAAATTAGAATTTAAAAAAAAATTATGGTCTACCAGTGAACTGCACTCATTGCTGGCCCAGAAGGCAGAATCTTGAAGAGGGGAGTGAAAACCTTTAAAATACAACATCGGTATGATAGTGCGGATGATTTTCAGAAATTGGAAACGTGGCAGCAAACAGTATGCTTCGCCACTTGAGAGACCCCTGAGCCCACATCTGGGATGCTCTTCACAGCCTCGGCATCACATCTGGATGCCATTCAGTTCATAGCTGCTTAGATGGGCTCTATACAGGGGAGGGGGATGAGAAGATAAAATGTTTATCTGGTGGCCACAAAGGCACAAAAACAAAGGACAGAAAGGAATGAGTGCATCCATTTAAGCACAGCACATTGGGGGGATTTATTCAGGGGATTTCAATAATATAGCTTCCCTGGTAAGAGTTCTGTCTCATGCATTCTTCTCTGGAAACTAGGCAATGTCAGTCAAAAACACCCATCTATTCTGCCCCTGTGCTCATTGACTAAACTTGTTCTCTTCCTTCAAGGAGAAAATGTACTAATAATATTGACAAAAATATGTTCATCCCAACATAATTTTAGTATAGGTGTGACATATATATATATATATATATATATATGCATATTTTGAAGCAATACAAATTGGAGGGAGAAACAACAATAAAGGAACTGGGACAAAGAACTGACTGAAACAGTAAAGTTCTCTCCCAAACAATAATCCTCTGCCTTGAAAAACTTTAAAAAGACTTGGAAAAAGATACAAGACATGTATGGCAGAATGCATGAACTTGGGTGGGGTGGGGGGCTTTGAAAGGAAAATGAGTCTAAACTGGACTGAGAAATGATGTATGAAATGCACAAAACTTCAATAAAAATATTAAAACAAATAAGTTCATCAAGAGTTTGAGAAACTTTCTGTAAAGGACATTACAATGTCTAAATATCTCTGTGGAAACTTCACACCTCAATCAATGCAGAAGAGAAGTAGCAGGTAAGTCCCTAGACACCAGAGGTTTGGAGTAAGATAACCTCTCAGGGAGCAAATCCCTGGAGAAACTTATTCTCTGGCTGGAGAGAGGGCTCAGTGGTTAAGAGCACCAACTGTTCTTGCAGAGGACCCGGGTTCGATTTCCAGCACCCTCATGGCGGCTAAGAACCATCTTTAACTCCAGTTCCAGGGGAATCTGATGCCCTCTTCTGACCTCTGTGGCATTGCACAACACGGGTGCACCAATCTACATGCACACAGTACATTTATACACATAAAAAAAAAAAAAGAAAACTGATTCTTCATTGCTCAGCACCCACTGATTATTGCCTGTAGTTCTTCATCTTGGGGTGTGGCCACTTGAGATTTCCCCCATGTGCTTTGGTATGTCATCTGGTTTTGTTCTTATATGTAGTTCTTATTAGATTACTGCACTGTGGAGATTTCATTGACATGGCTTCCCTATCATGTCTAGAATGCATTGAACAGCAGCAGGTGTCTTGTCCCTCGGGCTCTTCAATTCTTCCTATTCCTTCTCTCCTGATGTTTTCTGAGCCTTACTTAGGTGGACAAGTTGCTTTGTAAATGTCACTTAGGACTGAGAACCACTTATTCTTTTTTCTCCCAGCCACTTATTCTTCGTGTTAGACCAGTTGTAGAATTTCATAAGTTTCTATCTTTTGAAAAAAAAAAGAACCTTCTTTGTTGAGTGGTAAGAGGTACATTTGTCTATAAATATAAGGATACTTGTTTAGAACATAGTAAGAAATTACACTGATCTAGGGAAGTGACAGAAGCAGGTTTTCCCTAGGGTCTATGCCATTTCTAGCCATGTGTACATGTTTACTGTGTTTACAGTACCAAGCTTGAGTTCTTGCCCACTGAGCAGGTTGGACAGCTGTTGATTACTTCCAAGATAAACTGGGTTTCCCCTTCGGCAGCTTGCAGTCAACTCTGCACATCAAAGGGTGGAGTCCAGATCTGAGAGAATGTTGTTCCTCATGAAGCACCAAGACGGCTGGCTCCTCCTCACATGCAGGCATAATCTCATGACAAAGATCCAGATCAGTTTTCTGGATACGTATTTGTGCTCAGTGGAACCTCAAAGTTCATTCAGACTAATGCTTTTTCACAGAGAGGGAATTTGAGTTGTAGAAACATTAACCAATGTGTTAATAACTAGATAGTGTGCCTCGTTTCACCCAGCTTCATCCAATGGCAGTTTTGTTGCTGCCGAGTGGTCTATAACCTATTTCTGTGGTTTGCTGGATTGAAGTTGAGTGCTAAAAGTAATCACCAAAGGGGGCATGGTGGCTCGTGCCTTTAATCCCAACACACTTGGGAGGCAGAGGCAGGCAGATCTCTGTGAGTCTGCATAGTGAGTTCCAGTCACCAAAACTTGGGATGTGGGACTTCAGTCACAATCTCATGTAGTGGTGATGATGAACAAGGAGAGGCTTGGCACAGAACCACTGAGGGCTCCTGCAACAAAAGAGGACTCTAGGAAGGTTTATATACTATCTCCTAAAACATTCACTACCAATATACATTTATTATATGACTACTATTTATGTAAACCTGTCTTGAGGCTGTTTATATTTTGGCTTTTACCACTAGTTCAGGTAATAAATTCCATATGTGTACTTCATTCCAGACAAGAAGCTCCTCTTGTTAACTAGGAGCTATATTTTATCAAAATGGAACTATATTTTATCAAAATGGATGCTGATATATCTGAGTGATTACCAGGACTGTCTCATAAAGTTCTTAGGGGACAAATGGATCTTTGGGTACCACTGGACCAAAGCACCATATTCAGACAATGAATTTCTACCATTTTTAGCCACCAAACCTTGCTGATAAATAAACCCTGAAAGGTACATTAGGTAAAATGACCAAGGCATGCACTAAGCTATGCAGCACACTCCTTGTGCAAGTCAACCTGTCACACACCTTCTTATTGCACTTTGCCTTCCGTCACTAGAGTATCAAGAGCATGAAGGCAAAGACTGATGCATATTAGGCACACAATAAACATTGCTGAAGAAAGACACCATGGAGACCCGAGGGCCTCCTGTGTTCTGATGAGAGAGCAGCCTGTGTTCTGATGCTGCCTCTCCAGGGCCACTCAGTGTCATATTTAATGGTTCGCCATGAAGCCCTTTCTTCTCTGTGGAATGGATTTTGACTTTTTTTTTTAATACAAAGCTTCGGAATAAAGCTTACACACAACTGTTAGCTTATTGAGACCATCTCAACAGCACTGGGTAGAAAACAAGGCACAGCAGTCATATCACTCTTGGGTATATACCCACAAGACTCATCTTACCACAGAGATACACGCACAGCCATGTTTATTGCAGCTCTCTGCACAATAGAGAAGAGCTGGAACCAACCCAAGTGCCCCTCACCAGTCTTCTTGTGCAGGGAGGTCTTGGAGATCCACTAATGGAACTTCAGCCAGTGTCCAGTCATAAAGAGGAAAGTCTGCTCATGCTTCAAAAAGGGAAGCCTGGTCTAGCAAGACCTGACTTTGTCCTCGAGTGGATGGAACTGGTAACTGAAAAGCCAAAAGGATGTAGGGGCTCTCCCCCCCAATAAAAAAAAAAACCCTGAGTGACCCTTGAGGATCAAATCCTTAAGTGACCTTGAGGAAACAAAAACCTTGGTTAATCTGGGCTAACTGTGTGGCCTTAAACATCCAAAAGGAAATTATAACCATAAATAAATAAATAAATAAATAAATAGTAAGGCCTGAGAAATTGAAATTGTACTTCAGGTATAAAACTTGAGATATTAGTAAAAAGACAGAAAATAAAAAATTTACAAAATTACAAAAAAGAAAACAAGGCACAGGAAATTCCCAGTCTGCAGATGAGAAACACTTGGAGGAGCTGATGCATGCACTCATGATTGTACTGGTGTGAAAAGGTAATGCCATAGACCCTACCGTAATTCTGAACCTCCAACCCCAACTTAGAAAAAGGGCATTTTTAAATTGATTCCTGAATGGACAGATGGCTCAGGGGTTAAGAGCACGGGCTGTTCTTGCAGAAGACCCAGTTTCCTATTCCTGCACCCACGAGTAACTGCCTGTAACTCCAGTTCCAGGGAATCTGACACCCTCTTCTGTCCCCCACAGGTACTGCATGACAAGAGTACACACAGGCATAATACTCATACACATAAAAATGAAAATAAATAAATAATATTATAACTCCAATTACCCATGTGCACATGCACATGCACACACAAAGCCTTTATAAAAGAATGTCAATGCTAATCTAATATTCTTTGATGTTTAAAAAAATGACAACCACAGATTGACATACATGTATTTTACTATATATAATATACATTATATATATTCTGCATAATTTCACCTTTTCATGATCTTTTCTCCCCTTTTGGAATTGGAAGAAAAAGTCACCTCTTCCTTCTATGGGCTTCCCAGTCTCTCCTTGAGGGTCAGGAGAGCAGAACAGACCCTTCCCGTTGGAGTCAGAGCATGAGGGAGTGAGAGAGGGTTGACAAGGAACTTAAAAGTTTTTGCAGAATTGGAAGGGGAAGATCTGGCCAGGAAACAGTTAAGAGACCATGAGATGCTCTGAGCTGCCAAGACCACCGTAATGCTCCTGCGAGATTAGACAGAGAACAGATGTGAAGCGAGCAGAGACCTTCAGAGGAAGATAGTGATGACATGAACTGACCTTGTCAGGGCCTGAAAAAGGGACCATGAGCTGTTTGAAGTCTTAATAGTGAAGCCATTTTTTATGGCCTCTCCAAGGTTATGTACTTTTACCCAACAGAAACTTTAATTACAGCCAGTTGTTTACAGGGAAGGGAAGTGAGCCCAGTGAGGACTATCAGGGTGACTGGACAGAAAATAAACAAGCTTGCAAAACAGCTGAATTTCCCTTTAGTTCTCTGTGGCTGATAAAATTCCCATCATCTCTAGAGATGACTTTTGTCTATTTTCTTGAAAGTGGAGGAATATACAGGTAAAGACGTCTTGGGCTCCTGACCCCACCTTGGCAGGAGCTCAGCCATGGTACTGTTTGAAGCCACCCTTTCCAGCAGTGAGGCAACTAGGGCTCTGCCTTATTCTGCCATGGGAGAGTAAGCCTCAATACCCACTTGCCTGAGGGGCACTGCCACAGGGACACCTGGGTATAGGATAGCCTCATCCAAGGATCTTCAAGTCAAGGATTTGAGGAAGGCCTGGTGCTATACCTCCCACAAGATTAAGCATGCACACGGAGGAGGCCCAGCTGCAGTGGAATATGAGCCAGAGAGGAAGGTAGGGGATTCAGCACACTGCTGAAAGAGTCCTGTGGATCCAAGGCCTTCTAGGAACTCTGGACTGAATATCTACCAGAGCCTGTTAATGGATCAGGAGCTCAGTGCAGTGAGAGAAGGAGGAGATGCTAGAATCTGGACAAATTCCCCTGAACATCTATGCAATGTCTGATCCCCTGAGGAAGGAACAAGGGAATTTAGCAAAGTGGGTATATGATGAGATGCTTTTCTGAGTAAGGCAGCTGGGCTTTCATGCATCCCTGGAAGGGTGTGTTGGGCTTCAGGTTTAGGAAAGCATCTGGGCAGTCTTGTGTATTGAGGCAGGTTTCAAATAGGTCTTTTTAGCCTTTTGTGGAAAGAGACTGACCAAGGCATCCAGGGCTCAGCATAAACTAATAGTACAAATCAACATCAGCTGCTGTTTTTCTCAGGTAGGAGTGTGAGTTAAAAGGCTATATGATTAGATTAGTGACGAGAGTGCTGTGCTTTCCGTATGTCCTCAGGACCAGCCTTCTCTAGGGCAGAGGCATGTGTTCTGCCTGTGGACTGTGTATATCACAGAGATGAGTCATTATTCTTAACCTTCCACTGTTGGGAATGTCACCGTCTTTGGAGCTAAGCAGTGTAAGTCTAAATCACAGCATAAACAGCTCCCTGCAAGATTTGTGAGAATTTCAATCATTCCCTCCCTGCTCAATTTCTTCTTAATATTAAGTTAAAGTCTCTGCAGTTGAAGGCATGGAAAATTCGATATTCAAAGACACAGTTTTAGAATAAGGGTCATTTCTGGGAAGGATAATCTAGGGTAACATTGTTTTGGGGAGCTGGTGTGCATGTTTACTGGGGAGGGCTGTTTCAAAGTTGGGAGGGAAGCAGAGATCTAGGGGACTCCACAGAAAGGGATGAAGAAGGCCGAGTAGAGCCTTGCTTTACTGACATATTCTCACTGCCTAAGGCTTATCTTGCCTCCTGTTCCTCTCAGTTCTAAATCTTGGTACTGGAGGGCTTGTGGAGACTTGCTCTTCTCTAGGGCAGTGGTAGAGGTCTTTCTGTTTCCTGTCCTACATCTGAGTGCAGGGAGACTGTCAGTAGTGAGCAGGCCACATGTGATTGAAGTTTGTATCACCCTACCCAGCTTGGGAGCTCACAGATAATGCTCTGACTCACCCAGTGGATAAGATATGCGTACTTCACAGCAGTGTCTGGCCCAACTTTGTTCATGCCGTTCCACTCTCTTGCTTCTTCCCATTGTGACCTTCTGTTCATCCACAAGACTTAACGAAGTGTCATGTCCTTTTACCGACCTTACCTTGTCTTCATGTGATTTCTCCTAGAAATACATGTATAAAGTGTTCTCTTTAATCTTACCTTGTTAGAGGCCATTTATATCTTATTCTCAGCATATGGCATGGCATTTGGTGAGTAACATGCAGTTTGTGAAGTGATGGATTGATTTGGGATTCAGAAACCTACCTCTCAGGGACCTCCTTAATATTCCTAATAGGTTTCAAGCTTACATGTGACCACACTCAGCATCATAGGGTAAAACTGTGCCTGCTCTAGAATGTGAGCAGTTCTGTCTACTCATGTCAACTATCTACAGAAGGTAAGTATACCTAATTATTAAAATGTCCAATGTACCTGTATTAGTTATTTTTCTGCTGCAATGATAAAACACCATCACCAAGACAACTTACAGAAGAACTATAAGCCCAACTTATTGGGTTTATAGTTCCAGAAGGTGAGTCCATCACGGTGGGGAGGCATGGCACGAGGCAGCCAGAGCAGGAAGCTGGGAGCTCATACCTTTAAGCACTTGCAGGAAGCAAAGATAAAACCTGGGAATGGGATGAGGTTATGAACTCTCAAAATCCAACCCCAGTGATATGCTTATTCCAGTGAGGCCATACCACCTAAAAGTTCCACGACCTTCTCCAAATAGTGGCATTAACTGGGGACCATATACCAAGTGTTTAAAGACTTGAGGCTGTTGGGGATACATATCATTCAAACCCCAGTACCTGTAACACCTTCTGAACTTAGCATTTGAAAACACAGCTTTGAATGTGGCATATAAAAAAAGCTGACACCTACCTCTAAAGATACTGTGTAATGAGGGTGTTTTTTTAAATGATGGACATAGATGACCAAAATGTACAGAATAACATTCTTGGACAGGTCTCCTATATTAAGCTTTATATACCCAAGATTCAGGGACCATTGCAGAAGAGGGCTCAAAAGAGTGTAAGAGCCAGGGGAAGAGGTACATGACCATTTGGAAATAGAGTCTGATAGGCTCCTGGGTATATGAACCTACAGAAATAGCGTGATGAAAACTCAGCATAGAACTGTGGAAATGGGCAGTAGGACCCTGTCTTAACCAAAGAACTATTGGTAGTTGATTACTGCTGGATGAGGAACAGCTGATCTTCCTAAAGGGAGGAGTTTAGATCGGCTAACTAGACCTCACTGGACAGACTTGCATTGAGGGACATCTGGGACACTAACTTCACATGATAGGCCTTAACATCAATGACAGAATGCACGGAATCCCGTGGGGAGCTGGGAGGATGCAGTTAGGAAGGGGTTATAAAGATGATTAGGATATTCTGAATGAAATACTCATAAGTTCAATAAAAAAAAAAAGTTGGCAAATGTGGTCCATGAGAACTGACTCAAGTGTGACTGTTGCTGGAGTAACAGTGCAGCTTGGAGACAAAGGTGTGACTTTGCCTTTCGGGCAGCACAGATGGACAAGGGTCTTGGACATTTTGAGTTCACATTTGAAATTTTGCCTTTGTTTCATTGCAGACTCTTCTGATAGAACTTCTCTAAAGCAGCTTATTCCCAAGAACTGATTTTTTGGTCTTTTCGAGACAGGGTCTTCCTGTAGCCCCAGCTGTCCTGAAACTCACTCTGTAGACCATGCTGTCCTTGAAGTCACAAAGACCCACCTGCCTCTGCCTCCGGAGTGCTAGGATTAAAGGCGTGCACCACCATGCCCGGCACATGGCCTTAATTTTTAATTTGAAAGAAATTGCAATGCAGTGTTAAGAATCTGTGGGACAATTGCAGCAAAAGCAAAGAGACTCGGTGACATGTCAGTGCAGACGCACCACACCAGCCTGCACAGCATTCATTCTTCACCTTTCACTGAGGGGAATATTCAGTCTTTCTTTTCCATAAGACACGGGACCATTTTTCCTTCTTTCATATTCTCTGTCTTCTTCCTTCTAGCTATTATGAGCATTTTCAAATATACCTAAACTAGTGAGAATACTAATTCGTGAAAATAACTCCCCTCCATTTTTATCTCTCAGCTGTAGTAATAATCAGTAATTTGTTCTCTTCTCTATAGGACCTTGGACCATGGAACTCATGATTTACAAGGTCTGTTCCAACTTTAACAAGATAGGGGTTTTCCATATCAGATGTTCCTGTTCCAACAAGTGTTTATCTGTAACAAAAAAAATATACAGGAGGGTATAAGTGCACTCAAAGTGCACTAACCTTTTAGTCTTGAGGATGCCCAATAACATGGCATATGAGGTAAATGCAGGCTTACTAAATGTACCTTCAAGACTAGCTCAGAGCTCCTGCTTTGAACAGGAATGTTGCACTGAAGTTGCTTTCAGATGGAAATGTAACATCATCAGCAATAGTGGGTAGTACTAATGACCAGCTTCTGCACAGTGCATCTTACACCGTGATCCTAACTTCAAGATCTGACTGCTTTACTTCCAAATCTTATGTCTCCCCAATTGGTTGTTGCATACATAGCACTATTTAGTCTTTTTTACCTTTTCCTTTCCCCACTCCTTTTATCTTTAATCTAAGAAATTATTGTTGGACATTTCTATGTTTTCAATTATTTGCATTGTTTTTTGTGCATTTCATACAGAAATTCTCAGTAAATCTTAATCATCGTTATACCCCCTTCTCTGTGGGCACCCTCCTGCAGCCTCCCCTCTTGAATTCCAACTATATTATACATCTAAAGTTCTCTAATGCATTGTTAAAATTCAAAATAACCTTGTCTTTGGCTTTGGATCAGAGGCCTCTGCCTGAACAATTGCAGCATTTTGTATCCTCTGGATAGGACATGGCTTCCCTTAATAGTGTCTGTTCTCCTTAGAGGACTGAACTACAAGAAAGGTGGGGGATGGACTATGCCACTTAAGTGTTTTTCCATTTGTACCTTTTTGCTGGTCCCTGGAAACACGTTAAGTTATAACTATTTGTGGTTCTTGGAGGTAAAATCTGGGATAGTCACTCATTATCTTTGTCTATGATAAAGAATCTATATCTTAGAAGGAAAATCTTTCTTAACACTGCATTGCAATTTCTTTCAAATTAAAAATTAAGACCATGTGCAGGGCATGGTGGTGCATGCCTTAAATCCTAGCACTCCGGAGGCAGAGGCAGGTGATCTTTGTGAGTTCAAGGACAGCATGATCTACAGAGCGAGTTCCAGGACAGCTGGGGCTATAGGGAGACCCTATCTTGAAAAGACCAAAAAAAATTAATGCCAGTGCAAAAAGACAATATATATATGTAGGTATATATGGCAGGTCTAACTACATTCTATATGCCTGGATAAATTGTCTGATATGCAACTGTAGAAAGAAATCCTTTCATTGAGTTCAATATTTCAAATCACTAAGTTGTAACATGTAAATGAGTAAGTTTATACACACATTTCTATTATTCCTTTCACAATACATGCTGTGATTTAAACCAGGACATTAGGTTGCATCCTTTTTGCCTTGTGCTGATAGCATCTAGTAAGGACCTCTATGCCAAGATCAAATAAGTTGCCCAGAAGCTACAAGTGTAAACACAACCATAAAAAGATTTGCCTGAGTATATTTTTCCAATATGGTACACCCTAGGTATTATTATGCACGCATTACACATGAATTTTGGATGTTTATATACAGTGAAGATCTGTCCTGCACATAATAAGGCAAAAATACTTGGTATTCAGGTAAAAACATGTTGGAACGGCTTTTTCCTTCTGAAATTAGTGTTGTAGAAGTGTATGGCATGCTAGTTAACATGCACATTATGCTGGATTAGTGAGAATGCTCCAAGTATTTGGTAATTTTGTCCCCAGTTAGTGGTGTTTTTGGAGCTTTTAGGGGGTATGGCCTTGGTGGAGAAAGTTTGTCTGGGCAGGGCGGCTTAGAGAGTTCTTAAGCCTTTCCAGATTTCCAGTCTCTGTTTCTTGTGCCTGCTTGAAGATGTGTGTTCTGCTTTCTGCCCCGCCCATCTCCTGCTACCATGCTTCCCATCACGATGGACTCTGATTCCTCTGAAGCCCTGGAACTCTAAGCCCAAATAAACTCTTCCTTCTATAAATTCTCTTGGTCACAGTGTTTTATCACAGGAACACAAAAATAATGAATACAAGCATACACTTTTCAATAGTTCTGCTTTTCCCCTCTCAGTCCTGAGAGGCAAAAGCTCAAGTCCTCTGCATCTGGTCATTTCCTGCCATCTCCCTGTTCATTCGAGCCAGTGCTGTGAAGCACCTTTTTGCATGGCAGGTGTATACCAGTGCACTGCATGGCAGCCTCCTGCGTCAGTCTGTCACCCAGCACTTAAGGACACAAGGCTGCACACTACTCTGAAAACAAATGGAACTGGAAGCTGGTTCAGAGGTTAAGAGCACTGGCTTCTCTTGCAGAGGATCCAGGTTTGGTTCCCAGTATGCACATGATGGCTAACACCTGTCCCTAACTCTGGTCTCAGGGAATTTTATACCTCCTTCTGTCCTCTGCAGATATCAGGTGTGCTACATGGTGTACTTACATACCAGGCAAAACATTCACATATGTAAAATAAAATAAAATAAAATATCTTTTTTAAAAAGCTAGATCAAAATAAACAACAATAGCAACAAAACTAGGATAATATGAAGATAAAAACTGTTGCTCATTTTCAAACTGTCCACTTCCCAGCACCAAAGGACTTCACCAAAGAATTAGTAGAGTAGAAAACTGGGTAACACTACTGACCATCATATTAGAACACAGGCCACTGTTTATTAATTTATTTCATAAGTACTAATCATGTCCTTATATTATATGAAGAACATTTCATACCAGTTCTAGGTGAGGCAGATATAAAAGTAAAAGATGAAATTTATATAAGAACATTGAGAGATGATGAAGGTAGACCTGGGTAAAGAAGTGAAATGAACCGATGCCTTCAGGGGCTTGGAGGGCGTCTACAGTTGGCTGGGATTGGCAGTCACTGGAAGTGAGGAACAGGACAAACAAAAGCAAGGAAATACAAACAGAGCAAAAGGTGCAGCAAGTGCAAAGATCCTGGGGTGTGAAGGCACCAGATGTATGTTGGAGGACCAGAAGGAAATGGTATGTGTGCCTGGATGGAGAAAGACAGTGTGGAACCCAAACCAGATGATGGAAGCTTTGTAAAGCCAGAGTAAAAGTTTGAATTTTGTTCTTATAGTAATAAGTAGAAAATAAGGTCTGAATAATTACTTACAGTTTTGGTTAGATATGGAATGGGAGAAGGTCCATGGTAGCAAACAGAAGAGGGGAGTGGGCACCTTGGGCTACTGCAGGAAGCTGGCCAGGCAAGAGAAAATGGTGAGCTTTGGAAATACATTTAATAGGTGTTGCTGCCGAACTGGGTGTGGGCGTTAACAGAAAGAAAAATCATGAATAATGTTTAAAAACTCCTGGCTTATGTACTTGCTGAACTGAAATAAATAAATAAATAAACAAACAAATAAATAAATAAGAAAACCACAGTCACAAAAGCTAAAGCCAGCTTACTGTGTTGAGGGACTTAGGGATCTCTTTTGCAACAAGCTTGCAATTGAGTGGATTTGCAGACAAACTGGAAGAATTCGAAGGCAGCTTTTGGATAAGTACGGCTGAAGTCTATGGCAGAGTCCATGTGAATTTGGAGTTATTGCTACAAGATGTCACCTAAGATGAATACTTAGAAAAAGAAGTTCCTGCAAGGGATTTGCAACATTCCCGCTCTTAGAGACCAACCACAGCAAATCTTCAGAAACTTGAGGAGGAAAATCAGGAGATCCCAGGATCTCACTGATGAGAACTAAACATAGTTCCCAAGAAAAGAGTAACTGTAACTCAGAACATCTTGATGCTCTTGGAGGTGACAATTCCTCCTAAGCCCTTTATTAGTCTCCTGGTGAGTTTCCCATTGATCAAATCTTTGTCTTGAACCTTAAATTGGAGGTGGGTTTCTAATCCCTCCTTGGCTTGCAAGCTGGGCCCATCTGACTGGCTTCCACTTCTCCAGTTCAGAAATGGCAGAGCATTTTCTCTGGCTTAAGCTTTGTATCTGGCCCCAACTAGTAGCTCACAGGCATGCCCTCCCTCAGTCAACCTCCTCACCCAGCTAGTCCTTGCCTTGTAACTAGAGCCTGAGAGTGGACAGGGACTGTAAGCTGGGATAATATTCTGCTTCGGGGAGATACTCTTTCTAGAGAAATACTTGAAAGCTGGAATCTCCAAATACAGCTATTCTTTGGAGCCCAGCACCATGAAGAAGCCCTCTTCACCAGCAAGGGTGAAGAGAAATTTATCATTTTGTTGGGAAGCATATGATGTATTCAAAGCAAAATGATTCCATGATTCATGCCATCCATGAGTAAGCAAGAGAGGATCTGGGATAATATATGAAGCAAATGGATTCAGATGACCCTGCAGATGCTGCGGGAACATGCCTTAAAACCTCTGTTCTGTGTAAGAAAGTATCCCTGAAACATACCTTAATACAACAAGCATTATTATTTCATAATTTCTGTGTGCCAGACATTCAGCAGCTTAGCAAAGTCATTTTGGGTGAGGGTCTTTCAAGATGTGGTAAAAAAGGATGTCACTGTAACAATATAATGGTTTTACTGGGGCCGGAGGACCCACTTCAAGAGGGCTTCCTCATGGGCTGTAGGCAGAAAGCCAACAACGTTTCTTATTATGTGGCCTCTGCAGGGTTACTTGAGAGTCTTATAGCCTGGCCTTAAACCCCTTCCCCCAAATATATATTCCACAGACAGACCAAAAGGTGAAACCAGTGCCTTCTACGGTGTGGACTTGGAAGTCAAAAACTAGAGTTTTTACCATGTTCTGTTTATTAGAAGTTACTTTTTCTGTTTAATTTTATAGTATTCCAAAATATACATCTATACACTCCACACATATATCAGGCTTACAAAGTCTGAAAATAAGCTATAGGTTAATTCCAAAACACATTTAAGGATTACTAGTTTAACAGTAACCTTGCATGCACATGAAAAGACATTTAACTTTACATTCTTAAATTACATAGCATGTCGATGTATGTTATGATGTACTTTTTTTGTCTTTTTGAAACAGGGTCTCCCTTTAGTCCCAGCTGGCCTAGAGCTCACTATGTAGACCAGGCTGGCCTTGAGCTTGCAGAGATCCTCCTGCCTCTGCCTCCAGGGTGCTGGGACTAAAGGAGTGTGCCACCACACCTGGCTGTTGTGATGTACTTTTTAAAAAAGAGCTTTATGTTTGGCATGGTGGCACACACCTTTAATCCCAGCACTCAGGAGGCAGAGGCAGGCAGATCTCTGTGAGTTCCAGGCCAGCTGGGGCTACAGGGAGATCCTGTCTCAAAAACACCAAAAAAAAGGAGCTTTATTTTCTCTCATAAATCTTGGGACTGAGGAAAATCAAGACATAAACTTTGCGCTATATCCATAGTAGTAATATCAGTCAGTGCAATATAATTTTTACTAACAAATTACCCGCCTTGACTTACATATAAGGATTTGGTGCTATGTTCCACAAATGAGAGACACCATATGTCCTTTGTTTTTGTGGGACTGTGTTACTTCACTTAGCATAATAGTTTCTAGTTCCATCCATTTACTTGCAAATTTCATGATGTCATCTTTCTTTACTGCTGCATAGAACTCCATTGTGTAAATGTGCCACATTTTCTTTGTCCACTAATCAGTTGAGGGAACTTGGGTTGCTTCTAGTTCTTTGCTATTGTGAAAAGAGCTGCAACAAACATTGTTGTACTGGTACTTCTGCAATAGGATGAATCCTTTGGGTATATACCCAGGAGTGGCACTATCTAGATGAGAGGAATCAGCCTCTGCCTTTGAAGGAATATGTATCAAGGTATCAGTGGTTGCCTTTTTCAATCCTTTACACTGGTTATAATTAGACACTAAAACTATCTGGGTAGTAATATCAATCTGATGAAAAAGTATTGGAACAGACTGGGTATTTAGGACGGAGTATCAGGATTAGAAAATATAAATTCATAAACTTTCAGGGAATATTGTCAACAAGTGTTCATAAAAGTCTCTGGAGAGAAATGATACTAAGAAACGAGAGTGAATAAAGATAATATTACAGAGAAGTACAATCTTTTTCCTCTGTTCTTGCAGAAGTAAATCTGTAAAGGACTACTATTGATATGAAAAAGAACATTGTGCTTTCTACCATACATGAGTCTATGAAACAGAAGTCTCTGCTCTGGAGAACATGCAAAGTCAGGCACCAGGGGAATTAGTGGCCTGACAAGCCTAAAATATGGTCAATTATAATAAAAGTTAGCAGGAAAAAGCCCAGAATTTGAACTCTGTAGTAAACATGCAGCTCTAATCTTTCCCTCCTCTCTCTCTTATGATTTAATACTTGGCAAGAGAAAGACAAGTTGTCATTATTTATGAGCTCATTAGCTGTGTGTATCTCCACTGCCATGGGGGATATTTCTTCTAACAAGTTTATTCTGTTGCACATGCTGCACCGCAGGTGTCTCTCCATTGTGTAAATGAAATGGTGAGCACAATCTCTCTATTGGCACCCAAAATCTATAGCTAAATATTATTTTCTGCAGTGGATACAAAAGAACATGACAGACTGAATCAAGAAAGGCTAATTTAGAGAAAGCCAACAAGGTAAATATGTGTTGCAGGAACATGAACAGGATTTCGAAGATGGAGAACTGAAGGCATCTCTTTCCCCAGCTAAGACCTTCCAGCCTGAAGGAAACAAGAAGGGGAGATAGAATGTGGACTAAATGCCAGATACTGTTTGGACTTTCTATACACCATTTAACTAGATTCTCCAAACAACTCTGAAGGCCAAAAGGATATATTGGTTTGTCGCTTTCCATTTTAATGGAAGCTAGATTATGAAATTTTCAGAAAACTTAATCTGCAAACTCACATAGCTAGACCATGTGAAAACTGCGGTTCAAACCTAAAGTCTTGCTATTTCAAACATGATAATCTGTGTTAAGCCGCAGAGTATATAAATGTATTACACAATGATTTTAGATGACTCAGCAGTAGCAGCAATGACATGTCATTATACTGCTAATAAAACCATTTTATTAGAATTAGGGACATGGTATTTAACAAAAATATATTTAATGATTTTAAATTCTAAGCCTGATCATAATTTAACTCTGAATATTGGGTTCTTTTTGGCAGGAATCTATAAGCCTGACATTTCTAACTAGCAGTGAATTAGTAGCCATTGTCTAAAAAGTGCTGGGTGACACTGTCCATCTAGTAATTGATCTTGACATTTTGGTACATGCATTCCCTACCCTTGACTTAACTAACTCCTAAGAACTCTGCAAAACCTAAATGCCAGCTTCTCTGAGAAAGCAGCCTCCTGTCTTGCCACTGCATTCAGTCTTCTTGGTACTAATTACTTTGCACTCTTCCACCTCTGAAAGTATTAATTATCTAAAGGATTTGATTGCTCCTTTTAAAATTCAGGGTACTTAGATCTATGATTGCCATTTTGTAGGTTCTCCAGTTGAATAAGAGAACAACACATTAGTATGGGATAAATGACCTGGGCATGATGGCACAGCTCTGTAATCCTAGCACTCAGGAGGCTGAGGTAAGAGGATCCCTAGTTTAAGGGCATGTTGGGCTACTGAGCAAGACCTTGTCCCTGCCACACAAAAATGTAACTGTTTATTGGGCACCTATATAGTCTGTAACAACTTTTCATATCCCATCTCTCTAGGGTTGGAAGTCACCGCCTTGGTGATATGTGAACCTAGAACTCTAGCTAAATACAATTAAGTGATGAAATTACCAAAGACCAAACCAGTCTTCCTTCTCTTCCCCTCCTTCCTTTCTATTGCACATGGAAGCCTCCGCCCTCCATACCTTTTCTTGGAGAAGTGGATCAATGAAACATCCCATTGCTTTGCTGTGAGATGAAGGGCTTTTGAAATTCATTTATGTAGTCTGATTTGTAATGAACATTGTCTTTATGTGACATTTACCCATAATTAGGTCCCTTGTACAAACTTTTGAAGAAAATAATGACCTTCGGAGGAAAGATGTGCTAGCATTTGGGAATTCTCCATGGGATACAGAACCGGAAGCTGGTTCTCTTGTGAACTGAGTGGAGTACTGGCTAGGAGGAAGTGATTAACCATGACAGCCTATTGGTTTAACTTCTTATCAATTTTGAGCTTCCAAGATAACGTCTGTTTAGAATAGATTCAGTCATTCCAGAAGGCAAGGATACAGTATATTAAATAGAATCATCACAGAATATTAAAACAGAAAGTTTTCCCAGGGCTTTGAATAACCTGATTTTATATGACAACTGAATTCCCCACTTATCCTATTCATTTTTATTTGAATGCTATGAATCACATTTTAAAGGAAGGATTATTTATCTAACTTTCTCTGTTAATGGGGCTTAGGAAAGGATGCTTCTGCTTTGCTTTATTTGGTGTCTCTGATCAGAGAGACCGTAATGAACCCAGCAGAACAGAGAGGAAAATGGTTGTTATTCAGAACCAGCCTCGAGGTTGCTGGGGGTGGCATAAAAGCAGGGAGGAAATAGGGTGCTCATGGTATTAGAGAGAGTGGTTCTTTAGGGGAAGCATTTATTTTCAAGTTGCAGGAGAATTGTAGAAATAATTAATACTGGCAGCCGTGCAATCTTGTGCAGGCAGTACTTTCAGCAGAACCTGAGTAGGAGCCAACAGATGTGAAAGCAATAGTCCTTCGTATTGAAGCTGCTTCTTACAGAGATGCGCAGAAGAATTAGGGTTCTTGTCCAGTGGATCATCAGTACCAGTAACTACAGATTTATAAATTACTAGCCATTACTCTTTCCTTCAGAGAGCTCCTTGCATTGTCTTTTAGAATTTTTCTTCCTTTCTACAGCAACGTGTCCCCTAGCGGGAACAACTATATGACCTAGAATTTTAAGGGCAAGTCTAATTCAAAATAATCTACCCTGTTGTACACTCCCACATGTTAGATCGTGTGACTAATGTGGGCTTCAAAAAGCATGGTCACCACAGATTCAGCCATTCCAGATGAGCACTTGCATTCCACCCACTCTCAGACGATTTGATCATCTGGTGTTTGCTGGAGCACCCCCTGCGGCTTGGACCCCACACAGAAGACAGGAGAAGGGCATTAGTCCTTTTCAATATTAAGGGAATACTTTCTGTTTGGATTTTAAGGCACAGAACAAAGTTTTGAATTACAAAAATGCATATTTCAGAAAAATTAGAAAATCTAACAAACCACACCAAAATGTTGCAATTCTACCTGCAAGCATTACTATTTGACACTTGTACATGAGTATATTTCTGATATACATTTTATCTAAATGAAAATTTACTTCTAATGTCTGTACAGGTATGTTGCATTTCAAATTTGGAAAAACAATGTGAACATTCTTTCTCTATCATTAAATATACATTGTAACCACCCTTTAAAGGTTGCCTTGCATTCTATAGTAAGAACTTGCAATACATTTCTGAAACTCTTGGATGCTATTTTGATCTTATATACAATGCTGAGAAAAAGCACAACATTCTTTATATGAAATATTTGGGTGGTGACAGAAGGCTTTGTTCTGCAGAAATCTGCAGATCTTCCTGCAAGCTGCCGGGATTGACAGATTGTAGTAATATATATGGTCTAGGCCTTGTTTGGCCCACACTTCACTGACACACTAGTGAAGCACACTAGAACCTTCTTTCCTTTCTGGCACTTCTCTTGTGTTTCTCAAGGAGGTGGGGCTATTCAGACCAACTTTCTTGATCATCTCCTTGCCATCGGTTTCCTGGCTGGCTGTGGCATGCATTGTTGCGAGCTTGCCTCTGGTGGAGTCTTGTCTGGAGCACATTTTCAGGAGGTGTATCACACACTGTGTCTGCTCCCTGGCTCCAACCAAGACTTTAAAGAGATTTTTTTTTAAAGGCTCAGAAAGTTTCTTGGATATCAAACAGCTCTTATAAAAATAACATTTTTATGACTTAAAATGTAAATGAATAAGTAACATATGGATTAAATTTCCTTTGAAATGCCCAAGGGCTTAAAAAACTGAAGGGAAGAGCACTTGCAAAATGAGTTAAATCAAATTTTGCCAAAAATAAAACACTTGAAAAATTGTTTTATTTTGCTGATACCCAGGTGCTTATGGCTCTCCTTACTATATTTGGAAATGGATTAGATTTTAAAATGTAGGTCATCTTGTGAAAGACACTTATCAGGGGTTCAGGGGGCATTTGGTTCTGTAGTTATAGAACCAATGTCAAATGGTCAATTTTAGATCAAGGGTACTTGAACTCTGCCTTTGCCTTCAGTATCTCGAAACTTTCTTCTCTAGCTGCGATGAGACCCTTCCTGCAAGGGTTCTCCACGCCAGCTCAAACCTGGTTAAGACAGATTGATTGTCCCTATCAAACAGGTCCAAGTTAACACTGCTCTCCTACTTTTATTCTGCTATCTGCCCCAGTATTTCCTTCTTTCTATCTTCAGTCAGTTCCCATAGAGGCAGAGACCAAGACAGAGTTCGTTGTGTAAGTGATTTATTGAGGAAGGGATCTCAGGGGAAAACTGGCGGAAGTAAGGCAAGGGTAGACGCTAAACAAGACATGGTTTCAGCTGAAGTCCAGCCTCAGTCTGATCCCCCAGGGAGCTCAGGGGCAGGAGTGGCTTAGTAGAGCTGGCTCAGCTTGGAGCATAGCCCAAGGCATGGCTGTCAGCCTTGAGCTATCAGCTCCCAACAAGGAAGATCTTAATCTCCAGGACACTGTGGAGAGGGACAGCTCCAGTCATTATGCTGAGGACAATCCTGGAGGACATTTCTCCAGACAATAGTACAATGATGGCTCTCAGACAATACTCAGCGCAGGTGGGAGGTAGTCACATCTTTCTCGATGGTGGCTACAAGAAGAATGTATAGAGCTTTAGTCTGTCCCCTGCATCCTCTTTCTTGGAGTTCTGGTGACATAAGTTTCTCTTTCCTGTGCTTTTTGAATAGTCAGCATTTGTGGGGTTTTGTTGCTGTTTTGTTTTTGAGTTATCTTCTTTTATCATTTGCCCCTGCAGTCTCATTTGTCTAAGCTTTTTCATCTGATAATTTGGTTCCCCCTACACATTTCCCAGTGAATAATTCCAATGCAGGTTATCCACACATGGCTAGATTAAAATTCACCTCCCAACATCACTTTCAAGAGACTTTGAATCAATTGTTATTCTTAAATATCAATGAGAATATGTAAATTTTTTTAAAAGATGAAGAATACCTTGAAATTGTAATAGTCTCTCTGAAGCCCCATTCATTGCTAATACAGTAACCTTAAAATAATAATAGCATTTCTATACATAACATGTTAAATTATAATATAGAAAAGAAAAATCTTAAGAAAAATAAAAAAAAGTATTGAAATACTTTATTAGGTTTATAAAGTATTCTAATACCTAAAATCCTTAGAGCAGGGCTTGGTAACAGTGAAGTGCTCAATAAATAGTGGCTTGTCTTGTTTACTGTTGCTGTGAATCTCACATCTGGTCTCTGGTTATACTTCCATCTTCCAATAGTTGTTTCAGACACAGAAGTAGAGCACACTCATGATTAAACTCAGATTATTGTACTACTGACTTGAATATATTTCTGTCCAATGTCCTTATGAGGAAATCCAGTCTTCATCTTGCCCAGCCCCTGTCTCTAGTCTCATCTCCAGACACTGCCTCACATGTGCTTCCAGCATCTGGACTTTCTTCAGTTCCTTGTGTGTCACTTCCTTCCTGCTTCAGGACCTTGGCCTGTTCCTGGAAAAGCCCTTTGCTCCAATACATTTGCCTAATGGGTGTCATCTTTAGGTATCAGATTTAGTGTTTACTTCTCAGAAAGCCATCCTTCGCTACTCCAGCTATTCATTTAACTAATATTTACTGATCAGCCACTCTGTGCCATATACTATGATAGCAGAAGAAAACAGGGTAAAAACCATCACAAGGGGATTTCCTAAAACCACCCGAAGCACAGGTAGGAGCTCGGTGCTTCAGCTAGGCAGGTTGTTTGGTTTGATTCAATTGTCTTTGGCTCGTTTGGCTTGTGTGGCTGTGGGGGCGGAGTTGTCCTCCTAGCTGGTATCAAAGGTAGGCCTGTGTGAATCTTGAGATTGGGAATTTCCCAACACCACCTGAAGCACGGGTACCCAGGGCATGGGATAAACAGCAACACCCCCCTCCCCCCAACTGGGATTGCCAAAGGAGTGTCCAAGTGGATTCTTGGAGAAAATTCAGAACAGAAAGGGAAGAGTGAGTTAGATTTCCAATGGAAAGCCTAAAGCTTAGACAAGTCAACACTCCATAAGCAAGGAGAAAAGGAGAAAAACAAATCAATCAAACAAGCAACAAAAGCATCTGAAGGAGGCAAGCAAAGCAAGCCTCCAACACAGTGAAGAGGCATTTGGGATCCGCATTGGAATACAGGCAAAGAGAAACCCACATGCCAGGGACACGAAGAAGAGACAACATGGGAAAGGTGCAGGATAATTCCACACCAAGCTCTACCAACCCTGTGGAAGATTCCTACAGTGGGATTCCCCCTGGGGATGGCCCAGGACACAGATAATAGAAGTACAATTGTGAACATACTTAAGGAAGTCCAAGACTATAAAGAGCAAGTCAGAGAATTAAGAAAAGAGAATGAAAAACTCAAGAAGGACCTAGAGAGAGAGAGAACGACAAACTCCAGAAGGAAGTGGAAACACTGAAAAGATCCCATGTTCAAAAAGATAAGGAAACCAACTAGCAAAGCAAGAGCTACAGGAAAAGATTGAGAAACTCCAAAAGGAAGTGGAAATACTAAAGAAATCACGAGATGAAATGAAAAAGGAAATCAAACACTCATCCAATCAAGAGGAAAGGAATGGAAAAAGCCTCAGAAGCAGAATGGAGGAAGCAGAACACACAATATCAGACCTGGAAGAAAACACAGAACAACTAAAAATCTCAAGTAAAGATTATGAAAAATTTAAAAATACACAAAAGTGGAATAACCAGGAACTGTGGGACACTATGAAAAGATCAAACCTCCACATCATAGGAATAGAGGAAGGAGAAGAATCCCAAGAGAATGGTATTGATCAGATCTTCAACAGAATAATAGATGAAAATTTCCCCAAACTAAAAATGACAAATCAATACAAATACAAGAAGCACATAGAACTCCAAACAGACATGATCAGAAAAGAAACTCATAGTTAAAACGCTAGACGTCCAAAACAAAGACAAAATTCTGAAAGCCGTAAGAGAAAAACAACAAGTTAGATATAAGGGGAAAACTATCAGAATCACAACTGACTTCTCAGTGCAAACTATGAAAGCAAGAAGAATGTGGAGCAAAGCATTCCCAGTGTTAAAGGACTATAGATGCCAACCCAGGTTACTATACCCAGCAAAAATGTCCATTATAGTTGAAGGAGAGAGAAGAATCTTCCAAGACATAAACGAGATGAAAGAATTCATGTCTGGAAAGCCAACCCTTCAGAGAATACTTGGAGCAATTCAGAGCTACCATCCCTGGGCACCTAGAAAGAGAAATCAATAAAAGCATAACTGCAGAAGTAGAAATCTAGACCAAAAATGCAAATGGATAATAAGGTGAAAGGAAACAACATACACCTATCAGTCATAACCTTAAATATTGATGGACTAAACTCCCCAATCAAAAGACATAGATTGGGAGATGGGATTAGGAAACAACCCATCTTTATGCTGTCTACAAGAAACACATTACCTTTAAGTAAGTACCACCTTAAAGTGAAAGGATGGATGGAAAAAATATTCCAAGCAGATGGTACCAAAAAGAAAGCAGATGTTGCTATTTTAATATCAGACAAAATAGACTTCAAAGTAAAAGAAATCAGAAGAGACAAAAAGGCCATTACATTTTTATTAAAGGAACAATTCACCAAGAAGATTTCACAATTATGAATATATATGCACCAAACTCTGGTGCACCAAACTTTATAAAGACAATTCTCCAGGACTACAAGGCACAGATTAACCTCAGTACACTCATAGCAGGGGACTTCAATACCCCACTGAGCCCTTTGGACAGGTCAACAGGACAAAGAATAAACAGAGAGACATCAGAACTGAACAATATGATACACCAAATGGACCTCACAGACATCTACTGATTATTCCACCCTAATACCAGAAAATGCACTTTCTACTCAGTACCCCACGGAACATTCTCCAAAATCGACCACATACTGGGACAGAAGAAACCTCCACAAATACAAAAAGATTGAAATAATTCCATGCATTCTATCAGACCAGAACACAATAAAGCTCACTATCAACACCAGGATAAGCCCTACTGCCTACAAGAACACTTGGAGACTAAACAATACACTCCTGAATGAGTCAAGGAAGAGATAAAGAAAGAAATAAAAGCATTCCTGGAACTGAATGATAATGACAATACAACACAACAAAACCTATGGGATACTTTAAAAGCAGCCCTAAGAGGTAAGTTTATAGCCCTGGGTGCCTACATTAAAAAAAACAGAAAGAGCACAAGTGAAAGATCTAACACTTCAGCTAAAAGCACCTGAGAGACAACAACAGATGAACCTTAAACGCAACAGACAGGAAAAAAATGACAAAAATCAGAGCAGAAATCAATGAAATAGAAACAAAGAAAACAACACACAAAAAAATCAATGAATCCAAAAGTTGGTTCTTTGAAAGAATAAACAAGATAGACAGACTTGTAGCCCAGTTAACCAAAAGAAAGAAGGAACAACTCGAAATTAATACAATCCGTGATGAAAGGGGAAATACCACAACAGACAATGAAAAGATCTGGAAAATCATATGGGAATACTTCAAAAACCTATACTCTACCAAGTTTGAAAACCTAGAAGAAATGGTTGAATATTTGAAATCCTGGGAATCACCAAAGCTCAACCAAGAAGAGATCAACAGCTTAAACAGACCCATAATATATGAAAAAATTGAAGATGTAATAAGAAACCTCCTGTGCTGGATAGCTTTAGTGTCAACTTGACACACCTGGGTTGAGG
>VZQC01014231.1:1823706-1976471 GCA_009823505.1 Rhizomys pruinosus | reverse complement strand
GCTCATAGAATGAATTTGGGAGAATCCCCTGTGTTTGTATCCTTCTAAAAAATTTGCGTACAATGGTTGTAAAGTCTTTTTGACATGTTTTATAGAATTCTGCCATGAAACCGTCTGGGGGCTGGACCTTTTTTAGTTGGGAAGGTGTCCCAGTTTGTTTTCATTGGCTGTGACAAAACACTCTGACGAAACCAACTTGGGAGGAAAGGGTTATCTAGCTTACATCTCCTGGGTCACAGTTGAACACTCAGGGAGCCACGGGGTAAGACCACTCAGGGCAGGGAACCTGGAGGCAGGAGCTGAGCACCGGCCAGGGAGGAATGCTGTCCACTGGCTTTCTCCCCTGGCACATGTCCATCCTGCCTTCTTATACAGAACAAAACAACCTGCTCAGGGGTGGCACTGCCCTCAACAATCAAGAAAATACACCACAGATGTGGCCACAGGACAATCCAATGGAGCAAATTCCCCAATTGAGGCTCCCCTCAACCCAGGTATGTCAAAACCCAGGTGTGTCAAGTTAAACTAAAGCTATCCAGCACAATTGACACCTTGTCAACATGACACACCAAAACACATCACTATTAACCACCACCTTTCAGTTCTTATCCCCAAAATATGATGTAAACATGAATTACAACTTAAGACAGTACAACCTCAAAGCCTCACAGTCCTTAAAATGTCCCAAAACCCCTTAAAAGTTCAGTCTGTTAAAAAGTCTCTTCACTGTAGGCTTGCTGTGTAAAATCCCAAACAAGTACTGTCTTATTTCAAAGGGGAAGAACAGGCACTCTTCAAACAAAACCTAAGTCCAGCAAAGTAGCTCAAGGCGAGACACCTGGGATTCACTCACGATCTTCTGGGCTCCAAAGGGTCTCGGCAGCTCCCCATCTCCGACTCTGCCGTACGTGGCACACTCATCTCACAGGCCAGGCCGACCCCATTCTACACCTACTGCTGCTCATGGTGGTCGTCCCAGGGTACCGGGCATCTCCAAAAAAGCTGGGGTCGCTACTGAAACTGAGGCAGCACCTCACCAATGTCTCTTCTGACTCTTCTGGTGCACAGCCTCATGCTTTTCTCTCCCATGACCCCTGCAATCCTGGGGGGGGCTCTTCACAGCAACTGAGGTGCACTTCCACCAATGGTCTTTCTGGACCTCTCACAGTGCAAAACTCGGCTGCTCTCTGTGAACACCCTCAAATTTCAACACTGGACACCATATAGGAGACTCTTACAACGTTACCAAGTCCTCTTCTTGCTTGCGGATGGAGGCTCAGTCCCCTTTCTTTGGCACAGCTTGTGTGTGTGACCTTGAAGAAATTCTCCCAGAAGTTTTCACCTCAGTGATGCTGGTCTCTTGTTACTTACAGCTGTATTTTCGGCCCCAGCTAACCAGTATCAATTGCCCCAGTACCACAAAAAGTTCCTTCAGGTTCTGGTCCGTTGTTACTACAGCTGATTCTCCAGCCCCAGCTGACCAGAACCCACAGATTACCCAGTCCTGATGATTTTTCTTCCCTTTGAAACCACTAAGCCAGGCCTCCATTCATATAACTCTTCCAGCAAAAATGCTCCAAGCTCCACAGCAGATCTTTAAGCAAAATTCAATGGCTATCTTCCCAGCCCAAAATTCAAACGCCTCCACAATCCTTCCCCAAAACAGGCAGGTCAGGTCCTCACAGCAATACCCACTCCATCTGGTACCAATTCTGTCCCAGTTTTTCTCCATTGCTGTGGACAAAACACTCTGACGAAACCAACTTGGGCGGAGGAAAGGGTTTATTCAGCTACATCTCTGGGTCACAGTTGATCACTCAGGGAGCCCAAGGTAAGACTCGGGCAGGAACCTGGAGGCAGGAGCTTGAAGCACAGGCCAGGAGGAATGCTTCATTGGCTATCTCCTGGCCTTGCCTCTGGGTCTCCTTGCATCGGCAGTCTGCCTTCTTTTTTTTTTTTTTTTTTTTTTTTCTTTTTATTTATTTTCGTGTGTATGAATGTACTGTCTGCCTGCCGGTCTGTGCACCCGTGTCGTGCAATGCGCGGAGGTCAGAAGAGGGTCTCGGATTCCCCTGGAACTGGAGTTCTCCTGGAATTGGAGTTACGACGGTTCTCAGCCGCCATGTGGGTGCTGGGGGATCGAACCCGGGTCCTCTGCAAGAGCGTCGTGCTCTTAACTCTAGGCTATCTTCCAGCCCCACAGCTGCCTTCTTTATACGTCACTGCTCAACAATCAAGACAATAATCCACAGAGTGGCCATCAGGCCAATCCAATGGAGCAATTCCCCAATTGAGCTCCCTCAACCCAGTGTGTCAAGTTGACACTAAAGCTATCCAGCACAGGAGGTTTCTTATCTAACATCTTCAATTTTTTCATACATATTATGGGTCTGTTTAGCTGTTGATCTCTTCTTGGTTTGAGCTTTGGTGATTCCCAGGATTTTCCAATATTCAACAATCAAGACAATACACCACAGATGTGGCCCAGGCCAATCCAATGGAGCCAAAATTCCCCAATTTGAGGGTCCCTGTATATATATATATATATATATATTTGCATGTGTTTGCTTCAAAAAAATTAAAGTGAAGAAAAAGGAGTCTAGAGAATAATGGCTTTTAGTTGTCTGAAATGCCTTCTTTAAGAGTATGGTGGCCTACACCCCTAATACCAGCACTCAGTAGGCAGAGGGAGACAGATCTCTGTGAGTTCAAGGACAGCCTGGTCTACTTAGTGAAGTCTAAGACAGCTGGAACTACAGGGAGATCTTGTCCCCAAAAGACCAAATAAACAAACAAACAACAAAAAACAAGAACATGGTGTATTTATTGTAACAGTAGCTGAAAAGACTGTAGTTAATAGGGCTAAATTGTAATACTGCTCAGAAATTTTGGGGAAATACATGGGGGCAGATACTTTGGTGACCGTCCTACCTGTGTTCTACATCCTACCACAACCTAAAAAAGAACAGAAGCAGAGACAGTACAATTCACCTCTGATCTCTGCATCTCACTTACTTCCCTCCAATTGTAAAGAAAGCAAAGCCATACCCTCTGCATCTTCCATCCATCTCACTCTCTCTGGGAATGCCCAAGTTGCTGTGTAGTTGAAGACTGAATATGCACAATGACTCATTAAGTCCATTCTTTATGGATAGGAGGGAACTAATCCAATCAATTTCCTTGATCAGGTTTGAGTAATTAGTCAATAGGTAAATTACAAGATTTTCTTCATTCATGCACAATGACTCATCGCTCTGTTGGGCCCAGGGCTTTTGTGAGCTCCATTCTGGACTTGGCTGAGTGGCTACCAAGGATGGGTAATGAGACCTATTCACTCAGAGATTGTGAAACTCCCTTCCAGAATGTACTGTGGGTCCTGAGCCCTCAAAATTATTTGTCTAAACAGACCTGATTTCATTTCCTAGATATGTAGATGGTCATTTCCAGAAAATACTTCCAAAAAACACATCGCAAAGCTGACATGCCAATCCAGGCCCCAAGGAAGGGCCACCACAGCTAGCCTGACATGTATGGAGTGCAAAACTGGAGGCCTGTGCTCTGCATATTCACTAGTTCCTTGAAGCATAGGACAGAGCCCAAGTTGAGAAAAGTGGGAGCTTCTACACTGGAGGAAGGGTACTGTCTTTCTCAATGATACTGGTTTCCAGTGAAGGACTCTGAGGACTCCAGGAATTCTGTGAGTATGTTAGTCTAACCTTGACAGTGGAGTGAGTAAGTAAGTAAGTAAGTGGAGGTGGTGGATAAGTTTGGGGCAGAGATAACTGGCTTTATATATGACTCACTTTCTGTGTTATGTACATACCTCTTTTATATGCTTGTCTGGGTCTTATAACCTCAGAAAACCAGAAGTTCAATTCTTTCTCCTTTTCTGTATTTGCCATGGGTTGGTCAGAGAAACATAATTCAGAATGGCATTCACTCAATCAATGGCTGATCAGCTTCAGAGAAAAAATGATGGTATAAAATCAATGTGATTTGGAAACCCACAGGCAGCACTATCTTTGTCTGTTTCAGGTTATTGTTGGAGATCCAATGCTCCTGAGACTCACATCCAACACTTAACAGAGTGTGTGAGGTCTATCATGAAAAGGTTTCTCATAGAAGAGACTTGTTATTTAATTAAAATTTTTTTTAATTTATTTTTATCCTATGTTTATGTTATGTATGTAAGTGCACCCTTGTCATGCAATGCCCACAGAAGACAGAAGAGGGTGTGGGATCTGCTGGAACTGGATCCCAGTGGAGTGTTATTGGATCCATGGGAACTGGAGTTACAGATGGCTATTTTCTCACCATGTGGGTGCTGGGAACTAATCCTAGGATGTCTGCAGGAGCCAGTGTTCTTTACTGCTGAGCCACCTCTCCAGCTCAATAAATTTACTTTTTAAAAGGTCTATACAACATATACTCTGCTTTTTTTTCCCCACTTAAACATTAGCAGTTGTCAGCCACAATGTGGGTGCTGGGATTTGAAACCAGGTCTTCTGCAAGAGTAGCCAGTGCTCTTAACCACTAAGCCATATCTCCAGCCCTTGAAAATTAGTCTTAGTTATGCATATTAAGGGTATATTTCAATAGAGTTCAAGGTAATATTTACATGCATTTATGAACTGTTTAAACACAACCTGGTATTTTTCCAATGCCCATTTCTCTTCTCAGTCTCTAGTAATCACTAGGTTACTTTAAGGACTGCATTTATAACATACGCCACTTGTTTTTGTATTTGGCTTATTTCACTTGATATGATGTTTCTTAATTACAACTATTGTTTTTCAGAATTTTATTCTTTGTGGTTGAACATGCTCCCTTGTTCTCTTCTTCCACAGAGCTATGGATGGTCCCTTAGGCTGATTCCATATGTCAGCCATTATAAATGTAGCCATGATATAGAGCACTATGAAGGTGTCCCCCAAACCTATAAGTTTATTTATCACATGATCAAGCTATATCATATCTGGATATCTAGCCACAGGAAATCAGTACATTGGCACTCATGTGTCCATGAAAACCTTAGAGTACATTGCTCCTGTTCCTGGCTATGGAGGCCAGCCCATCAGAACTACTCTTTATCAGCAGAGAGAACAAATTACTCCTCAAGTTACATTAAGAGGGAGATGATTCTCTCATTCAATGGAGTATCTTGAAGCCTATACCCATGTCCTAAATGTCTTGAGCAATAAAGGGCAAAATATCAAATTACTGGGTAGGTTATTTCAACATTGTCAACAATAGACAGGTCAACTAGAAATAAAACTAATTAGAGAAATCCTGTTGTTAAATGACACCATAAATCATATGAAAACACGGGCTGGAGAGATAGCCTAGCGGTTAAGAGCACCGACGCTCTTGCAGAGGACCCGGGTTCGATCCCCAGCACCCACATGGCGGCTGAGAACCGTCTATAACTCCAATTCCAGGAGAACTCCAGTTCCAGGGGAATCCGAGACCCTCTTCTGACCTCCGCGGCATTGCACGACACGGGTGCACAGACCTGCATGCAGACAATACATTCATACACATACAAAAAAAATAAATAATAATAAATCATATGAAAACACGAAAACCACAGGGTAGTCAAAATAATCCTCAACAATAAAAGAATTACTAGAAACATTTCCATCCCTGATATAAAATTATAACTATAGAGCTATAGTAATTAAAACAGTGTGGTACTGGCATAAAACATGCTGATCAGTGGAATAGAACCAAAGATCTAGATTTTAATCCTCATATTACAGCCACCTGAATTTTCATAAAGGGTCTGCTAACACAAGCTGGAGAAAAGACAGCATGTTCAACAAATGTTGCTGGTCAAACTGGATAGCAACATGTAGAAGAGTGATACTAGATCAACATCTCTTGCCATGCACAAAACTCTTCTCCATGTGGATCAAGGACTTCAACATAAGACCCAATACCCTGAATCAGAAGGAGAAAGTAGAGAATGTAGTAGAATTTATAAGGCACAGGAAAGGGCTCTCTGAACAAGATTCCTATAGTGCAAGCATTGAGTAACAATTGACAAATGGGACCTGATGAAACTAAAAAGCTTCTGTACAAAAAAGGACACCATCATTTATATGAAGAGACAATTTGCAGAATGGAAAAAATCTTTATCAGCTATACCTCTGACAGAGGGTTAGTGTCTAAAATCTACAAAGAACTAAAAAAAAAATCACTAAACAGAAGAAAATCCCAGAAAAGAACTGGGAGTTCTCTAACAATGAAATGCAAATGGTTAAGAAATAATTTTAAAATGTTCACTATCTTCAGTCATTATGAAAATGCAAATTAAAACCAGCTTGGAGTTTCATCTTACCCCAGTCAGAGTGGATAAGATACCAAAACCAAAGATTGACAAATGCTGAGGAGGATATGAGAAAGGAGAACTCTTATCCACTGCTGGTGGGAGTGCAAGTGGTGTAGTCACGTTGGAAATCAGTGTGGAGACTCTGCAAAAGGCTGGAAACCAATTTACTCTGTGATCCAGCCATATCTCTCTTGGGCATAGATCCAAAAGACTTTATATTTTACTACAGAAATACATACTCAGCCATGATACTTGATAGGGTCTCCCTAGTCTCAGCCCAACTAGAACTCACTATGTAGAGCAGGGTTGCCTCAATATCAAGAGATCCATCTGCATCTGCCACCCAAGGGCTGGCATTAAAAGTGTGCAGCACCATACTTGGTGCCATTGCTGCCCTTTTCATAATAGCCAGGAACTGGAATCTAGATGTCAATCAAGTAATAGATAATAGATATCTAGAACTTATACACAATTGGATATTATTCAGGTCTTGAAAGTCAAAATTATGAAATTTGCAGGTAAATGGGTTAACCTAGACCCAGAAAGACAATAGTTGCATCTTCTCTCTCACAGCTGTATGCTAGCTTTGACACCTTAAGTAGGCATGCTTCAATTTGAAAATCCAAACAGGTAAAAAACAAATAAACATCCCTGGAGGGGGAAGGTAGAATGCAATGGTATAAAGGGGGGGGGTAGATAATAGAGTAGGAAAGGTTAAAGGGGGTGGGAAATGGGAGACCAGGAGAGTGGAGGGATTATGGGGAGGGAAAACTAACACTAAGACCTTTTGAAAAAGCAATATGGAAACCTGCCACTCTGGTGATTTTAAGTTGGAGTAAATGCATTTTCATTGTGTTGTAGCCACGAGCCTATGAGATCAGGAAGTGGAATGTAGTGTTTTGAATAAGTGTTCCCCGTAAGCGCAAGTATTTTTTTTTAATTTTATTTATTTTTGTATGTGCATGAATGTACTGTCTGCATGCAGGTTTGTACACCCATGTCGTGCAATGCGTTGGAGTTCAGAAGAGGGTCTCAGATTCCCCTGGAACTGGAATTCTCCTGGAATAGGAGTTACAGATGGTTCTTAGCCGCTATGTGGGTGCTGGGGATCGAACCCAGGTCCTCTACAAGAGGTTAAGGTGCTCTTAACCGCTAGGCTATCTCTCCAGCCCCAGGTGCAAGTGTTTTAACACTTGGTCAGGTGCTGCTGTTTGGGAAGAGTCATGGAAACTTCAGGAGATGTGGCCTTATTGGTGGAAGCATGCCACTAAGTGTGGGCTTCCAGAGTTCATAGCCTTGCTCTCAACTTCCAGTTGTTCTCTCTTTCTCTCTTTCTCTCTCTCTCTCTCTCTCTCTCTCTCTCTCTCTCTCTCTCTCTCACACACACACACACACACACACACATTTTTCTGGGTACATCTGAAGATGTGAGCTCTCAGCCTCCCAAATCCCTGATGATGATGAACACAAACTTCTCAGTGAAGTACTACTAGCAAACCAAGCTCATGAATTTATAAGATAGTTAATCTTCACTGTAAACTTGACAGGATTTAGAATCACCCAGGAGACATTGGAGGCATATCCGTGAGGTCATTTTCAGAGGGGATTAACTGAAAGGGAAGATGTAAACTTCATGTGGGAATGAAAGGGAATGAAAAGAACACTAGCAGAGTTCCAGTCATCACCTTTGTTGGTTCCTGGCTCACCTTGATGTTAACAGCTGTGCACCCACCATAATGGACTAAATCCTCTGAAACCGGGAGCAAGAAAACCATTCTTCCTTTAAGTTGTTAAAGTCAGACACTCTGCCACAGTGAAGAAAACTAATATTGTACATCAAAAATATGCACTGTGATCAAGTAGGATTCATTGCAGCAAGACAAGGGACAGTCTACCATGTACACCAATAGAAATGACATAACACATCAATAGAATGAAGAACAGAAATTATGTAGTCATTTGAATTAATCAAGAAAAAGCATTTGATATGATTCAGCAGCATTTCGGACTGAAAAATTTCAACAAATTAGGATGAAAAGAGACATACCTCAAAATATTAACAACCATGTATGCGAAACTCACAGTCAGTAATAGTGAATGGTAAAAGTCAAAGTATTTCCTGTAAGATCATGAATAAGGCATGGATTCCCAGTTTCACTACTTTTAGCTCGATAGAGCACTGGAACATTGACAGAGCGATTAATAAAAATAAGTAAAAATAAAGGAATTTGGAAAGAAGGACGTTATCAATGTTTGAAGATATTAGGCCCCTACTTATTGAGAACCTAAAGATTCCACCAACAGACTTAAAATGCATTTAATAAACTTGAAAGATACACAACAAGCCCTCAGTAGCAATTTTGTAAAAATTTTAAAAATACTAATTGCTTCATGTACATATGTCTGTTTATATGTGTATATATGCATGCAGGTGCCCATGGAGGCCAGAAGAAGAGCTCAAATCACTTGGAGCTGAAGTTACAGGTGATTGTGAGCCATCTGATATTGATTCTGGGAACAGAAATTTCCCCTGAAAGTGTAGCAAGTGCTCTTAACCACTAAGCCATCCCTCTGGGCCTTTAGCATAGCAAGAATGAATTTGCTGAGAAAGAAATAAAGAAAGCAACTCCATTTACAATGGGAAAACAAGGTATTTAGGGATGAATTTAAACAAGAAAGAGAAATATCTATACAGTAAAAATATCAAGCACTGATTAATTATAAAATGGGGACTATGTTTTGTGTTTACAGTTCAGAATTCTATTGTCAAAACAGCCATCCAAATACCATCAATAGATTCAGTACAATTCCCATCATTGACTTTCTGATACCACAATAGGAGAAGACAAAACGATAAAGCTGAAGGCGTCAGAACACCTGACTTCAAACATGCTGCAAGGCTATAATAAAACAGGATGGGGCCGGCATAGCAGTGAAACAGATCAATAGCAGAGAATTGTGAATCCAGAAATTAATCCCCACTCATACCCAGCTGACCTTTTGGCAAAGGTATCAAGAACATAGTGTGGGGACAAAACGTTCTTTGCAAGAGATAGTGCAGAGTAAACTGGTTATGCACACACAGAAGAATGAAATTAGAGTCCTTCTCAATGGGACAAAAATTAACTGAAAATGGTTCAGAAGCCTATGCATTAAACTGGTGTCTATGTAATTACTATAAGAAAACATAGGAAAAATGGTTCAATGTAGGTTTCAGATAGACACAAGACAAACAACAGGAGTGGAAATGGACAAATGTGACATTATCCTACCAAGAAGTTTATGTAGAACAAAATAACAGAATTAAGCAACAATATAGATAATGGAGAAAACATTTCTAAACTATTCCTATAACAAGGTATTGGTATCCAGAATATAGAGAAAATGATTTAGTTAAAAAGTGGATCACTATACTAGTTAGTTTTTATCGTTTACTTGACACAGTCTAGAGTCACCTTGGGAAAAGGGAACCTCAAGGAGAAAATTTCCTTGACCAGATTGTCCTGAGGGCATGTCTGTGAAAATTTTTCTTGATTGCTAATTGCTATAGGCCAGCCAGGCCCACTGTGGGTACCACATTCCCGAGGGGCAGGTGGTCCCGAGCTACCTGAATGAGCCAGAGAATGAGTCAGTAAATAGCGTTCCTCTATGGTTCCTTCTTCAGCTCCTGTTTAAATGTTCACACCTGCCCACGGTGATGGATTGTTACCTCAAAGTGTGAAATAAAATCAGCCTTTTCCTCCTACAAGTTGATTTTGATCATGGTGTTCATCATAGCAACAGGAAGCAAACTAGAACAAGAAATATATAGAAACTTTCCAAATGTCATCCAGATGGCCAGCAAAGAGATGGAAAAACACTCTCACTAATCAGAGAAATGAAAGTAAACATCTCAAAAGATAGCACCTCAGTCTAGTTTGAATGCCCATAATGAAAGATGGACATAGGGATGAGCATGCAAAGAAGAACACTGAGACACTGTTCATGAGAATGTAAAGTAATACAGACATGGAAAATAATATGGAGGTTCCTCAAAGTAGAAGTACATGATTCAGCAGTTCCACCGCTGGATGTGCATACAAGAGGGAACATCGTAATCATACTCATGGATTTTTTTGCAGCACTATTCATGATAGCTAAAGTATGGAATCGACTAAGATGCCTATCATTGGATGAATGGATTTACATAAAAGGTGGTACATATTCCTGGGTGTGCTCTCAATGAAATAAAAATCAGCATACTGGGGCTGGAGAGATAGCCTAGCGGTTAAGAGCACCGACGCTCTTGCAGAGGACCCGGGTTCGATCCCCAGCACCCACATGGCGGCTGAGAACCGTCTGTAACTCCAATTCCAGGAGAACTCCAGTTCCAGGGGAATCCGAGACCCTCTTCTGACCTCCGCGGCATTGCACGACACGGGTGCACAGACCTGCATGCAGACAGTACATTCATACACATACAAAAATAAATAAATAATTAAAAAAACAATAAAAATCAGCATACTTTACAGATACACGCACAACATTTATTGAAGCATAATTCACAGTAGCTGTACCTAAATTCCCTTTTGGGATGTGTAGACCATGTTCACCTCCTTCTCCATTAGTAGGTCCCAACTACAAGGTGAGGTACAATTCTGCCTGTGCGATATGGAAAACCAGTGAGTTTACTGGGCTTACTTACAGAGCAATGGGTGAAGGTTGACTTACAGGAGTGTGGGTGCTCCCTTCCTAAGGCCACACTGGAAAATCTTCATCCAAGCATGGATGGTGGATTCCCTCACAGCCACACAAAATGGTGAGATAGCTTCTCTTAGGCTTCCTCAGCTTAAATCCTCTTATTCCCTGCCCCCGGGTGACTCCCTGTTCTTCCGTCCTTGAGAGGCATGATGGTCAACAAGCTTAATAATCTTAGGCAATCTGGTGCAACCAAGCTTGAGAAGATGGGATCTGTCCGTGGTCTTCCTGTCAGAGGAAGTCCTATTCAACAGTAGCCAACACATAGAATCATAGTAGGTGTTGTTAATAGATGAATGGGCAAGGAAATTAGCTTACACACATGCATACACAGTGGAGTGTTATTCCACTATTAAAGAAGAACAAAATCATGCAATTGTCAGGAAAATTGGTGGAACTTGCAATGCAAAATAAGGCAAAATTTAAAAGGTAAGCATTGCCTATGGAATTTAGAGAGAAAAAAGTAGGTGAATGAGACTTAGGGAACAGGGGATAAATTAGTTCTAGTTCTTCTATAGAATAAATAGTAAATAAAAGTCTATGATATATTAAAAATGGCTAATACAGCACAAAATTCCTAATGCATAAATTTCATTTATGAGATGAAAATACTTGTTACTCTGATTTGATTATTACATTTTGCATATGTATTGAATTACCCTAATGTACCACATAAAGTTGTACAAATAAAGCTTCATTTCAAAAAATTGAAAAATAAAAACAGATGAATTTGTTTACTTTACTTGTCTTGGTTTCCCATTTTTAATTTTTTTATTTTTTATTATTATTTTCTTTGGTATTCCAAATCAAACCCCCCTCTTGCCATTACCACCTCCCACAGCCCTGAATTCAGAAAAGCACCTCACTAGGCATGTTTTTGCTTCTTATGTCTTTCAAATTTTGATTGTTAAATTTATTTCTAGACAAAATCAAGGATTTTTTAAACTTTTTAAAATTGAAGTTTTGTGCATTTCATACAGCATTTCTCTGTCCATTTTAGACTCATTCTCCTTTCCATGCCCCCTACCCCACCTGAGTTCGTGCATTCTGCCATACATGTCTTGTATCCTTTTCTGAGTCTTTTTTTTTTTTTAAGTTTTTCTATGCAGGGGATTATTGTTTTTGTGAGAACTTTACTGTTTCAGTCAGTTCATTGTCCCAGTTCTTTTGTTGTTGTTTTCTCCAACTTCTATTGCTTCAACACACACACACACACACACACACACAAATATATATGTATATGTATATATATTCAGACCTATACTAAAATTATGTCATTTGAAAATAAACTGTATGTTATTTCAAAATCATATTTCAGAATTCACATTTTTCTCTTTTAATTTTATATTACTCTAAAATATGCATACATACCCTCCACCCATATACCAAAGTTACAAAGTCTGAATATAAGTGGTAGGTTAATTAAAAAAATAAAAAAATAAGTGGTAGGTTAATTCTAGAGCCTGTTAAGGGATTCACATTGTAAGAGCACAGTTGCTTTCAGATAGAAAGAAATATAACATTAATGTTGCTCAGTTTGCCTTACGACTAAGTATTTGGTGTTAGCATCCACAGATGAAGGATTCATTGTTTTTCTGGGACTGTGTTCCTTCACTTAGCATAGTTCCATCCATTTACCTGTAAAGTTCATGATGCCATCTTTCTGCACTGCTGTATAGAACTCCATTGTGTAGATGTACCACATTTTCTTTATCCATTAGTTGGTGGAGGGGCACTGGGATGGTTCTAGCTCTTCACTATTGTGAAGAGAGCTACAATAAGCATAGATGTGCATGTATCTTATCTCTGCAGTAGGATGAGTCTTGTGGGTATATACCCACGAGTGGTATGACTGGGTCAGATGATAGGCTCATTCTGAGTCTTTTAAGTGTTTTCCACACTGCTTTCCAGAGGGGTTATATGAGTTTATATTCCACCAGCAGTGGATGAGTGTTCCCCTTTCCCCACAACCTTTCCAGCATTTGATATCTTTTGTTTTCTGGATCTCAGCCAGTCTTATCAGAGTGAGATGATATCTTAAAGCGGTTCTAATTTGCATTTCCTTAATTATTAGTGATGTTGAACACTTTTAAAAATGTTTCTCAGCTATCTCTAATTCCCCACTTGTGAAGACTCTGTTCAGCTCTTTACTCCATCTTTGAGTGAGTCATTTGTTTCCTTAGTTCTTTGTTTTTTGAGTAGTTTATATATTCTGGATGTTAATACTCTGATACAGATGTTCCTTTATTGTAGAATTAGAATTATCAGAGAAAACGAACCACACTTTTAAAAAATTTCCTTGTATATTTGTTAAAAACATTTTAGACTCTTCCTTTAGAGTCAGAAAGCTATTAATTTATCCCTACATCTTTTATTCTCTTATACTTTTCAGTAGTTTCACCTTCTTACCTTTTAATGTGTAAGACCTTTCAAAAGAAATTCAAGGGCTGGAGAGATGGCTTAGCCATTAAGAGCGCCGACTGCTCTTGCAGAGGACCCTGGTTCGATCCCCAGCACCCACATGGTGGCTGAGAACCATCTTTAACTGCATTTCCACAGGTATCCGATGCCCTCTTTTGACCTCCGAAGCATTGCACGATATGGGTGCACAAACCTGCATGCAGACAGTACATTCATACACATAAAAATAAATAAAATAAAAAAGAAATTAAAAGATGGCACTGCAATATATAACTGGTGTGTTACCATTTTTCACATAGATATAATTTTTTCTAATCTGCTTTTAATATTAAAATTGTGAAGGGACCATTGATTGGGACAAGGAAAAATAAGGAGCTCTAGGGAGGGGGACTACATGTGATCAAGGGAGAAATGGGACAAATGGTGTTTGTTTTTTTAACTAGGGAGGGAAAGTATATGGAATGAGGAGAGACAAATAATACAAAGGTTGCTGGGCGAGGTGGCGCATGCCTTTAATCCTAGCACTTGGGAGACAGAGGCAGGCAGATCTCTGTGAGTTCAAGACCAGCCTGGTCTACAGAGTGAACTCCAGGACAGCTGGGACTAAAGGGAAACCCTGTCTCAAAAATACCAAAATAATAATAATAATAATAATAATAATAATAATAATACAAAGGTTATCTGAAAAACTGTAAGAAAATGTATTATTTCATAAGCATACTGAAAATACACACACACACACACACACATATATATATATATATATATATGTATATATATTCAGATGTGTGTAGCTGAAGGATATTTTACAGAACTCTGTACCAAGAGGCAAGGGAGACCTCACTTAAAGTTGCTGGGTAAAGTAGTCCAAGAGACTCCCAAAATAATATCGGGTACTGCTGTAGCCGTTGGTTGCTTCCCTGAATATGAAAGTAAGACCATGTTGCTGAAGACAGGACATGCTTTGGACATAGGACTTGGAATAATTGATCTGGAATAGACCTGGAAGCCGCTTCCCTGAAGACCTGCTCTCATAGTATCAGAGGATACTATGCAAACTATAGAGGAAGAAAACCAATCAATGATCCCATCCAGCTGTAACATGTCTATGAACCACCACAATGGCCAGTCCAGAAAAGTATCTTGTATGGGCGTAGCGTAGTGACTTTTTTTTTTAAAATCTTTGGAGTAATTAACAGCTGTCTAACTGGAATTGAGGCCTGCTCAAGAGGAGGTATTCCATGTAAAAGTCTATCATTATAGCCAAATAAACATGGTTGGAGAGGTCATAGACCCTAGAGAAAAACCTACTACTGTCACTTTCCTAGACCAATTTAATTTCTTACTGTGTTTTAAATACAAATTCTTATATTCACAGAAAGTATTGCTCTCACCAGTCATCAAAGAAGCTTCTTCTTGAAACAGATGGAGACTGCTAACGAAGTTCCACAATTGATCAAAATACAAGAGACTATAATCCCAACTGATATATCTATAATGCAACCCCTATACTTGAAGCTCAAGGAACATGAAGGAGAGGGAACAGAAATATTGTAAAAGCCAGAGGAACAGGATGCTCGCTGCTGGATAATGCATTTCTCGATGTGATAGGGAAGCTGCACCCATAAAATCCCAACAATATGGTTGTCTAACAGTACCTGCATAATGACACCAGTTACATGTCAAAGTAGATGGGGGAAATTGCTCAGAGACTCACTTCTACATGAAGCATGCATTAGGGAAGCAATAGCTGTGGAGGGAAGGAGAGTCAGTTTTCTACAGAGACTGGATCCCTGATGAATTATCTAATCCCAGGTTGTCACCCCTAAACACAAGAACATCACAGAATGGCCTTAGTGCATTTTGTATACATATATACTATGTATATATTTATCAATGTATGCATATGTAGGAATAATAAATGAGGACAAGAAACTGATAGGGAGTTGGGAGTATGGGTGACATTAGAGGGAGTAGGAGGAGAAGAAGTTATGTAAATCTCACACTCATGTATGACATTCTCAAAAAAATCTTTTCAGGGTTCATATTCCTCATACATGGCACTTGTTACATAAGGATGTTTTCATATAAGTATGCATAATGCTGAGCGATCCTATTCCCTAACCTCCCTTTTCTCCCTTCATTCTTAACCCGCTTTGTTTCCATAGACAGTTTCACTTTCATGTCAAATATACCTACAAAATATATCTGTATGAAATCTAGGAATTACAATTGAGAAAAAAATGTTTTTCTGAAAATAACTTAATTCCTTTAATATGATTATCTCTACTTCTATCCATTTTCTCACAAACAACAGAACTTTATTCTTCTACATGGCTGAAAGAATAATGAAATCTTGTCTTGAAAAGAAAAGAAAACTGGGGCCAGCGAGACAAATCCCCAAAGAATAAAATTGTATGTTATACTTGCTGACCATTCATCACAGACAAGAAAAGTCCGAGAAGCTGTTGCACCCCAGAGTGATCTATGGAGATATTATAGTTAGATGTGGTGGTACTGGATGGGAACAGAAAAAGGACACTTAAACCAACGGGGTTCTATAAGCAGGAAAGAGACTTTAGCTAATAATAACATAGTAGTATTAGTGTGATTCATATTCCATAATAGTGTGAGATATGAATAACAAAGAAAACTGGCTCTCATGTGCATGGGAACTCCCTTATTATCTTTGCAAATCAAACTGTCCTAAAATAACAAATCCCCCGGGGTTAAATGAGGTATGCTAGGCACAGGAAAGTACAGGGAACAAGAACCAAGACTTTAAAAAAAAGTAATACAAGAAATTTAATAAACAATGCATCATCACCAATTTTAAAATGTAGAATAGAATTATTCTTTTTTTTAAACTTCTTTCAAAAAATAGATGTAAATAACACTAAAAATGACATTGTGAAACTCAGCCAGCATATGGCAAATAACATTAGGTTTTTGTAAATAGCTTATAATCAGAATAATCAGGCTGAGGCTGGTGAGCCAAGCTATTAGAACTAGTTTTCCAATAAAATAATTGCCTTAACTTGGAACAGGGATGTATTTGGGAGGGAGGATGGTTTAGAGCAGTAAATACACTCACTCACTTATTAATTAGTTTTGTACAGCCATGGCCAAAATGCACAGAAATAACTGGTTCACATTAGGGAATCAAAAGAAGGGGGATATGAACAATTTTGCAAAATTGTGTTGATTTGATTTCCAAAAGCTCTATTGTAAATTCTGTTTGATACAGAATCATCACAGAGCAATTTATTTTTATATGATTTTAAATTGATTTTATATCAGGTTGGTGAGATGGCTCAGCAGTTAAAATTACTTGCTATTCTTCCAGAAGGCCTGAGGTCAAATCCCAGCACCCACATGGTGGCTAACAACCATCTGTAACTCCAGTTCCAGGGCATCTGAAGCCCTCTTCTGTCCTCTGTGGGCACTGCAGGACACCGGTGCACTTACATACATGCAGGGAATGCTTTCATACACAAAATAAAAATAAATAAATTAATCAATTACATTGAATTTTATAAAGTAGATAAAAGATATATTAACTTTTCAAATTTGGAAATATTTCCCAGTTATCTGTTGACATGCTAGTTACCACTATTTTGTTTAATATCTAAAGCATTACTGTTTACTTTCTGTTAACTGAAATGAAATGACTTTTCCTCTAACATAATAAAATAAACTGCTATAAAAATTTGCTTCAATAATGTCATAGATGACCTCTCTGCCAGTTACATACATATAGGTAAAGAAAGCAAGCTATGCATGGTCATATCATATAAACTTTTAAAATATATTTCCTTTGAGTTTGCTTTTGTTTTTGAGCTACAGTTGTGGTCATGTGTATGTAGATTACGTATTCTTTATTCACTTAACAGCTTACCATAACTATTTTCTTATGTTGCTTAAAATATTAGTATGTGCATGTGTATGCGCGCACACGTGTGTGTGTGTGTGTGTGTGTGTGTGTGTGTGTGTGTGCACATAGATGAGAGAGGTTGATGTTGGTTGAGTTCCCCAATTGTCCACCTTGTTACATTTTGGGTCAAGGTCTTTCCCTTGATCCTAGGGCTCACTGATTGGACTGGGCTACCTGGCTAATAAGCCCCAGGGATCATCTTCTTTGCCTCCCCAGCATGGAGATTATGAATCCACATGGTCACAACTCATGAGTGCTTGGAATATATGCATGCTGTGCACATTTTGCTGACTGAGCTATCTCTCCAGAGCTTTAAAGTTTTTAATAATCACTCTTTGAAGTGCAATAAAATATTAAATATGTTGACTTATCATGATTTGCTATTAAGATATTAACTTATTGAAGTTTAGGGATATTCTCAGGATATTTTATTCACTTACAATGTATTTTCCAATTGAAGAAAAGCAAAACCCAGCAATTTGTTCTATCTGTATAACATTCTCATATCTATAAATCCTGAAGGAAACACCTGGGATCCAAATGGTTAATTATTTTGGTCTAAAATACCAAAATTTTGTTGTTTTGCTTTATTTTATTTTACTTTGTTTTGTGTTTTTTGAAACAGGGTCTCCTTGTGGTCTAAGTTTTCCTGGAACTTGCTATCTAGACCAGGTTGGCCTTGATCTGGCAGAGATCTGCCTGAATCTGCCTCCTGAGTGCTGGGATGAAAGGGTATTTACCACTGTTGCCAACTTTGTTTTGTTTCAGACAAGACCTTGTCCCAGATTGACATCCAGTTTCCTGCACTTCCAGGGTTACAGGCACATGCCAGTATGTCTGGCTAGAAGGTATTTTTTAACTGCACATTCACCCTGCTGCCCATTCATCTCCTTTAGCATATGTTCCAGATTATTATACAATAATGTAGTACGCCTCTACATCATGGACAGCAGAAAATTATCCCTTATGAGCTAAGCTCCTGACTGGTGTCATTCTCTCACAGGGGCTATTGTCATGAGAATGATTGCCTTAGCATCATCTACGACCGTGTTCACAGGCAGTCCATGACAACCCCAAGGTCAGGACTACCAGTTCATTTTCCAGCAAGTCAAAGAAGGGACTTTCAAAGTTTAGAGACTTTGGGCAAAAATATCATAGTATAATGATTCTTCTTTTATTGGAAGACAGTAGATTTTGTCCTACATTTCCTGTCCTTTATATCCAAGTTGCTAAAGAATATTGTGGGATGGTTCTACATCCTCCTATCTGATGCCCACCACAGTTCAATGCATGTTTAAAACTCATAAGGTGACATTAAACACCAAAATGGAAAATTAGGCTTGGATATAATAGACATTTCTCAGGCTACAAGTGCATGCCTAATACACTGAATCTAAAAGGCTTGCTATTGGTATGAAACATGGGTGATAGACCCTAGCAACCAAGTTGACTACGTACTTCTCACATTCATACCGGACACACCATTTCTTAAATATGGTTTTATCCCATTGTCAACACTACATAACACATTTAAATACAACTCATACAACTCAGGGTTCTATTTGAACAATTATCATGATGGTTCTGTCAGAAGCTTCTCATGTGATAGAGTATCAACCCATTGCTTAAAAAGTCTTACTGATTCATGAAATGAGGAAAAAGTGAAATGTTTGAAAACTCATAAGCTATGATGTGAAGTGAAAACAATTCTCCAATTCATAAACTGATAATTAGGAAATATGCTCACTAATTATGAAACATATTTGTAATTTTACTATGAGCCAGGTATTGTTTTAACGACTACAAAAGAGACAAGTAATTATTGAATTGGTTCATGGTAAACTAAAGGCTCCATATTACTAGGTTAGATAACTTCTAATTCGACAAGAACAGTCAGTTTAGAACATCAGTTCTGTGCTTCATAGGTCACTCCCAGAATTAATAGACCAGAGACACAGCTTTTGAATTATTCTGCACCTTGTATGCAGAAGAGTAGGAAAACCACTTGGAAGACTGTCAGACATGGTATGGGGGTGCTACAAGAGAGAGTTCCAAAAATAGGTTAATTTTGCCCAAGAATGACAAACAAATGCAGGGTAGAAGAAGGGATCTGCAACAGAGACAGAATGTATTAGCCAGATCCCAGGGATGTGGCCCTCACCTCATTATTGAAACCATGGTTTTTTTTTGGTGTTTTTGAGACAGGGTCTTCCTGTAGGCCCAGCTGGCCTAGAACTCACTCTATGGACCAGGTGGGCCTGGAACTCCCAGAGATTGGCCTGCCTCTGCCTGCCAAGTGCTGGGATTAAAGGTGTGTGCCATCACATTAGACTTTTTACCCATTGTTTTTCTTTGGGGGTGGTCCTTTTTTGAGGCAGTGTCTCCTTTTAGTCCCAGCTGGCTTGGAGCTCACCATGTAGATCAGGTTGGCTTTGTACTTATAGAGATCCACCTACCTTTGTCTCCTGAGTGCTGGGATTAAAGGTGTGTACTGCCACACCTGGTTTATGGGCAAATTTTTACAACTATGTTGAAGAAAGACAAAAGATCAGATTGTTTTTGAGACAGGGTCTCCCTATAACCCCAGCTGGCCTAGAACACACTCTGTAGACCAGGCTAGACTTAAACTCACAGAGATCCACCCGCCCATGTCTACTGTGTGGTTGAGATGAAACAAAAGGAATTATGAAGTTGGTTAAATAAAAGTAAATGAAAGGCTGTAGAGATGGCTCAGGGGTTAAGAGCACTGACTGTTCTTTCAGAGGACCCGGGTTAAATTCCCAGCACCCACATGGTGGCTAAGAACCATCTTAGGCCGGGCTTGGTGGTGCATACCTTTAATCCCAGTACTTGGGAGGCAGAGGCAGGCGGATCTCTGTGAGTTCAAGGCCAGCCTGGTCTACTTAGCGAGCTCCAGGACAGCCAGAGCTACAGGGAGACCCTGTCTCAAAAAGACAATAAATAAATAAATAAATAAATAAATAAACAAATAAATAATAACTAACTAACTGACTAACTAAATAAATAAATGTAAATGAAAGAAGACACAACTGTGCTCTGCTTGCAAGTGTGCCTGTAGATCTGAGCCTCCTACAGTGCCAGGCCCACTCTCTTCTATCAGGAATTCAATGAACCTTTTTAGACTTATGCTTACATCACAAGATTTGGTTTTCTTCTTACAATCTTTATGTCTTAACACAGAAAAATTTGTCATAGACTAAAGGACTCCTGACTTCTTAGATAAGGGTAAGGCCAATCACATTTTCATAAATTTTGTTAATTTTTTTTTTTATTTATTTCTGTATGTGTATGAATGTACTGTCTGCATGCAAGTCTGTGCACCCGTGTCGTGCAACGCCGCGGAGGTNATATATACACTCCACACAAAATTAAAATTACAAAGTCCAAAAATAAACTATAGGTTAATTAAATGTTTAGGGATTCACAATTTAACGTAAAGTTTGCCTGCAGGTAAAAAGAAATACAACTTTACATTTTAAATTACATAGTAAGTTGATGTATGTTTTAATGTACTTTTTTTAAGGTTCTATAAAAATTTAATATAAATTTTACAATAAGTTTACAATTTAAGGTATACATTATTATAATATTTCAATAACTCAGGGATTTTTATTGAAAATATTCTATAAAGCTATCAATACATTTTAATTACCTTCCCCTTGTATTATTCCAAATTATGGCCCTATAAATAATACATATGTATCAAAATTATGAACTCTGGGAATGAACTGTATGTTAATTCCTAAATATGTTCAGGGACTCACATTTTCCCTTTAATTTTATATTACTCTAGAATATGAATACATATCTTCCACCCATATATACTAATTACAATGTGTGAATATAAGTGGTAGGTCAATTCTAGAGCCCATTAAGAGATTCATATTATAATAGCACAGATGTTTTCAGATAAAAAGAAATATAATAATAAAGTTGCTCAGTTTGCCTGCCAACCAGGGATTTGATGTTAGCATCCACAAATGAGGAAAACCATTTACCTTTCTTTTTTTTTTTTTTTTTTCTTTTTCTGGGACTGTTACTTCACTTAGCATAATGGCTTTGAGTTCCATCCATTTACCTGCAAAGTTCATGTCATCTTTCTTTACCGCTGAGTAGTACTCCATTGTGTAGATGTACCACATTTTTGTCATCCACTCATCAGTTGAGGGGCATTTGGGTTGGTTCCAGCTCTTCCCTGTTGTGAAGAGAGCTGCAATAAACATGGATGTGCATGTATCTTTGTGGTAGGATGAGTCTTGTGGGTATATACCCAGGAGTGGTATGGCTGGGTCAGGTGGTAGGCTCATTTTGAGTCTTTTAAGGTCTCTCCACACTGCTTTCCATAATGGTTGTACAAATTTACATTCCTGCCAGCAGTGGATGAGTGTTCCCCTTTCCCCATAACCTCTCCAGCATTTGGTGTCTTTTGTTTTCTTGATCTTAGCCAGTCATATTGTAGTGAGATGATATCTGAGTGGTTTTAATTTGCATTTCCTTAATTATTAATGATGTTGAACACTTCAGTTGTTTGTTTTTGTTTTTTTTGTTTTTTTTTTTTTGTTGCTGTTGTTTTGGTCTTTTTGAGACAGGGTCTCCCTGTAGCCTCAGCTGTCCTGGAACTCACTCTGTAGACCAGGCTGGCCTTGAACTCATAAAGATCTGCCTGCCTCTGCCTCCCAAGTGCTAGGATTAAAGGCATGTGCCACCATGCCCGGCTGAACACTTCAGTTTTAATGATTTAAATATGCATTCTTTTTTAAAATTTATTTATTTATTTATTGGTCTTTTTGAGACAGGCTCTCCCTGTAGTCCCAGCTGTCCTGGAACTCACTCTGTAGACCAGGCCGGCCTTTAACTCACAAAGATCCACCTGCCTCTGCCTCCCAAGTGCTAGGATTAAAGGTGTGCACTACCATACCCGGCTAGTATTTATTATTTTTTATGTGTATGAGTATACTGTCTGCATGTAGGTTGGTGCACCCATGTCGTTCAATGCCATGGAGGTCAGAAGAGGGCGTCGTATTCCCTTGGAACTGGAGTTAAAGATGGTTCTTAGGCACCATGTGGGTGCTGGGATTTGAACGTGGATCCTCTGCAAGAGCAGTCGGCCCTCTTAATCGCTGAGCCATCTCTCCAGCCCCTAAATATGCATTCTTAAAATGAGAAAGAGTGTTCTGGGAAGGTCTGGTGCCAAAGAAACTTTGAGTCAAATAAAAACCTGTCTGATGCCATACAGGGTGGGGTTTTTAATCAGCAAGGACAAACTGAAAAGCTAGGGGGAATCTGTCTGTAGGATTCATCAGTGTCACATGACTTCAATACTAGTTTGCTTCAAAGAGGGGTGCAGTCACTAGATTCAATCTGAAACAAATTTATTTTTAGGATCCTCTCTATTTCTGTCTCTCTGTGTCTGTCTCCATCTCCCTGCAGCCCCTGTCCAGTTTTGAATGACATCAGCTGAGACTTCCTGTGAGCAACTGGGAAAGGGTGTTGGTCCAGAATTCCAAGAAACTCACCTGCGGTTTTATATCATAGTCATTCCCTGATTCAATTTCCAACAAAATTGTCCTTGGTTCCAAACTGAAGGAGGAATTGAATTAAGGAGAAACATTTTGTTGGAAAAAAAAAATAACATGACTCAGTGGGAGCATTGGAGAGGGGCCCTGAAGAGACAGAGTCCAAAGGTGTTATTCCCATGAGGGTCTTGTTACCTGGAAACAGATGTTCCATTGTCACTGTGGTAGTGCTTGGAAGGATGCAGGAGTGGGCAGATGAGAAGGAAGATATACTAATACCTTACTCTGTACTAGGGTTCAATTTTCTATTTGGCTCAAGGAGCAGAAAAGGAAAAAGGAAGTTGCAATGCATTTCCATTTCTTGTCCATTTTCCAGTCCCGTGTCAGAAGTGCTGAACCTTGGATGGCCTAGCAACCTCTTGGGAATACTGTTTGGCAGAGACAAGGAAGGGGTTTGTATTATAGGACAGCCTCTGCAGCTCTTAGTCACAAGCTGCCTGGACCCTTTTACCCATAAATGCAACAACGTCAAGACAGAGAAAAGTCTTCCCATCAAAACAAGAATTGTTAGGTAGTGCAGGCACCCAATGGTGCCTTCCTTGTCCAATGGCCAGGCTGGTTATGAGAATTTGTTTGCAACAAAGCAAATAAAAACTATCCTATGACTGAGTGGGTTGTCTAGTCTAAGTCCTTGTACACCATGGCCTCTTCATAACTGCAAAGGCCACAATTAATGGATGATTGGTGCAGTTATATGGAAATATCCTTAAAAGATATCTAACATAATCTATAAGCCACTGACACCAGGGTGATTGTCTCTGTTGGGTTTTGGATTGCATTACAATATGAAATCATTTAACAAAAATAATATCTATGTTTTGAATCATAGGGTGCTGAAGAAAACTGCCTGTGGTAAAGTCAGCTATTTTTAAGAATAGGCAAGAAAAGAATTCAGGCATCCTGCAAATAGTCCCTGGCTTAACAAATCACCTTCAATAGATAGGATGTATGCAATACATCAGACATATTATTGTGAAGTCCAGAAGATCTTTAACAGACTGTCCCTAGGCCACATAGGCCCTTAAATAAATAACTGGCTAACCAGGGATGAGTGGAAAAGAGATTCCAGAACAATTTGTGTCTATAAACCCCTTCTAGCAGATACACTACAAATAGCCCCGTCATGGGGCTGGAGAGATGGCCTAGTGGTTAAGAGTGCCGACCGCTCTTACAGAGGACCTGGGTTCGATCTCCAGCACCCACATGGCTGCCGAGAGCCGTCTGAAACTCCAATTCCAGGAGAACTCCAGCTCCAGGGGAATCCGAGACCCTCTTCTGACCTCCGCAGCATTGCACGACACGGGTGCACAGACCTGCATGCAGGCAGTACATTGATACACATACAGAAATAAATAAAAAATTAAAAAAAATAGTCCTGTCAGAAGACTAGATTTATTTTACATATTACACATACCCTGCCTGAATTATATTCTCTTTGTTTTTATTCTGTCTAATGAATTCATATTTTTCTTTATACTGAGGAGTTAATCTAGGGCATCAAAAAAAAATCTATGGAAATTCTCTACCACTAAGTTATATTCTTTGCCTTATTAAATTTTAAGACCTAGTATAAACTTGTCTAGGCTGGCTTTGAACTTGTGACGCTTCTGCTGAAGCTTTTCTAATTTTTTTTTTAAATTTTATTTATTTCCGTATGTGTATGAATGTATTGTTTGCATGCAAGTCTGTGCACCCGTGACGTGCAATGCCGCGGAGGTCAGAAGAGGGCGTCGGACTCCCCTGGAACTGGAGTTCTCCTGGAATTGGAGTTTCAGACGGTTTTCGGCCGCCATGTGGGTGCTGGGGATCGAACCCGGGTCCTCTGCAAGAGCGGTCGGCGCTCTTAACCGCTAGGCCATCGCTCCAGCCCATCTGCTGAAGCTTTTCAAGTAGCTAGGATTACAGGTCTGTGGCACTAGATTGAGTTAACATTTCATATTCAAAATTTTTAGAGCTTCTTATCTCTTATTCTTTTGCCTATATTTCAAACCCTTTTAAAAGCAGATTGAGGGTCTAGGATCATCTAAGTGTATAGTGCTTACTTAGCATGTGTAATGCCATGGGTTCAACTTCCAACCATGAAATTAACGTCACCCTTATACTGTTTATGTGCTTTGAAAAACTAGGTTCAGAACTTCAAAAAGTTTCATGAGGTTTTCAGAAGCAGAGCTTCTACAAATCTGTGGAAAGACTTTGAAAATGAAGAAGTCTCCAGAAAAAATAGATTACCCCAGATAAGATATTCAGAGCTACATCAGTGAAATACATTTGGACTTGAGTCGTAGCTATATCATTCAGTAACTGCTTCACTTTTAGAAATGTGACTTAACAACTTTAGCCTGATTAGTTTATTTAAAGTAAGGTAAGAATCCAGCCTTACAGAACTTTATGAATCCGCTTTTGAGGAGATGCATGTACAGAACGTTGCACAAAGACTGGCTCAGAGGAAAGTATGGCACAGCTCAGGAATCCTTAATCTGGCCTGGCACAGCCCCTGGATGAGAAATGGCCAGAAAGGCAAATATGGGAGCAGAGAATCAGCCAACAGGGGCAGGGGACAGGAGGCTGAGCTTGGGAAGTATATAGAGATAACTCTACCCTTCATGGTCAGGAGCAGATCTCATCAACTGAAGGTAGTCCTGGAACTTGGCAGCTCTGAGCCCGCGGTCAGCAGGTAGATCAAACTCTGGAGCTACTTGTCTGTCATCCACTGTTGTGGAGCCCAAGGAGCTTCAGGGACATACATGATGCCCATGGCACGCTAGGTGATAAATTCTCAAGAGGCTTTGAAAGGGTGATGTCAGATCCTCAACTTGTACCAATTTTTTAATGCACTTTGAAGACATCCAGGTAAAATAGTCACTCCAGGGGCTATGATCTGGGGTGACGTGAGGGTGAGACCTATGAAGCCCACAGAACGCAAAGCTAAGTGTGGCCAGCAGGGACCCTGGTGAACAAAGAAGAAAACCTACCACAGTGGAGACAGCTTTGGTAAATATCAATACTTGTCCAATAAAGACTCAACAACAGCAGAGAACACAGGAAAGACAAGAATCCACAAATACAACCCCCTCCCCCTTCATGCCCTAGAACGTCACTCTTCATTTTTTTTTTTTAAGTATTTTATTGGTTTTTATTTCATGTGTGTGAGTACATTGCCTGAGTGTATGTACATGCACTTGGGTCATGGAAGGACTGCGTGGGTCAGAGAGGGGGTCGGATCACCTGGAACTAGTGGTTATTAACCACCATCTGGGTGCTGAGAATTGAACCCAGCTCCTCTGCAAGAGCAGCCGGTGTTCTTAACTGCTCAACCATCTCTCTAACTCCTCTTCATAAGGGCACAAAAACACCTTTTATTTTTAACCCCTCCCCATGTCATGCTTAACAAGGATTTTACTTTATTGTGTTTTAACAATATTGTTTTTATTTCTTACTCTTCATATATTTGTTTAATTTTGCCTATGTATTTTACCATTTGGGGAAATAATTCTTTTGGGGGAAATAAGCTTTTTATTTTTTGCCTCTTATAATTCTTCCCCCTCTACATTTAGTAATATATTTTTTAATATTTTATTTATTTCTGTATGTGTATGAATGTACTATCTGCATGCAAATTTGTGCACCCGTGTCGTGCAATGCCGCAGAAGTCAGAAGAGGGCGTCGGATTCCCCTGGAACTGGAGTTCTCCTGGAACTGGAGTTTCAGACGGTTCTCGGCTGCCATGTGGGTGCTGGGGATCGAACCCGGGTCCTCTGTAAGATTTTTAACTTTGACTGATTTATAAAGTAATATTTTCAAATTTGTTCCTACTCTTTTTTTTTTTTTTTTTTTGTAATTTTGCAGACAGGTCTCCCTTAGTACTAGCTGCCTGGAGCATTGCTCTGGTAGACCAAAGCTATGTTCCTGTGACTCAGGAAGCATCTACTGCCGCTTAGCCTCCCCAGTGCTGGGAATTAAACGGGTGGTATGTCACCACACCTGGTGTTCCCATTCTTATATTTATCAAATTTTGATTTTTTCATCATATGAAAATATCTTCTGCTTTTTCTGTTTTTCCTTTTTTCCCCTAATTTCTCGCACTTTTCTCTTTCCCTCCATAACCTATTACTCCAGTATTGTTTTATTGCCTTTTGTTACTTAACCTCGTTTTCCTAATCATTCGCGCCTTCCCCTCTTTTCTCTTTATTTACTATTGCTTCTTCCGTGTTTCTTTGTGCTCCCTGTCTCCTTCATCTACCTAATTCATTTACTGTCTCTACTTTTATTCTAAATCATTTTCAACTTCATGGCTTGTGCTATAGCAATTTTAGCATTTTCCCTTTACGTTCATAAGCATTGCATTAGTAGGTTATAATAGATTTTATATATATTTCTATACCCTCTATAGCTTGATGGTTTGTCTGCTATGGCATTTTGCTTTTTTTTTTCTGAGTTGTACTTGGGACTGTACCTTTAAGAGTCAGTGCTTAGGCCTGGAGATGCTTCAGTAGTTAACTTGCTATGTAATGTAAGAATATAAAGTAATTTTTTTTTCTTTTCTTGCATAGCAACTCTACTGTCGAAATGTAAATCCCTAAATATGTTCTGAGATTTAACTATATTTATTGGAATTAATCTATAGTTATTTTTCAGACTCACAACTTGGATAACATGTGGAATGTATATCACATGTTGAAGGGATTCAATCATTGCGAGAAACCGAGCTAGGGTGTGCACAAGTCTTTTAATATCCAGCCCTCAAGTGAGCATGCGAAAAGCAGGCAGCTGTTATTTCTAGACTAGCTTGGTCTACCTAGTGCATCCAGCGACAGTTGGTACTACAGGGAGACCCTGTCTCAAAAAAGACCAAAAAAAAAAAAAATTGGAAGGAACAGCAACAACAAAAAAGATGGGGTCAAAGAACCAACTGAAACAGTAAACTTCTGCCCCAAACAGTAAACATCTGCATCAAAAAAAATAAAAAAGACTTAGAAAAAGATATAAGACATGTATGGCAGAATGCGTGAACTCTGGCAGGGTGGGGGGCAAGGAAGGGGGAATGGGTATAAATTTCATTAAGAAATGTTGTATGAAAGGCACAAATCTTCAATAAAAAAAAAGAACACTGGATGCTTTTGCAGAGGTCCCAGGTTTGGTTCCCAGTAGCTACATGGCAGTTAACAACCATCATAAATTCCAGTTCCAGGGTATTCAATGGCCTCTTCTGGCTCCTGTGGACATTGTATGAACATGGTACAAATACATACATACATACATACATACATACATACATACATACAGAACACTCATACATATGAGAGAAAAAGAAATAAAAACAAACATACAAATAAAACCTTAGTAATAACCTAACCAAGGAGCTAAAAGACTTCTCCAGTGAAATCATTAAGACACTAAATAAAAAACAATTGAAGAAGACATTAGAAGATGGAAAGAGCTTCCTCCATGATCGTAGAATGAAAAATTAATGCTTTCAAAATTATTATATTATTGAAAATAATTTACATATTCAGCACAATCTACATTAAAATCCTAGTAAAAATATTTACAAACTACCACATATAATACTACAATTCATATTGAATCACATACACACATATACACACACACACACACACACACAAATAAACCACCAATCAAATAGCCAAAGTAATCCTTGGGAGGAAGATAAATAGTGGAGGAATCATAATACTTGACCTTCTAATTATAGTCCAGAACATAGAAATGAAAACTATGTGGTACTGGCCAAAAAAACCAAAAACCAAAACCAAAAACCAAAAACAAATAAAAAAAAAACAGACATATAGACCAATGCAACAGAAAAGAATCAAGGTCTCAGAAATAAACCTATACAATTACAGCCACTTAATTTTTATCAAAGTTATCAAAACATACATTGGAGAAAAATATTTTTAAAAAGTGGTGCAAGAAAAGCTGTATTTTCACATATAGAAGGATGAAAATAGATCTGAATTCTTTACTGTAAAAAAGTCAAAAGTAATATACCACTTGAATGGAGGACCTGGATCCTTGAAACTGCTATAGAAAAATACTTCAAGAAAGAGGCACAAAACATGGTTTTTCTGAAAAGGACTCTACTAACACAAGAGATAATCCCAAGGATTGACCAATGAGAATACATGAAATTAAGAAGGTTCTGCACACCAAAGGACACATTCCCTAGAGTGAAGAAACAGCCCACAGAATGGGGTGAAATCTTCATCAACTATACAAAAGAGAGGGGATTAATATTTAAGATGTATACAGAACTGAAAAATTAAACACCAAAAGACTTAAATCAATCAATACATGAGTTTTGAAAGCTCTCAAAAGGAGAAATACAAATGGCTAATAAACACTTGAAAATTATTCAACATCCTTAGCCACAGGAAAATACAAATTAAAACAGCTTTGAGAACAGATATTATCAGGAAAATAATAACAGCAAATGCTGTTGAGGATGTAAGAAAAGAGAAACTCTTATATATGACTAGTTGGAAAATAAACTTACATGACCACTACAAAAATCAATATACAGGTGCATCAAAAAGTGGAAAAACTACCATATGACTCAGGTATACCATCCTTGGAAATTTACCCAATGGACTCTAAGACAACATGACACAGATATTTAGACAGCAATGCTTATTAATTAGCTCTTCACAATATCCAGGGAACTGTCCTAGATGTCTATTAATAGATGAATAAAGGCAATATGGTTTATATAGATAATGGAATTTTATGTAGCCATGAAACCCTGATATATATATTGTCTTTTCGAGACAGGGTCTCCTTGTAGCCCCAACTGTCCTGGAACTCCCTCTGTAGACCAGGCTGGCCTTGAACTTACAAAGATCCACCTGCCTCTGCCTCCCAAGTGCTAGGATTAAAGGCGTGCTCCACCACACCCTGCAAAACCCTGATATTTTAAAGAATGTGGATTCAACTAGAAGCATCATATATTTTTTTTTTTTTTTATTATTTCTGTATGTGTACGAATGTACTGTCTGCATGCAGGTCTGTGCACCCGTGTCGTGCAATGCCGCGGAGTTCAAAAGAGAGTCTCCTGGGATTCCGCTTGGAGACTGGAGTTCCTGTGACATTGGATTAAGACGTTCTCTGCGCGGTGGTGCTGGGGCTCGAACCCCGGGCCTCTGCAAGATGGGTCTGGTTCTTCTTTATACGAGGCCATCCTTACAGCCCCAGAAGCATCCAGTATTAAAGAATGGGAAACAAACTAGAAGCATCTATACTAGATTATTTATTTTTTTTTATTTATTTATTATCTTATTTTATTTATTATTTTTAAAATCAATCTCTAGCACCCATTGTAGCCCCTATCTTAGTGTCTCCCACCCCACTAGAGCTCATAGATTCTGCCAAACATGCTTTCATCCTTTGCTCAGTCTTTCAATATTCTCCATGTAGGAAGTTGACTGTTGTGAGCAAACGTTACTTGGGTGCTCCAGTTCTTTGTTGCAGTCATGGTCTGATGTGTTATTAAAGGGGTGTGTTTCCGCATGCGTCAGTGTGTCTGTTGTGTGTTGTTGTGTTTGTTTATTTCCCAATATGCCATCATGCCAAAACTTGCTTGGATAGAAGCGGCAAGGAGGCGTTGGGCACAGAGATACCACTTACATTGAGGTATATTGGCACTAGCCAATCACAGATGAGGGATGATTCAGTTCCTCCTTGTTTTTTTGGGACTCGTTCTACTGGTCCACATCGAGCAGAACCGTCTCTGAGTTCTGCCATTGTTCTGCAAAGCTCATGATGTAATATTTCTTCAGTGCATAGGACTTCCATTGTGTAGATGTCACACATTTTCCACTCATCAGTTGGGAGGCATTTAGGTTGGTTCCATTCTGTATTAGTGGAAGAGAATGAAATAAACGATGGCCATGCATGTATCTCAGCTGTGGGGTGAGTTTTGTGGGTACATGCCCAGGAGGTGGTATGGCTTGGTCAGGTAGCAAGTTCATCCAAGTCTTCCAAGTGTTCACACTGCTTTCCATAGTGGCTGGTTTACATTCACAAGCAGTGTGATGCATATAGATAAATTAAGGCAGGCAAAAAAAAAACAAAAAAAAGAACAAATTTGGGAAGAAGAGAATCAAGCCAACCTAAAAAAATTACAGAAATTATAGGTGAAGATAATTAATGTGGTGGTTTGAATGGGAAAAATCCCTCATAGTCTCCAAGCAGTTGGATATTCTGGCCCCAGTTGGTGGCACTACTTTTGGAGGTCTTAGAAGGCATAGCCATGCTGGAGGAAGTATGTCATTGTGGTGGGCTTAGTGAGTTTAAGCCTTGTGGTCTCCAGTATGGTTTTTTCTGCTTCCTGTGCTCTTGGGAGATGTGACCCTCCACATGCTCCTCCAGCTCCAGCCACCATGTCGCCCGCCACAATGGACTCTAATTCCGGAACATCAATCGTTAAGCCATCAAATAAACTCTTCCTTTTTTTTTTTTGTTTTGTTTTTCTTTTTCATGATTATCTTGGTTATTTTATATGTTCACTCTGTGTGAAATATGCACTTCTTATTAAGAATAGAGGATATAAAATGAAGTACATACAAATTGTTGAACTCAAAAGGCGTAATAAGTTTTTTAAATCTCTAACGGGCTGGCAAGATTGATTGTGAAAAGGCAACTTGCGTGTTGAAACTTGACTAACTTTGTACCTCAGGATTCCATATGAGGAAAGCAGCGACTCCCACCGAGTTGTCATTTGACTTCAAGTACCTGAGATTGGCCAAGAGGACCCATGGTGCCCTTTCTCATTTATTCTCATAATAAGTAAATAAATAAAAATCTAATTTAAAAATCAATCAGTAGATGGTCCAATAATACTGAGAGGTAGGAGAATCAGTTATTATATGAATATAGAAATGACAAAATTGAGCCAGTGAATATAGTAAGATACAGTAACGCAGAATACACAAGGACATGTGGGGCTGTAACAGAAATCTTGGTATTTGTGTCATGAATGTTCTAGGATGAGAGAAGAAAAGGGCAAGGCTGAAAGAGTACTTGCAGCTAAAATGACTGGGAACTTATGAAATGTGGTAATAGCTGCAAAAAAAAAAAAAACCTGAAGAAACAAATTGATACTATACATGAAAGAGCAACCAGAAAGAACCCATTTCCAATTAAAATTCAGCTTTTGAAAAATAAAGAAAACATTTTTGACAGCATCCAGGAAAACAAAACAAAAGACATTGATAGTGGAAAACCAACCAAACAAGAGATTTCTTATTGCAAAAGAGAGACCAGCAGGACACACTACAGTATCAAGTACTGATGTGGAATAACTGTCAACTTAGAAAGCTACTTAGTGAAATAGCTCTCCAAAATTAGAGGGAATGAAGATATTTTCTGATCACAGAAAATAAAGGAACTGGTTTCCAGTAGACTGATCCTAAAAGAATAGCTATGTAAAGCAACTTAATCAGAAGGAAACCTTGAAAGTAATTTTACATATCAGTGCGAAAGGAAGAATATCTTAAGAAGAAATATAAGTTCACAGACTCGTGAGTTTTTATAGTTTTAACTATTGAAGCACAAAAGATAAAGCTATTTAATGTGCTTGTGAAAGTATAAGAAGAAGTGACTTTAAAAACATAAGGCAGGAAGAGAATGTTGTACATGTAAACTAACAATTCTAGTAGGCTTTGATCAAATTGTGTATACCTAAAGTAACAACCAAAACAGCACAGAGGAATACTCTCAAAAATTCTATTAAAAGCCAGGCATGGTGGTGCATACCTTTAATTCTAGCACTTGGGAGGCAGAAGCAGGTGGATCTTTGTGAGTTCAAGGCCAGCCTGGTCTACAGAGTGAGTTCCAGGACAGCTGGGGCTACAGGGAGACCCTGTCTTGAAAAGACCAAAAAAAAATTCTATTAAATAAATTAGTAAAATTTAAAACAATTTGTGTAGCCTCTAGAAAAGTTACATAAAAGAAGAGATGTGAAACAGATGTGAACAAATGCAACACAAAACAAAAAGATGCTTGACCCAAGTCCTAACATATTAATAGTTAGATTACATATAAAAGTAAACATGTTCCAATTAAAGCATAATGATGTCAGAGATGAGGGAAAATGAATGTATGCTGTTATGAGAAATTAATTTTAAATAAAACAATATAAGCAAGTTGAAAGTAAAAGATGCTAAACTTATGGAAACTTTCAGAATAAAACCTGAATGGCCATATTAATATTAATAATTTTAATAATAAAATTATTAAAGTTGATTTCAGGGCTATACACATTGCCAAGCACCAAGACAGAACATAGACAAAAGGCTTAATTAACCAGGAAGTCATAGCAGTACAAATATGTGTGCAATGAATAGCAGAAGCCAAAACTGATTTATATAAATAGACAAAGTCACATATATACATGAAAACTTGGTTTCTCAACAGTTGACAAAATAATCACAGAAAATAGCCAAGGATTCAGGGTTCAACAACACCATGGGGCATACTCTAATAAATATTCATAGAATATTCAGCCCAACATAAAATACATGTTCATTTCAAATATCCACAGAACAGATCTGAAAATATGCATCATAGGTAATGAAACAAATCTGAATAAAATTAAGAGTTGAAATCTCAGAATATGTTCTCTAACCACCAAGGAACCAATCTAGAAAAAGGAAAATTTCCATACTTGAAAACTAAACAATAGACATTTATGTAATCCATGAGTCAAAGAGAAATCTCAAGGGAAATTCAAAGCTACATTAAATATCAACATACAATTTGTACAAGCTAAAATCTCAACATAGAATTGGTGGGATCCAGCTAGAGCAGAGCCAACAGCAATATACTGCATTGTACATGTACCGCAGTGTAGAGAATAGGAAAGTGCAGAGTGTGTGTCCCTGGAGAGGACTCCTATATTAAACCTCATCCACCCATGGCTCAGTGACCATTGGGAGACAGAGGGTAGAAAGATTGTAATAGCCAGGAGTGGTGGATGATCATAAGGAAACAGTCTTACATGCCTCTGGGAACTTTCTCTTATGAACTTACAGCAACGGTGTCAGCATGCACAAGACCTGTTCAGATTCAGACAAAACCCAGCACAGGACTGGAGAAATGGCAGCAAGGCCTATCTTTAGCTGAAGAACTATTGGCAGCTGATCACTGCTGAGTGAGGGGAGTTCATCTTTAAGGGAATGACTCTTAGCCTGACTAAACACTGGTAAATGAACTTGCACTGGGGGACATCTGGGTACACAAACTTCACTCTGTAGGCCTTAACATGTATGACAGAATGCATGAAATCTGGTAGGGGGTTGGGGGATTGTGGATGGTGGTAGGGATATAAAAATTATTAAGATGTTTTGTACAAAATAAAGAAAAATTCAATAAAAATATACATTGGGACAAAAATAATTTCAAAGCAACAAGTAAATTTGCAGACTTGCTGTGCAAAAAGAAAAAAAAAAGACTCAGAAAGTAAATAAAACTTAATCAGGCTCAGAAAGTAAACAAATCATAAATCTCCCAGAAATTCCAGAAAGATGATCCACAAAGACCCTCCCCCAGGTTACATAAGCAGTAAGACCTGATGGGAGAGGAGACTTTCCAGCCTGTTGAGCTTCCATGAATTGGAAGAGAGCTTTAGGAAGGCAGCTTTTATGAGTCATCATCCAGGCTGGGGTGAACTTGTTGGTGAGACAGCCAGGGTTCTAAGTCTTCTGAGTCATCCATGCTTATATGGCACTGCCTCACTTATACTCCTGAAATGTCACACAATATAATTGGCAACTGAAGAAAAAGCTAAAAGAACCAAAGGTGAGTTTGTAAGAGCAATTATTACATGGCCCTTGCTGTGGGTAGCAAGGCATAAAACTAAGGCTCACTCATCTGAGATTGGAATATCAATTGGCAGAATTTCATGTCTGTCCTTTTGTGTGTGGTGTGTGGATTGTGCCTTTTTGTGGTGGCAGCAGTTGCATGGACCCTTCTGTGGGTAACAACACATGTACCTAAGGCTGAACCATATGGAGATAGAGTGTTTGAGGGAGGAAGCTCAGTGTGACTGTATTCTTCTATGTGGTAGAAAGTGATATGGCTGCTTCACGGGTGAGGTTTATCAAGTGAGTATGGGGACACTCTGAAAAGAGTTGAAGGACTAGAGAATGTATTTCAGTCCCTGAGAGTGGTTGCATGTTGTTGTAGAGTCTGATGGAATATTTAAGGAAAATATGCAACTCTAGATTTGATCAAGAAGTGATGTATGACCTATGGAAAAAGTTTAATAATAATAATAAAAGTGGAAAAAAAATGCTAGATGCTCAAAACAAAGACAAAACGCTGAAAGCAACAAGAGAAAAACAACAAATTACATACAAAGGGAAACTCATCAGAATTGACTTCTTAGTGCAAACTATGAAAGCCAGAAGAACATGGACCAAAGTATTCCTAGTGCTAAACGACTTTAGATGCCGACCTAGATTACTATACCCAGCAAAAATGTCAATTACAGTTGATGAAGAAAGAAAAATATTTCATGACATAAACAAAATGAAAGAATACATCTAAAAAAAAAACACACTTCAGAAAATACTTGAAGCAATTCAAAGAACAGAGGAAAGGAGCAACTATCCCCAAGCAGCTAGAGAGAAGTTAATAAAAGCATAGCACTGTAAATACAAACCAAGACCAAGAATGCAAACAGAAAATAAGTTGAAAGGAAGCAACATACATCTCTCAATAACAACCTTAAATATTAATGGTCTAAACTTCCCAGTCAAAAGGCATAGACAGAATCCATGTATATGCTGTCTACAAGAAACCCATCTCATTCTCAAGGACAGACACCAACTTAAAAGTGAAAGAATGGAAAAAAAATATTCCAAGCAAATGGTACAAAAAAGCAAGCAGAAGTTGCTATTCTAATATCAGACAAAATAGACCTCCAAGTAAAGTCAATCAGAAGAGACAAAGAGAACCATTATATCCTTATCGAAGGAACAATTAACCATGAAGACTTCACAATCCTAAATGTTTATGCACCAAACTCAGGTGCACAATTCTGCAGGTCTTCAAGACACAGATTAATCCCAGCACGCTAATAGTGGGGGACTTCAGTACCCCACTGAGCCCTTTGGATAGATCAACTGGACAAAAAATAAACAGAGAGACATTGGAATTGAACAATACAATACAATAAATAGACCTCACAGACACAGAATATTCCACCCAAACACCAGAGAATATACTTTCTACTCAGTGCCCCACAGGACATTCTCCAAAATCAATCACATCCTGGGACACAAAAGAAATCTCAACAAATACAAAATGATTGAAATTATTTCATGCTTTCTATCAGTCCACAGTGCAATAAAGCTCAATATTAACAGCAAAATAAGCCTGACTAGCTACAAGAACACATGGAGATGAAACAACACAATCCTGAATAATGAATGGGTCAGGGAAGAAATAAAGAATGAAATAAAAGTATTAATGGAACTAAATGAAAATGACAATACAACACAACAAAACCTGGGGGATACTTTAAAAGCAGTCCTCAGAGGGAAATTTATAGCCCTAAGTGCCCACATTAAAAAAACAGAAAGGGAGCCAGGTGTGGTGGCACATGCCTTTAATCTTAGCACTTGGGAGGCAGAGGCAGGTGGATTTCTGTGAGTTCAAGGCCAGTCTGGTCTACAGAGTGTGTTCCAGGCCAGCTGGGGCTACAGAGAGACCTGTCTCAAAAGGACAAAAACAAAAACAAAAACGAACAGAAAGGGAACAAATAAATGAGCTAACATTGCAGCTAAAAACACTTGAGAGACAACAAAAATGGACCATAAACCCAGCAGACAGGAAGAAATAATAAAAATCAAGGCAGAAATCAATGAAATAGAAACAAAGAAAACAATACAAAAAAATATCAATGAATCCAAAAGCTGTTTCTTAGAAAAGATAAACAAGATAGATGGACCTCTAGCCCTGTTAAGCAAAAGAAAGAAAGAGTAGCTACAAATTAATAGTATTTGTGATGAAAAAGGAAATATCACAACAGACAATGAAAAGATCCAGACAATCATACAACAATACTTCAAAAACTTGTACTCTACTAAGTATGAAAATCTAAGATAAATGGATGAATACCTGAAATCCTGGGAATCAACAAAGCTTAACCAAGAAGAGATTGGCAGTTTAAACAGACCCATAACATATGAGGAAACAGTACATAATAATAAAATAACCTCCCAACTAGAAAAAGCCCAGGCCCAGATGGTTTCACAGAATTCTATAAAATATTTAAAGACATCTTACAACCATGACTACTCAAACTGTTCAGAAGGATACAAACAGAGGGAATTCTCCCAAATTCCTTCTATGAAGCCAGCATCACTCTAATACCAAAACCAGGTGAAGATACAACCAAAAAAGAAAACTATAGACCCATCTCATTAATGAATACAGGTGCAAAAATTCTCAAGAAAATACTTGCAAACCACATACAGACCCACATCCAAAAGATCATCCATCATGATCAAGTAGGATTCACACCAGAGATGTAGGGATGGTTCAACATACATAAATCAATAAATATCATAAAACACATAAACGGACTGAAAAACAGAAACCAAATGATCATCTCAATTGATGCAGAAAAAGCCTTTGCCAGGATCCAGCATCCTTTCATGTTTAAAGTTTGAGAGAGTATTGGACTGAAGGGACCATTCCTCAATATAATCAAAGCCATGTACAACAAACCCACAGCCAACATCATTCTAAATGGAGAAAAATTAGAAGCATTCCCCTTAAAGGCAGGAACATGGCAAGGCTGCCCCCCATCACCACTCCTCTTCAATACAGTGCTTGAAACACTTGCTAGGGCAATAAGGCAAGAAAGGGAAATTAAAGGAGTACCAATTGGAAAAGAAGTCAAACTATCCCTTTTTGTAGATGATATGATAGCTTACCTGAGGGATGCTAAAAACTCCACCAGAAAACTTCTAGAAATGATTAAGAGTTTCAGCAAAGTGGCAGGATACAAAATTAACCTTAAAATAATCAGCCTTTCTTTAAGGCCAACAACAAGCAACTGGAGAAGGAATATAATGAGACATTCCCACTCACAATAGCCTCAAAAAAATACCTGGGAACAAACCTAATCAAAGACACTAAAGATCTATCCAAGGAAAATTTTAAACCCTTGAAGAAGGAGGTTGAAGATGATATCAAAAGATGAAAACAACCTCCCATGCACATGGATGGAAAAATTAATATAGTAAAAATGTTTTATCCAAATTTATATACAGGTTCAATGCAATCCCAATAAAATGCCATGAGTTTCTCTACAGATTTAGGATAAAAAAATCCTGAATTCAGGGGAAAAAAACACTGACACTGTACCACAGTAAACCACAGCACCAGCAGCTTTTACTTTTCACCGCAGTACCAGTAGCTTGAGGGGAGGGCTCCTTTTGCTGGACCCCACCTGGGCAATGAATGTGTGGGCAGCTGCTTGTCCTTCTATCCATGCATACAGTTCCTCTCTATGGTTCTAGCGGTGGGTAGCAGATGCCCAGGGTGGGCAGCAGTAAACCTGCATACCAGACACCTACCTGGGAAACGAGTGTGTGCGCCGCTGTCTGTCCTTCTATCCACACACACAGTTCCTCTCTGTGGTTCTAGTGGGTAGCAGATGCCCGGGGTGGGCAGCAGCAAGCCTGCATGCCAGACACCCACCTGGGCAAGGAGTGTGTGCGCCACTGTCCTTCTATCCATGCACACAGTTCCTCTCTATGGTTCTAGTGGTGGGCAGCTGATGCCTGGGGTGGGCAGCAGTAAGCTTGTGCCCCAGACACTCACCTGGGTGACGAATGTGTGCACTGCTGTCTGTCCTTCTATCCATGCACACAGTTCCTGTCTATGGTTCTAGCAGTGGGTGGCAGATGCCCGGGGTGGCCAGCAGCAAGCCTGCTTGCCAGACATCAACCTGGGTGATGAGTGTGTGCTCTGCTGGCTGTCCTTCTCTATTTAATATTTTTTAAAGAAACCCTGAAAGAAGTTTCCATAGTGCCTATCTAATTTTACATTCCAACAAGTGACATGAGTTACCTTTTCTCTCTACTGTCACCAGCATTTGTTACCAATTTAAAAAATGTTGCCATTCTGATATGTGCAGTGGTGTCCCCAAGCTGGTTTTAAGTTGCATTTCACAAGTGACAAGTGCCAAATGGCTTCTTATGTGATTATTGACCACCAGTATGACATTTCAGTGAAATGTCTTTTATGCCCTTTGCCCATTTTCTAACAGAACTGTTTTGACTTTCAAGTCCTGAGAATTAGTTGTATATTTTAAAAGCTAGACTTTTATCAGACACATGGCTTGCAAGTGTTTTTCTCCCTTGTGTTCGTTCATTCTTTTAACAACCTCTTTCAAAAAGTGAAGTTTTAAACTTAGATGAAATCCAGTGCATTAATTTTTCTTTTAATTATGGTTTTGGAGTTGTTTATTTGTGATTTTTTTCAGTATGCAATAAGCATACTGTGTTTCAAGTACTGTTTGATGTGTTTCTGTGTATTCATATTCCATCAAACTTATAAAACAGCTACAATATGTATACATGAGCTAGATATGCAGTGCTTTATTATAAGAGGGGATATTAGATGATTTTGCCCAAATGTAGCCTTACATAGGTGTTCTGAGAGCATTTGAGGTAATTCTGATGTTCGGACATCTGGGTTATTAAATGCCTTTTTTACTTACAGTATTGCTTCATTTCCAGTGGGAAGATCAGGACACATCAGCATTGCAAGTCAAGAAGCACCTCCATTTCTAACACTAACCCCTCACTGCTTCAAATGTTTACCTTCCTCCCTAAAGTTGACTCACTGTTTGTTGGTTGTGCCCTTTGATGTGCAGTAATTTTTGCTTGATTTATGTGTCTGTTTGCTTGTTTCTGACTTTTGTTGCCCACACTTTCGGTCTCACTTCTAAGAAATCATTTTCAAGGCCAACATGATTTTATCCCATGTGTTTCCCCCCTAGGGGTTTACAATTTTACTGGAAGTTTAATCCATTTTGAGATCACTTTTGCATATGGGTCTGTCTTTATTCTTGTAAAAGTGTATGTCTTGTTTTCATATGCCAGTCATTTGAAAGGCTGTCCTTTCTCCATTCAGCAGTCTTGGTGGACTTCCCAGAGTCCATCTGTTCATATGTACAATGGGCTAGTTCTGGGCTGTTTCATGCCATTTGCCCTTTTGTCTGTCTTCAGGTCAGTACAACACCTATAGCCACCACAGCACTACAATATAGTATGACTTTGCAAACCTTGAGTTCTCAGAATTTACTTTAAAAATGTTATAGCTATTTCATTCTTTGAATTTGGGTATGAGTTTCAGGATTTTTTAACTTAATATTTCTATAAAAATGTTTTGGGACTATGTTTAAGGATTGTGTTGAATGTATAGATCATGTTGGGCAGTATGAAGAGCTTAATATATTGTTTTCCAATGAACATAGGAAGCCTTAAAATTAATTTATATCTTTAACAAATTTTAGTAATGTTTGTAGCTTTAAGTGCACAAGTCTTCAGACAAATCTGGGGGTGCATAACTAGAATGCCGGCACTGGTACAGGATGAGTGTGAATTTGAGGCCAGCCTAGGCTTCATAATGAGACTGTCATGAAACAAAACAAAACAGACAGGCACACATTGCTCACTGTTGAGTGTATATATTTTGAAACCTTTGATGCTGTTTGTATTAGTCAGGGTTCTCTAAAGAAACAGAATCAATGAATGAATATATAGCTATATACAGATTTATTGATTTGCTCACATGACAGAGATCAAGGAGTCCAACAATAGCCTTGCCACACTGGAGAGGCTGAGAATCCAGGGAACTGCTCAGTCCGCAAGGCTGGATGTCTCAGTAGTCCCAATCTGGTGCTGAAGGCCCTATGGATTCCAGGAGATCTGCCGGTCTCCGTACACACGGGGATCCAAAGGGTTGATCACAGCAGCAAGACAAACTCACCAGTGAGAGAGAGGCAAGCCGTAGGAAAAAAGGGACCAGCTCCCTCTGCCATGGCCTCTTATACTGCCTGCCGGCAGAAGGTAATGCCTACATTTAGGAGGGGCCATCCGGCTTGAGGTAGTCCAATCTGAAGATCTTTGTCTCTTATTTGTTCATCCCTAGTCCACTCAAGTTGACACCCAGGATTAACCATCACACTGTTACAAATAGAATTGCTTTTCCCCTTTTGATATTTTAGGTTATTAGCATATAAAACACAGCCAATATGCAGAAGTTGATTTTGTATTTTGGAACTTTGCTGAATTTCTTTGTTTTGACAGTTTTTCTCATAAAATACTCAGCATTTTATTTATATTAAAGTTAGTTCTTTCTCAGCCTGAACTGATCAGAGTCCAAAAAGGACATCTCCAGAGAAAATAGACTGCTTTGCTTCTCGCCACTTGTGTCCCTTTTCTAAAGCCTAGGGAACAGTCTGCAGAAGAAGGGGCAAGGTAGAATGCAAGGGCTGTGATTGGGGTGAATTGTGAAACTACAGCAACATAGACTGGTCTCTTATTTTATCAACATGATAGTACATATAAGCTCCTCCAGCTGGACAATGGGGGCCTCAGGCTGTATAAGTTTGGGCATAGCTACTTGCAAATTGGTTTTACATGAAGGATGCTTGTATTCATTACTTATTACCTTTTATTAAAAAAATAAAACTGTTCTTTTAATGCAAAAAAAGTTCTTTCTGCCAGTCTGGTGCCATTTATTTATTTATTTATTTATTTATGCATTTATTTATTTATTTATTTATTGGCTAATAGTATTTGGTAGAAACTCCCTTCTTCTACCCTTGTATATGAAATCTCTCATAAATGACCTTTGTTTTCCTGGACTGTTCAGTGTCAACCCTCAAGGATTGGTTCAGAAATTACGAGAGCTATGAGATTTGGTAGATAAATATTTATAATTATTAAGTCTTGGTGACTTGACCCATATACCATTGTTTAATGTCTCTCTTTCATATTTTTACATAAATTCTGCTCTTTTGACTACCATTTGCGCAGAATGTTTTTCTAATCTTTATTTCAGCCTATGTGTGTCATTAGCCTTAAAGTGAATCTTTTGACAGACAGAATACAGTTGCAGCTTTCCTCTTTAATCCATTAATCAAGCCATATCTTTTTTAAAACAAATTCTTTTTTGTTTGATGATTTTTTTTTTTTTTTTTTGAGATGAGGGTTTCCTTGTTGCCCTAGCTGGCCTGGAACTTTCAGAGATCCACCTGCCTCTGCCTCCAGAATGCTAGGATTAATGAAACAATATGCTTAGCCCAATCCATGTCTTTTGATGGGGAAAGTTAATCTATTTACTGCAAGTAATTCCTGGTAAAGGCTGATTTATTTAACTGTCATTTTGTTAATTATTCTCTGAATATCATGTATGTTTTTCTTTTTGTGTTTTCTGTTATATTTCAATAAAATCTTTTTAGTGATATGCTGTGATTTCCTTCCCATTTCCTTAGTGTGTTCTATAAATATTTTCTTCATTGTTTTCAAAAAATTACATATTTAAATAAAATTTATAAAATAAATTATAAAATAATAAAATTTTATAAAGTTATAACATTCTTTTTATTTATCTATTTAATTACAATTTTATTTGCATGTTGCATGGTTGGGTGGGCATGTATGTGACTGGGCAATGGCACTTGCGTTGTCAGAGGACAAGTCTTAGGAGTCAACTCTGACCTTCCACCATGTGAGTCCCTGGGATCATATTGAGTTCAACATTTACAGCAGCAGCCACCCTTACTTGCTGAGCAATCTTTTGGCCCAGAACCTTCTCTTTTAAGCTGATGAAAACTTTATTGCATATCAAAACTCAGTTCATTTATAGAGCCATGTATATAATTTTATATTGTCACTAATTACATCTTTCTATATCATATAGTCATTAGAGATTTATACTTGTTTTTCTTTTGTCATTTAAACTAAATATGCCAAAACAATTTTAGTATACAATACAAATTTAGTTCTTGCTTACTGTTACTGAGAACATATTTTCATAGACCTTCCCTCTGCTGACAACTGTCATTTCGTTTCAACTTGAAGGACTATTTTAGTGTTCTTGTAGAACAGTAGTAGTGGTAATGGACTCCCTCGGGGTTTACTTATGTGATTAGCTTAATTTGTCTTTAATTTTTAAAGGATAATTTGGCCAAAGGCAGTGTTAGTATTCTTAGTTGACAGGCTTTTCTTTCAGTACTTTAAATACATTGTCCTTTTCCCTTCTGGCCTGCAAAATTTCTGCTAAGTAGTATGCAGATGATTGTATGGGAACTCCCTTGTATTTACTATTCCCTTGCTATTTTCAAGAACTTTTTTCCTCTTCTTGGCTTTGGACAGTTCAAGTGTAATGCCTACTACATATATGAGCTTCAGAAATGCATGTGACCATTTTTTCCCACGGATTTGTGTTTTTCAGTCATTATTTTTGTGAATAGAATCTCTATCCCTTCTCTAATCTCTATCTGGAATTGCTATAGTGAGCACAGAGGTCCACTCAGAGTCCTGTAAGTATTTTGCTTCTCCTCATTCTTTTCTATTTTGCTTCCATAGCTTGCATCATACATAAAGCTAATGCAAAAACAATTGCAGACCTAATTGTAAAATTAAAAAAAAAACAAAAAAACTAAAACCAAATGCATATAGTTTGTTTCTGTGAATTCTTTTTCTAACATTTTTTATTGAAGTTTTGTGCATTTCATACATTGTTTCTCAGTCCAGTGTAGAGTCATCTCCCCTTCCATGCCCCCCACCCCACCCAAGTTCATGCACCCTGCCATTCCTGTCCTTTATTTTTTTCTGATTCTTTTCAAAGTTTTTCAAAGCAGAGGATTATTGTCCTTACTGTTTCAGTCCATTCCCTGTCCCAGTTCCCCTGCTGCTGTTGTTCCCTCCAATCTGTATTGCTTCAACATATGCATATGTATATATATATATATATCTTATATATATATATATATATTCTATATTCAAAAGAAGTTTTTGAATTAAAAAGCAAAGCAAAGGGAGAAAAATTCTTAATATGTGTCCTACACAGGACTTATATACTACCCAGTATAAAGATTATGAAAATCAGGAAACTGCTTAAACTGGGGAAAATCTTTAAGTAGACTCTTCAAAAGCATTTGTAAATGATTCATGGACAAAATAATCTGACACCATGGAATCGTAATGAGATGTCAGAACATATCCATTAGAATTTTTACATTTGAATCTAGTGAAAAATCTAAATGTTGAAGAGAAAGCTAAGGCAAAGGAATGGATATAGGGGGCGTGAAGGAGAAAGGACAGCAATATCCTGAGCCCTAACGCACTCACTAACTACCGCCTTCCTTCCTTCCTTCCTTCCTTCCTTCCTTCCTTCCTTCCTTCCTTTTACTGTTTTGTGCCACCACACCTGGTCTGAAATTGATGGTCTTTAAAATGATGATAGAGAATATAATATATACCTAGTATAGAAAACTATGTTATTAGTTCTTATAGGACTAAAATTTCAGCTATTGCATGAACCAGATATTTCAATTCTAGGGATCTATACCCCAAGAAATAAAAACATTTGTCCACATAAAAGCTTGTGATAAACGCTTATCATGGTTTCAATCATAATGATAAAAACTGGAAAAACCGAAACTTCCATCAACAGGAGACTATACTGATACCTTTTGGTGGATTCACACAGTGGACTACTATTCCAAAATAAAAAGTAAGTCTACCAATGTATGCAAATGCATAGTTTAGTCTCAAAAATAGCACACTAAGCAACATAAAGCACAGAAGTATTGTGATATTCCATTTTTTTGTGAATATAATATATGGCTATAGAAATACAATTAATTAGTGGGTGCTGTGGGGTGGAAAGGTAGGGAATGAAGACTAGAATGAACAAGAAGGGACTAGCTAGGGCCGTAATGTTCTGTCTTCATCAGGGTGTTGATTACATTGACAAGTTCACCTGCGGACACTTATACTTTGCCTTAGAGAAAAAGTCACGGTACTTGTAGGAGAGTGGGGAGAAAATGGAGACATCATAATAAGTGGAATAATCCACACTCAGAAAGACAAATATCACATGTGGTTTAGTGGGGAACAGGAAATGAAAGTAACAGGGGGACTATTATGTGGAGGAGGAAATAGAAGAAAAGGAGAAGGCATTAGATAGGGAAATAAATGGGGCGATTACCATCAAAATAGATTATATCCATGTGTGGAAATGTCATATCAAAAGCCATTAATTTGTACCATTAAGATGTTAATAAAAGCAAATAAATCTACATGGTGAAATAATTTTCTTGTAAAGAAAGAAGATGAAATATTTTTAGTTAAATAAAACACAGGCAGTTTCTTCCTCGGTAGTAGTAGTTGATAGCTACCCGGGAATTAAAGGAACTGAAGACAAAATCCACTTTAGCTCAGGTTGGGGCTTCCAACTAGAGATTTTCAAGAACTTAAGAGAGAATTCTGGGATTCATGTGTGACTTGGGAGTGATCAGCATGTGAGAAGTAATTGGAGCCATGAGAAGCAATTAACTTACCAAAGGAAAATGTGTTTAAAAAAAAAGATTGGAAGGAGGATCCAGGAAGGAAAATGTCTGAAGAAGCCTAGGGAGATGAGGAGATCACAGAATTAACAACAAACAAACAAAAATGGAGCACTGGGCAGCATCCCATGCACCGAGAATATGAAATGCACAAAAATCCAATCAATAGAAATATACATAAAAGTATGTACAGAAACATACTTTGAATTTAATAATAAAGAATAAATTATTGGCTCATTTGAAATAATTTCAGAAGTAACTATGATGTAATAAAACGAAGCTTGCCTAGAAAGACTATGCATGTTTCAACTGGAAATTTTTAATGAGTATATGCATAAACAATATAAAAAGAATTTCAGTGGAGTTACCCTATACCAGAGGGGCAATGCTCCTACCAGATACCATAGACTACTGAATAAAAAGTGCACAGGCCAGGCATGGGCTCTCTCTATTGGAGTTGTTGAGTAGGAGTGTCCCACAGACTTTCAAACAATATTGGCTATTGTCATTATTCTTAGTTACCTGCCAGAACATGGCAATAAGACCTATTGCTGAGGACACTAATGTACATGAGTTGTAGAATAAACGAGGAGAAACCAAGCAGGTACCGGCCTTGAAGCTTCATCTAGCTTTCATAGTGCTGGAAGGTGCTGGATGTTACTAGAAGAGAAAAGGTAACCAACCTTCTCCCAAATGTGAACCTCGAGATCTACATTAACATCTGGCCTTGGAAGCTATGTCCACTAATGTCATAGTAGCATGAATATCATGAGAATGACCAGTGTTTTCTAATTAGATTTAATGTCCTCTTTACAAGATAGAGTCTATACCAGGCATAGATATCAGGCCTAGGAACCCATGGTTAGACAAATTGCAGGCCTACTACTATTATTCCATTAAATGCACATAGCATTAAATTGATTCTTAATGACTTATTGTTATAGGTTAATGAATCTCTCAACTCTCATGCAAGAAGTTTTTTCTTGAAGCATTCAGTGACTATCACAGCAACTTACAAATCATCAATGTGCAGAGAATAAGAGACTACAGAGTTCTTCACCCTGAATGGGACATCTAGATCAAATTCTTGGCTCCCAAGGCTGAGGGATCATTGTGGAAGAAGGGGCACAAAGGCTGTAGGAGCCAAAGGTGGTGGATGGCTACAAGGAGTGTTTTACCAATAGCAGGGCAGTTATTCCTGTGAATCTGAAGCAACTGTGATGGCATGTTCAAGACCTAATAAGCTCCAGCTTGATAAATTCCTTGCATGGGGGGAGGAAGGTGATTAAGTAGCCCCAATCCTAGCTGAGGAACTATTGGCAATGGATAGTTTCTGAGAGATGGACAGTCAATTTTCTTTAAGAGAGTGATGCTGGGTGGGTTGACCAGGTCCAGGGGATGGACCTACACTGACCTTTGTTTTATTACCAAGTTAAACACTTTAGAACTGTTGCTAAAATTCATATATGTATAGACACATGTGTGTATATATTTTATAAAGTATATAACTTTTTTCTTCATGTATTAAAATGTATTAGTAGTTAAGTCTAGTATTAAGAATATTTAACACCTAAGAAAGTGCTTTCAGTTTTCCATTTTAGTGACTGTTAGGTAGTTAAACTCTTCGAAAATCTCTTCCTTGAATGCACAGATATGAATTATACATTTCTAAGGAAAAAAATCTAGGATTAACAGAATTTAAGGATCTGAGCTATTTTACTAAGTCATTAGACTGATTTTAAGTCATCTGCATATGACATTGGCTTGGAATATAGAGGCCCAAGAATGAAATGAGTGATAAATAAGGCTAATCTTTTATAAAGACAAAGCCCATTTCCTCTGTATTTCTTCAAGAGTCTCAAATATGTGAAGATTACTAACAGATAAGTGACAATAATATGGGAAAAATCAACAGGAGCCTCCAGAACCTGCAGGGACACAACATGAGGTTTGGTAACTGCTCTAGAGAACAGAAAGAAGACATAGGTGCAAAGAGCTCACACATTACTTCCCATGGAGTTTCAAAAATTCAGTGGATTTTTTCCCCATTGTTCTCACTCATTAAAATTGGCCTTGCATTGTCTTCCTCAGAGACCATATGACCTGCAGATTCTGATGTTCTCTGAACTTTTTTCTCTGATAATCACTTGGTAGAAAACACATGCCACATACAACTGTGAACTTGTGACAGCTCTGAGAAAAACTGCATGACCTCTGACCTGCCTAAAAAGACAACACTTCAAACTTACCAGTGGGTAAAATATGTCCATAATTGATCATTACTGTTTACTAAGGGACAGCTACCAAATATAAGCCTGATTGAAAGAATTTTTAAAAATATTCTATTGGTGTTGGGGCTGGAGAGATAGCCTAGTGGTTAAGATCACTGACTGCTCTTGCAGAGGACCCGGGTTCAATCCCCAGCACCCACATGGCGGCTAAGAACCGTCTGTAACTCCAATTCCAGGAGAACTCCAGTTCCAGGGGAATCTGAGACCCTCTTCTGACCTCCATGGCATTGCACGATACGGGTGCACAGACCTACATGCAGACAGTACATTCATACACATACAAAAAAATAAATAAAATTAAAAAAAATTCTATTGTTTCAGCTGCTTAAAGAGTTAACAAGTAGTTTATTCTGTGAAGTATGCTTCAAGGGAGTCCTGGGGAAAACTACAAATTAAAATAACAGCACTGTAACACTTGTTATTCATTAACTATTAAATAGAATTTTAGACCTCTCAGTAAAATGAGAATTTAACCTATCATTAGTATGACTACTAGGTCATAATGTTTTTAAACAATATTTTTTGGGGGAAATTTTTACCATATCTTGGATAGCAAACAGTAATGGAATTATTCAGTATGCTTAAGGAGATATAAACTCACAGTTTATTTTATTGAATTCACTTTATCTGCAAAAACAGCTAAAAGTGTTTTATGTCAATCTCTTTGGATTCATAATTGCTGAGGAGGGAGTTCAGTGTAAAATAATGTCAACCTAGACAATGCATAACAAATTATTTTGTACTGAAAATATTTTACTTTCCTAAGACTTATAGATAGAGATTCTAGACGGAGAGTATAAGACTAGAGAGAGGATGGGGATCAAATGTAAGAAATAATTCTACATCTCCCCTTCCAAGTTTCATTACCACAACTATATGTCCTTTATTATTATTTGTCTTTTTATGGGCCTATCTTGTCTAATATGTGTTTTTCAAGTGCTCCTGGGGGTGGGTCTGTCCCCCTTGGAGTATGGCCAACCTGACAGGTGTTATACCAGTGTGGAAAGCTGACTCTCTGTCTCCCAGCATCTATCAAATGTCTAGGGCTTTGTATACACCTTGCACATCCATGCTGGGCCCCTGTTTGGGTTTTAAAAACTCTTATTGTCCATCTTCCTCTGGGTAACAAGGGCAGAAGAAAGCACTTCTCAGGACTGGTTTCCATCAAGAAGCTCCCACCAGTAAGTCCTCTGGAAGAAGCAGTGTTTCCAAGTGCTCTTTCTCAGAAGATGCTGTCTTGTTAACAGCCTAAAGTGCCACATGACAGATCAGGAAAGATTTATGAAGATAAGGCTTTCGGTTGCCTTTCCACTCTAGATTTCCTTCAAATTTCTTCCTTTCCTGCAAATGAGTGACTACAAATGCAGACATTATGATTTACAGCTCTCTTTGATTTGCACACTGTTATAAAGGTGGTAGTTTAAAGTTATTGAAGTCTGTATTTCTTTCCTTCCCAACAGGCTGCTTCTCTGTGTCTTGGTAGATTTATGACACCACTTTCTTCCAACTGGTTGCCTTATGTTGCATTCCTGTTGTCCACATCATCCTTCCTCATAATTGAAATACATAAAAGCTAAAATATGACTCAAGGGACTCTAGTTGGCCCTCATATATTTGAAGGGAACTCTTGAATGCAAAATTCAAATCTTACATGTTCTCAGGGGTCTGATGTGACAGGAAAATTGAATCAGGTAGAATATTGCATCTCCGTTCTAATGCTAGACAACCAGAGGAGTTGACTCATGGGTTTCCCTTTGGGAAGTGGACAGATGCAAGGATCCAGCTTAATAAACCATCCATTCCCAGGAAGTGAGGGAATGATGAAGTCATACTTGATAATTGCAATCCAGAATGCAATTGGCATTCTCTACAAAGAAGTATGCAGAACAATTCCTTCAAAACTTTACTGTACTCAAACACACTGGGAACAGGCCAGTGGATTTCTCAGATAATAATATATCCAAGAAGCAAAGATAAAAGGTAGTAGGGGATTTAAGTTTTGTGCAACCTCTAAAATAACTTTCTACTTTAATCATCTATTAATTCAATGAAGCTAATTTAGCAAGTGGCAAGTTTTCTGACTTGACTAGAGAAAAGGGACTTTAATAGGAATCTAATAAGCCCTACCAAAATGTGCTGCAGGTTGAAAGCCTATATCATCCTTGGACTTTCATCTTTATAGGATCAAGCTAAGTTCTTGAATCACATAGAAATTAGGACATGAACTGCATATGTAACTGCCTCATACTCCCCACAGGGTTATGTCTTTCTCCTCGTGCAGCTGGTTTTGATGGCAAAAAACAAATGACATTTATATTATGTAAAAGTGAAGTGACTGTTGGGCGTGGGGGCACATACCTGTGATCTTGACACTTGGGAGATGGAGCAGGCGAATTGTGGTTTCCAGTTGTTTGGACTAGAGGACAAGATTATACTGAAAGAAAAGAGGGAGGAAGATGAAAGGCAGGGTGGAGGGAATGAAGAGGATAATTACACACATATTAGAGCAGCTGAAATGAAAACAAATAGATGACAAACATACGTTTAAAGTGGAAATGTAAAATTGTATAGCACCTCTGGCAAAATTCAGCAGTCTCTCTAAAAAAATTAATGTGCAAAATCACACTTCTGTGTACTAATCTCAGAGAAATGAAAATTTTCCTGCAAAGACGTCCCTAACCACAAACCATTATAGCTGCTCTGCTGGGCAGCTTTAGTTGTCAACTTGACACATCTGCATAGAGGGAGCCTCAACTGGGGAACTGCCTCCATGTGGTGCATTTTCTTGATTGTTGACTCATGTGGGAGGACCCAGCTCACTGTGGGCAGCACCACCCCTGGGCAGTTGTGTATTGTATAAGAAAGCAGGCTGGGCATGGGCTGAGGAGCAAGCCAGCAAACAGCTTTCCTAGATGGCCTCTGCTTCAGCTCCTGTGTCCTGGTTCCTGCAGTGAGTTCCTATGCTAGGGCTCCCTCAGTGATGAACTGTGACCTAGGAGATGTAAGAAAAGTAAACCCTTTCCACCCCAATTTGGTATTGGTCAGAGTGTTTTGTCACAAGAGTTGAAGAGGAATTAGAACAGCCACTTTACTTGAAATTTACCCAACTAGAAAGAACTAAATGTGACCCAGTGAAGGAAGGGCTACCTAAACTGTGGTATATCCATAACATAGCATACCAGTGACTCAGCAAGAAGCCACAACATTTCAACAAATCTAAGAATGAGATGAAAAATCCCAGTCTCAAAAGGTTACGTTATATGTTATTTCATTTCTACAAGAGTCTCCAACTGACAAAATCAAAGAGATTAAACATAGATTAGTGATTTCCAGGGTTAAGGAAATGAGGGAAAGCACTGAGACTATAAAGGTTAATCTGACAAAGATATTTAATTTATTTACATTATTTATTTTATTTTATGTATATGAGTGTTTTGCCTACATATAAGTGCGCCTTTGTATGCAATCCCCACAGAGGTTGGAAGAGGGTGTTAGAGATCCCCTGAAACTGGAGCTAGACATGGCTATCAGCCACCGTGTGGGTGCCAAAAATCAAACCTGGGTCCTCTGGAAGTGCAGCCAGTGCTCCCAGCCACTGAGCCATCTGTTTAACCCCCATTGACAAAGACATTTAACCATGATGACACAGTTCTCCATGGGGTTCTTCTTCTAATGTTGTTAATTTCTTTTTTCTTGGTTTCTTTTATGAGACAGGATCTTCCTTCTATGTATCCCAGATTGGCCTTAAACATACCACCCTTATGCTTCTGCCTCCCATGCACTGGGATGACAGGAATGAATTACCACACTAGGCTCAAAGTCTCTTGATTGTGGTGGTAGGCATACGATGATACACATGATAAAACTGCATAGAGTTCCACAGGCCTAATGCACATATTAGTGCAGGTAAAAATGACAATTGAATACAGTATGTGGATTGCAACCATGCTAGTATCTTGGGTTTGATAATGTTCTGTGAACATAATTTATATGTTACCTTTAGGAGAAACTACGTGAAAAGTATATGTGTGAGATCCCCCTAGTATATTCAGGACTTTCTCTGACTCTCTACTATTTTTAAAATCAAAAAAAGTTATAACAGTGGGGTATGATATGAGAATGGGACCACTCTTTGAAGTATTATCTTGAACGTGACCAACTGTATTTTGTGGCATTAACAAAATCAGTGACATTCTGTGGCTTAGAGATGGCTTTATAGAACTGTTCTAGTTGGTCACTAGCACAGATTTATTCTTTTTTTTTATCTTTTTGGGACAGATTCTCCCTTTAGTCCCAGCTGGCCTGGAGCTCACTATGTAGAACAGGCTGGCCTTGAACTAACAGAGATCCACCTGCCTCTGCATCCTGAATGCTGGGATTAAAGGTGTGTACCACCACACCAGGCCTAAGACAGTTCTTAGCCACCATGTGGGTGCTAGGATTCAAACCTGGGTCCTCCAAAAAAGCATTCAGTGCTCTTAACCACTGAGCCATCTCTCCAGCCCAGATTTATTCTTTTTATGTATTATGAATGCTGAAAAAACTGGGTGGTGTTTATCTGTACTTTCTTCTACTTGTGAAACCTTATTTTTCATAATAAAAAGTGTTCTAAGAAACTCAGAAATGACACATAATGCTATACTGCATCAAGTTACGACCTAACTTTAGTTTCATACCCTTGTCTAGTTTCCAAGAATTATAGTAGCTGATAATAGGTAGTGGGGTTAAATCTCTCCATGGAACTGACTAAACTATGATTTTAAACCCAGTACAAAACCAGAAACCCAGAGTTACAGATGAATAGAACTGAAATTTAAATTCCCATTTGTAAGCAGACAGAAAGATTTCTGTTCATTTTTGATGCCTTCGATTCTGACCAGCAGAAATAAAGCACCTCTAGCTCGTCCTTCTCAAAGTGGTTTATTCAGGCACCTTACAGCATTTTTACTTCCTCTTTTTCTTCTTCTTCCCCTTCTTCCCCCAAGAACAGAAAATCTCCTCTATTTATCCCTCTCCCGCTCCACCTTCTCAGCCCAGGTTGCGTGGCCTCAGTCTATTGGTATCATCTGGCCTGATCTTGTATACAGGATGCACCTGCGCAGCTCGAACGGTGGACGTGGCTTTACTTTGAGGTAGGAGGGAATCAGGTGTTAGTCATAAGAATCGGGTGTTAGTCATAAGACTCAGGTGTTAGTCATAAGACTTGGCTAAAGTCCCGGGCGCCATCTTGGGACTGTCGCCACACCCGCTCTCCACACATCTTAATTACCCAGCCAAGAATGCACACATATTCAGCAATTATGGAAAAGATAACAAGGCAGTCTTATATAAATCCTGCCTAAATACATAGTAATTAGTGTGGAATTTACAGAGGGCCAGTTTGTCCTTACTGTGTGGCCCTACAGTCTAGACAGAGGAGCCCCTGACCAGAGCTGCTCCCTAGAATCCTTCACTGGACCCTTGCAGCCATGCATGTTCCTACCTAAGAGACAAGGATCCAGATTCCCATAGAGATGTCTGAGAAGGCTTAGTAGTTTCCTCATACTCAGACATCATAGAAAACAATTTTAACCAATGTTGAGCAAATGTAGTTCTGAAAAAGACATAAAGAAAAGTTATTAGTCCCCAGGAGTACAGATAACACACTGAGTTTTAAAAGGGAAACTAGTCTGAAACACATAAGATAAAAGAGAAGGAAAAAAACAAACCAGGATTGGTATTGCCAGATTCAGGACCTCTGTTTGGAATCCCCAGGTTAGAATGTATCACAGATTCTAACAGTAAAAATCTCACATAGAGGTGCAATATTAAGCTTCTATTGTCCTAACGATGAAAGGGACCAGGGCCACAATGCAGTGGTACATATACCAATCCAGAAAAGTGCCAAAATCCCGGCTTCTAGTTGGTTTTGTGAAGAGAGGTTGAGAGAACCACAACAGGACCTAATGTGTTGTAGCTTTCACAGAACACATTACTCAGCCCCTTGCAGAGAGAGAAGCCCAGGTAAGCCATTACCAGAGTTTAGTAGATTTGGCACCATGTGGGCTTTGAGGACTACATCTCCTCTGTAAATGGTGATCAGACTGTACAACATACAGGTAAATGAAATAATCTCAGAGACTGATGCTTAATCTTCTCACCCTTTGAAAGTCTATATACGAAGAGATTTCTAATATCCCTAGAATCTCCTTTGTCTGATTTCACGTTCTTGGTTTGTAAAGCAAGTTGCGATGTCATCACTTAGGTGCAAAAGCATTAGGTTAACAAGGAATCGAAAGTTAAAAGAATTTTCCTGAGATCACTGCTTTGGAAGCATGGGGCAGGACAGGCAGATTGTGTCAAATGCCAATAAATTGGGTCATGCTTTAAGAAAAACAGTAACAGTTAAACCAATCAACTTTCAAGGAGGTTGAGAAAACAGAAAGACATTCCAGCTTACAATGGCCTCATGCCAGGAGACTGCTGAGACTGGAGAGTAATCGGGCTGCAGAGCACAGAATGCTATCTTTCAAGAAGAATGTGCTAATGAAAAATTTCAGGAATAGTAGTTTCCTCCAGGTTCCTACCAGAATGATAATCAGTGAGTACCTCAAAAACATTACTCGTAAGGTAAACATTCCCTGGTAGGTATAAGGAAGGTATAAGGAAGAATAAGGTATACAGAATCCTCTATGAGAAAACCCAGAAGGAAGTGACATTTGATGTGATCTGCTAGCTACTTGCTTTTTTCAATAAGTATAAATCAGCTTGTTATTGATGAAAGATTGAAATATCACCTAAGGCTTAGAGCAGATAAGTGTAACTTATGGAGGAGGTAGAGGCAAAAAGGAAGAACAATGTTGCCCTGAGAATGAACTTGGAGATTTCTGGCCTGTCTACAAGCTTAAATAAATGTTCTTTACCTTCAGAAAAAATCGAATTTTAAGTCTTAGCTCCTATGAGTTCGTATCCCTCTCCTCTTAAGCCAGCCTTCCCTCAAGTAACACTTCTAATTTTTTCTTTGACAGGTCAGGTTAAAGATTACAATTCTTAATAACATATTCATTCAGCCATGATTTCCAAAAGTTCTGAGCTATACAAGGTAGTTAAGATATAGCCCCAACCATGCACAGCAATAAGACCAAGAGGCTCTTTGTCAAGCCTAGTATGGCTGGAGTCAAATACTTGAGTTATGATTCTCAAGACATCACTTTTATATCCTTGGATTCGGAGTGGTAAAATATGTCAATTTCTGAAATAAAAATCTATCTTCCTTTGTGATCAATAATTTTGCACTTTTGAAACAAAGAAGGCCTGCTTCCCAGAGCCACCCGAATGGTCCTGCTGCTGTCATGTGACATCATGCATGTATAGGTTAAACGTTCTGACATTCATTTCTTATCTGAGAATGTAAAGAATCACATCTACTTCCCTAGGATTGTTGAAAGAAATAGGAAGAACATAAGATCTTACATGTAGTAGGTGTTCCCTCTATAATTCTTCCCAAGCACACTGCATGAGCATGCTTGAAAAATGATCACATCAGAACATTTATTCTGACAAATTTTTCTTGGAAATGTCTTAGGTCACAAAATGCATTTTAGGCTTCACTTTGAGAAGCACTTCTAAAAACTTAGAAGCAATCCCTGCAACCCCATTTTTATTAGTACTACTAATAAAAATTCACTCTACTCTCAGAGCCAGGAGCAGTGTTTCATTTTTTAAGCAGTGCTATTTCTCTCTATGAGTAGTTAATTTCAGCAGTCCTAGAAAGTATACACTGCAGTGAGTAGAAGCTCAAATGGAAACCATGGGAGGTGACTTTTTATGTTAAGGAATTAAAGTCTTCATTTATTTTTAAACTATACACGCACATTTATCTGTACTTTGGTTCATTTTCTTGTTATCTGTTGTTTCCTTGAAGAACTCTTCTCGCCCCCTCTTTACCGTCCTGGAAACTAATGAACCTGAATGGATTTTGCACCATTTCTCTTCTGGTTAGATGTCACGTGGTCTCTGCGGAGAACTGGCGGTTACTCCGATTCATCTCCTGTTCCCTACTTTCACCCTCCAAAACCTGATAACTGTTTCCTTCCTTAGAAAGATAAAATTCCAGTCTCTCCCCCACTGAACTCCATTCTTTCACTTGGAGCAGTGAACTACCTCATGATTGTTATTCTCCACATGAAACTTTCCGATTAGACTTCCTGTTCTTTTATTTATTCTTGTGGATAAGAGGATAAGGTGTGAGCTGGAAGATTATACTATAAAGTCCATTTTTTATAATCAGGATGAGAAAGGTACCAACAGAGTTCTAATTAGGGCTTCAAGATCAGGCTGGGAAAGAGAGACTTAGAGAAGGGGAGGGAGGCCTTTAATATGTCACAGGCTTGAACTGTGTCTTGTTTAGTGTATTTTGGATAATCCCAGAGAATATGTCAAATCTACTGACAAGTGAAATGCAGAGAGATAACTAAATAAAAGCTGAAATTAAACCCTCAAATTTAAAGTGTATTGAAATTTTGGACTGAGAGAACAGAACTCAAGAATGAATGCAGTTACTCCAACTTGTCAGGTTGAGGCCCAGCTGAGTGGTGCTTGGTGTTGTCTTGGGGCTACTCTGTGTTGATGTGTGAATGGTGTGTAAAAAGTGGTCTCAGGTCAGCTAGGGATAGGTGTGACTAATGAGTGTCCAGGACAAATTCCTATGAGTCCCAGAGCAGTGGGCTGGGAGGGTAATGGCTGCTAAATAGACAGCAGCTGAGCATATCACTGTTGATTTTTGACTGGAGGGGCTGGGTGATCCCAATTTAGTGGTAACCAAGGAAACAAGGAAATGTAACTTTTGACTGGGTCTGTCTGGGCTGACATAAAGGCTTCACAACCCCAATGTTTTAGTTATCTTTCTATAGCTTTGATAAAACACTCTGACAAAATTAATGTGGAGAAGACAGGGTTTAAATGTCTTATACATGCCAATAGCTTCATCCTTGGGTAAAGCAGGGCAGAGCCTGGAGTTAGGAGCAAAAGCACACACCAAGGAGAGACACTGCTTACTGGCCTGCTTCTCTGGACTGTACTCAGCCTGTTTTCTTTTACAACATAGGCCACCTTGTCCAGGACTGGCATTAACCACAGTGGGCTGGGCCCTCTCACATCACTCAACAATCAAGACAATGGCCTCACAGACATGCCCAGAGGCCAACCACATAATCCCCCAGCTGAAGCGCCTTCTTCACAGGTGTGTCAACATGACAACTGAAGCCAACCATTAACACCCAGTAATGCACATATGTATGGCATAATTAGGCAGGCAAGAGTCTATAGAACTGACCAAGCTGGGATACAGCAAAGCAGTGTGACCTTAACTAGACATAGGGGATGGCAGACACAGTAGACAGGGAATGCTGGCATGAGGGACCAAGCTGGGCCCCTGAACTGGGATGATGGGCAGGGAATGCTGTGGTTGGGGAGCTCACCAGTCTGGTGTAATTTATAGGTCTGACCAGGAATGAATGTAATTCTCCTGTTCAGTATTAAAAAGTAGTTGCTCATAGTATGGCAAAGTGGTAAGATGCTTAAAAATACACCATATCATACTGGAAGCATGGCAAAGGGGCAGGAAGGGCTCTAACACTTGACAATTCAAACAAAATAAGGTGTTACTAATTATAACCCAAAGTACTACATAAGCATCCATGGGTGTACACTGATAGATCTACACTGCTATAGAAGGATGAACAAATGCACTGATAACTATAAGGAGGAGCAAAAAATGCAATTCATTTGTGTAAACAATTCACCTTCAAGGCAGAGTGAGATCTGTATATAGTGATTTTCTTCCAAGGAATTCAATATCTATAAAGGGACAAATAGAAAGACAACTTTATGGATGAGATACTTGACACTGCTTTAGCCTGGTGACCAAAATCCACATCAACACTGAGTGACACTTTTCTTCTGTAGTCGTCTTCCCCACAACCCATCAGAAAATCAGGCAAGAGACTGGACAGATGGTTCGGTGGTTAAGAGCACTGGCTGCTCTTGCAGAGGACCAGAGTTCAATTCCCAGCACCCACATGTTGGCTAACAAACTTCCATAATTCCAGTTCCATGGGATCCTATGCTTTCTTCTGATCTCTGTGGGCATTGCACAACATGGATGCACTTACATACATGCAGGCAACACATTCATATACATAAAATAAAAATAAATAAATAAATAAAATATTTTCAAAAATCCCAGTATAGGACATTTGATGACAACACTTGATTAGTACCATTAAAATGACCAAGATCATGAAAACCCGGTTAAGTCAGAGACACTGTCAAAGGTAAAGATTTAAGAAGACATCTTGGGGCTGGAGAGATAGCCTAGGGGTTAAGAGCACCAACTGCTCTTGCAGAGGACCCGGGTTCAATCCCCAGCACCCACATGGCAGCTGAGAACCGTCTGTAACTCCAGTTCCAGGAGAATTCCAGTTCCAGGGGAATCCGACATCCTCTTCTGACCATGGCATTGCATGACATGGGTGCACAAACCTACATGCAGACAGTACATTCATACACATACAAGAATAAATAAAATTTAAAAAATATTAATAAAAAGTATATTACCATTTTTTTGTAAGCCTGGAATATAAGATTTTATTTTATCTTCAAGATGATATGAAAAACAGTGAGGAATTCTAGTGAAAGTAAAATTTAACATTTAAAAAAGAAGCAGAATTTTTTCCACATGATAAGAAACACTGTCCACACTACTGTGTACTACTGGTGAGAGGACACCTGGAGTTTTCCTTCCATTCTGGGAGTTAAAATGTGGACTATTGAGATGAGCTCATCATGGAAGATAAAGGCCTTAGGAACATTGTCTGAGCTTGAGTCCCCCAGAACTATGGCAGAGCCTAGCGCATGTGCTTGTGAGAAGGTTGATATTCTTGAAAAGTGATTTCATGCACTAGAAGGGGAAGATGTAGTCACATGAGACATGAAAGCGTAAAAGCTGACATGAGAGATATTTTCTTTTTATAGGTAACTGAACCTTATCTTCACTAGGTCCTAATGGAAAAACCACATAGAACCTGATCATAATTTTTATTGGAGAAAAATGGAAGTATGTATGGATGTGCTTGCACTTTCAGTTGGCTGTGCTTTTAAATACAATTTAAAGCCCCAAATTTTAAATGAAATATTAACCAATCAAATTTTACAAAACATAGAAGAGATTATTGGTCATGAACAAATTAGTTTCATTTTGGGGATATAAGACTGATTTAACATACACAAATTGATAAAGATAATATATCTGACATAATGAAAGATTAAAAATCATAATTACTCCAATAAGTTTAGAAAAAGCATTAGATAAAAATGATATTACCTCCATAATACAAGCCCTTAACAGATTATATAGAAAGGTTATGTTTCAACATAATAAAGGCTGTATCTGACAAAGCTACAGTCGATATCATGTGAATGTGGGAGCATGGAAACCATTTTCTCTAAGATTAGGACCAAGGGAGGGGTGTCCACCCTCACTCTGTTTTCTTATATAGCACCAGAAGGTTTAGCCAGGGTGATTAGGCTACAGAAAGAAATAAAAGTATACAAAGAAAAACCCAAACTTTCCCTCCTTGCAAATATGATACTATGTATGAAAATTTTAGAATCAATCAAAAGACAATTAGAACTCAAACAAATTCAGCAAGCTGAAGGGTATAAAATTAATAAACAGAAAATTAATGGCTTTTATATGTTGATAATGAATTTTCTGAGAAAGAAATTGTTAAAGAAATCCCATTAATAATGAATTTGGAAAACAAAATACTTAGGAATAAGCTTAACTAAGGAAGTTATCTATCTATCTATCTATCTATCTATCATCTATCTATCTATCTATGTCTATATAAAGATATCTACATAGGAAAAAAGATATCTATATAGGAAAATTACAAAATGCTAATGAAAAATATTCAAGAAGATGCAAAATATGAAAAGATTTCCAAATTCTCAATTTAAAAGAATATTGTTTACACATCTATACTACCCAAAGTGATATATGTGTGTGATAGAATCCCTCCTGAAAGGCCAATGACACTATTCAAAGACCTCAAGAAAAAAGTCCTGTCATATGGAAATGCAAATGACTCAGAATAACCAAACCAATCTTGACCACAAAAGACAAATCTTGAGCCATCACCTTGATATTGGGACCTAGTTCAGAGCCATGAATGACCAGAATGGTAGGATCAGAGACACACAGAACAACAGAACAGAACAGAACTGGAGAACAGAAGAGAAGAGAACAGAACAGAAGAGAACAGAAGTGAACAGAAGAGAAGAGAAGAAGAGAAGAGAAGAGAACAGAACAGAACAGAACAGAACAGGAGGTCTTACAAATAAGATCTGTATCTGTGTATCTGTAGTCAACTGATTCTCAACAAGGGCACTGAAAACTTACATTAGATCAAGGACTGCCTTTTCAATAAAAGGTGCTGAGAAAACCAAATACCCACAATATGCAAACCTGAAGCGTGACCCTCTATTTCTTGCCCTATACAAAAATCAACTCACAATCGATCAAGGACCCAAATGTAAGACCTACAACTTATTACTAAAAAATAATCTTTGGAGACTGAGACATTGGTACCTGTACTGACTTTATTACTAGGATCTGTAAAGCATAGAAAATAAAAGTCAAACCTGAAAAATGATGTCGTCAAACTAAAAAACAAAGAGAAACAGCAGCAAAGGAAACAATAGGATGAAGAGTCAAGTGTAGAACGAGAGGAAGTCTGACAGAAGGTTAACACCCAGAGTATATGAGGAAGTCACAAAGCCTTTACAAAAGCACTATCAGTTAAAAATGGACAAATAACATGAGCAGACACTTCTGAAAAGAAGAAATACAAGAAGGAAAATGTTTAGTATTATTAGTCACTAAAACACAAATCAAGCCACCTGCCTTCCCCAGATTCCCTTGCTGACCCAGACACTGAGGAAGGGCCTCTTATTTCCCCTCCCAAGCCCTGTCTGCCTTCCTAGGAATCCTCACTGCTTATACTGTCCACACAGAACTGCTCCCTGTCTCCTCCCACCCCAGGTACACAACACCATCTTCCCAGCCTGCTGACTTTGAAAGAGTTGTAATGCTTGCTTTATAGGTAGAGCCCTCACACTCTGCTCCCTCAGGCACTAAACACACTCAACACCCCGTCACTTTGCAGGACTCTGAATATTGCTTTGCAGGCTGGACACTGTCCTGATATGTTTCACTAGTGTGATGATAAAACACTGATCAAGTGTGGTGGTGCACGCCTTTAATCCTAGCACTTGGGAGGCAGAGGCAGGCGGATCTTTGTGAGTTCAAGGCCAGCCTGGTCTACGGAGTGAATTCCAGGACAGCTGGGGCTACAGGGAGACCCTGTCAAAACGACCAAAAAAAAAAAAAAAAAAAAAAAAAAAACCACTGATCAAAACCAATTTGGGGATTAAATGACTTATTTCATCTTACATTGCCAAGGCCCAGTCCATCTTGAGGGAAATCAGAAACTCAGAGCAGGAACCTGGAGGCAGGAACTGACATAGAAACCAGGAAAGAGATGCTGCTTACTGGCTGGCCAGCCCACCATGCTCAGCTACTTTTCTTATACAGCCTAGGCCCACATGGCCCGGGATGGCACCACTTGGTGCTGTCCTTCCTACAGGAAATAGCAATTGAGAAAATGCCTCACAGTCATGTCCTCATGCAAGTCTGATGGAAGCAATTCTTCAACTGAAGTTCTACCATTCCCTGTGACTCCAGTTTGTGTCAAGTTGACAAAAAACTAAGCATCACGGGCCCTCATCTTCCTCCTCCTCAGGCATTTCGATTGCATTTTCTGAGACCTGCATCAACCCCATGCTTCCTCTCCATGTATAACACTCACCTTCTCTCCCTTTGAGACTTAAAACCTCTCATTTTCAGACCTTCTCATAGTGTCTGCTTGTTTTGCAGGTAGAGCCCTCTCCTACCTGTCACCCTAACTGCATCATATTCAGGACATGAACCATTACAAGCTTGCACCCAATGTCAGAGGCCATGTCCTGCCCAGTGGCACTTAGACACCTACATACCAGGATCCTTCTGAGGCTGTGTAGCAGCTCCCTCAATCAGAGGCCATGCCTTTGCTGTGCCAGTCACCCTATGCCCACTGTCTCAGCACCTACCTTTAATGTCCACCCACTTTTATGGGAGATATCACTGCCAAATGTGTCTTCACCACCAAATTTCTGTCATCTCAAGACATGATGCAGAACACCAACTTGCTTCCCAGTTTAGAGGCTGCACTTTACCAACCCATAACACTCTCCCATCTCTGCTAACATGCACAGAGCACCCACTTGTAAGGTCAGAGGCCATGCTCTGCAGCTGAACTGGAATCATGCCAGCTACCCCACTTACAAATCAGCAGCAAATTGTTCTCAAAAATTGAAATTCAAGCATCTCCTAGCTAACTGAAAATGAATCAAGTAAGGATAACAGCAACTAATAGATCACATGCCCTCTCAATACAAAGGTGTCAGGAACCCATATCAAAAGACCCAGCCAGTGACTTAAGATGCACAGGTCCTGTTGTTAAAAAAAAAAAGCAATCCAAAGCACAAAGATAATTTGTTGTTTCCCCAAATCACTAATTCCATAGTAACAGTCCATGATGAGAACAACTTAGATGAAACTCCAATCTCAGAATTTAGAATATTACTTATAAACATGTTCAAAGAGCTTAGTAATCTTAATGAAGACATGAGTAAATATCCAACGAACTAAGAGAGGACAAGAATCAACACCCAATGGAACTCTAGGGAAACACAAACAGCTGAAAGAAATGAGAAGAGGAATTCAGGATAGGCTGACTGGAGCTCAGGGGATGAACTGGCACTGAGGAGTGGGTGGGGAAAGTAGCCTGGCTCAATGGACCTTAGCACAAATGACAGAATGTGTAAACTCTGGATGGGGGTGTGGGAAGGTGCCAAGGGAGAAGAGGGTATAAAAGTGATTAAGACATTGAAAAATTATGTATGAGACACATAAAAATTCAATAAAAATAAATTTAAAAACAACAAAAAGAAAATAGAATTCAATTAAGAGATAGAAATACTGAAGAAAATCTAAACTGAAATGTAGCTAGAAGTGTATTAGTCAATTTTCTGTTGCTGTTATAAAACACCATGACCAAAGGAACTTATAAAAGGAAGAATTTATTTGAGCTTATGATTGACGGTTCCAGGGAATTAGAGTCCATTGTGGTGGGAGGCATGGCGGCTGGAGCTGGAGCAGCAAGCCGAGGGTCACATCTCACAATGAGCACAGGAAGCAGAGAGAGCGACTGGAGACTGCAATGCTTGTTAAACTCACTAAGCCTGCCCCCAATAACATACTTCCTCTAGCATGGCCACACCTTCTAAGACCTTCAAGAACAGTGCCACCAACTGGAGACATATGTCTGAATACTTAAAGCCTATGGGGGACACTCATTCAAACCACCACATAAAGAATTCAGTAAGTCGACTAGAGGGGCTGGAGAGATGGCCTAGTGGTTAAGAGCACCGACTGCTCTTACAGAGGACCCAGGTTCGATCCCCAGCACCCACATGGCGGCTGAGAACCGTCTGAAACTCCAATTCCAGGAGAACTCCAGCTCCAGGGGAATCCGAGACCCTCTTCTGACCTCCGTGGCATTGCACGACACGGGTGTACAAACTTGCATGCAGACAGTACATTCATACACATACAGAAACAAATAAAANGAGAGAGAGAGAGAGAGAGAGAGAGAGAGAATAACAGCTGTTTTTCAATCGAAATCTTAACATCTAGAAGAGCTTAGAGCAACAACCTTCAGTTTCTGAAAGACCAGTCTAGTTTACTTATTCCAGTAAAATTATTTGACATAATTGAAGGAGAAACAAAAATTAATGATAGCAGTAGGCTAAAAAGAATATATAACTAGCGAGCTAGCCCTACCTGCAGAAATTACTGGAAAGAATATTTTGCAATAAAGAGATGGATAAGCACATTGAAGAGGCTACAGGGAGAAAAATATGATGCCAGGGTAGTTTTTATACCAAATATGACTAGGTAAACAGCACAAAACCAACAAAATAACAATACATATCAATACTACTCTCAACCATAACACTGATTATTAATATCCTTAGTTCTCTAAAGCCTCTATCCTTTTCTTGAATACAAGAAACACCTCAACTTCCACAATATACAGTACCTTAAAGTGAAAAGATGGAAAAAGTACTCTAAGTCATTAGGACCGGAAATAAGAGGCATCACATGTAACAAAGTAGACTTCAAGTCAAAACTAAACAGAAAAGATAAAGGTCACTATATACTGGAAAAAAAAAAAAACACCAAGAGGACATTACAGTTATAAACATGTCAATACCGAACTTATGTTTACTGACTTCATAAAACACATACTACAACACACAAATTCATAAATTAACCCAAACACATTAATAGTAGGTCACTTCATTTTCACCAATGAAAGATCATCCAGACAACAAATAAACAGAGAATCAGCAGAGTTAAGTGATAAAAAAGATCAACTGGATGAAGAGAGATCTATGGAATATCCTACTTAAACACTGCAGAATACACATTCTTTTCAGAAGCTCCTAGAAGGTTCTCTAAAATAGACCATAGCAAATGTCAACAAATACAGGAAAAAACTAAAATAACTCTGTGTTTTATCTGGCCACAATGGAATAAAACTTGAAATCCACAGCAAAGGAAACTACGAAAATACAGTAGAAACTCATAGAGACTAAACAAAACATAATTAAATAATGAATGGGTCATTAAAGAAAGCACGAATTCAATAATATAATTCATGGAACTAAATGAACATGAAAACGTTACATACCCAAACCTATGGGATGCAGCGATAGGCAACTCAAACCTATGGGATGCAGTGATAGGCAATGCAAACCTATGGGATGCAGTGATAGGCAACCCAAACCTATGGGATGCAGTGATAAGCAATGCAAACCTATGGGATGCAGTGATAGGCAACCCAAACCTATGGGATGCAATGATAAGCAATGCAAACCTATGGGATGCAGTGATAGGCAATGAAAACCTATGGGATGCAGTGATAGGCAATGAAAACCTATGGGATGCAGTGATAGGCAATGAAAACCTATAGGATGCAGTGATAGGCCACCCTAACCTATAGGATGCAGTGATAGGCAATGCAAACCTATGGGATGCAGTGATAGGCAACCCAAACCTATGGGATGCAGTGATAGGCAATGCAAACCTATGGGATGCAGTGATAGGCAACCCTAACCTATGGGATGCAGTGATAGGCAATCCAAACCTATGGGATGCAGTGATAGGCAATGCAAACCTATGGGATGCAGTGATAGGCAATGCAAACCTATGGGATGCATCAATAGGCAACCCAAGCCTATGGGATGCAGTGAAAGGCAACCCAAACCTATGGGATTCAGTGATAGGCAATCCAAACCTATGGGATGCAGTGATAGGCAGTGCAAACCTATGGGATGCAGTGATAGGCAATCCAAGCCTATGGGATGCAGTGATAGGCAATCCAAACCTATGGGATGCAGTGATAGGCAATCCAAGCCTATGGGATGCAGTGATAGGCAATGCAAACCTATAGGATGCAGTGATAGGCAATGCAGACCTATGGGATGCAGTGATAGGCAATGCAAACCTATGGGATGCAGTGATAGGCAATCCAACCCTATGGGATACAGTGATTGATAGGCAATCCAAACCTATGGGATGCAGTGATAGGCAACCCTAACCTATGGGAAGCAGTGATTGATAGGAAACCCAAACCTATAGGATGCAGTGATAGGCAATCCAAACCTATGGGATGCAGCGATAGGAAACCCAAACCTATGGGGTGCAGTGATAGGCAATGCAAACCTATGGGATGCAGTGATAGGCAACCCAAACCTATGGGATGCAGTGATAGGAAACCAAACCTATGGGGTGCAGTGATAGGCAATCCAAACCTATGGGATGCAGTGATAGGCAACCCATGCCTATGGGATGCAGTGATTGATAGGCAATCCAAGCCTATGGGATGCAGTGATAGGCAACACAAACCTATGGGATGCAGCGATAGACAATCCAAACCTATGGGATGCAGCAATAGGCAATCCAAGCCTATGGGATGCAGCGATAGGCAATCCAAAATGGCAAGTTTAGAGCTTTGAATGCCCACATTTAAAAAAAGAGATAACTCAAATAAATAAATTGCTGGGCATAGGTGGTGCATGCCAATAATCCCAGCACTTCAGGAGGCAGAGGCAGGCGGATCTCTGTGAGTTCAAGACCAGCCTGGTCTACATAGTGAGTTCTAGAACAGCTGGGGCTACAGGAAGACCCTGTCTTGGAAGTCCAAAAAGTGAGAGAACTCAAATAACTTATTTATGCACATTAAGAGGTTAGGAAAACAAGAATAAAGCAAACCCAAAAGTACCAAAGGAAGAAATAATTATAATAGGAGCAGCAGTTAATGAAACGGGGCTGGAGATGTGGTTCAGTGGCTAAGAGCACTGACTGCTCTTGCTGAGGGTCCGGGTTTTATTCCCAGGATCCACATGACATCTAACAACTGTTTTAAGTTCCAGGGAATCTGGACACTCTCTTATGACCTCCTGAGGCATCACATGACACAGGTGCACTTAATATGTGCAGCCAATATACTTATACACATAAAAATAAAAATAAGATATTAAAAAAAAAGTTAATGAAATGGAAACAAAAACCTATAAAGAATCAAGGAAACCAAGAGTAAGTTTTTTGAAGAGATAACAAGATTGCTAAGCTTTTAGTCAAATAACCAAAGAAAGAGAGAGAAGCTACAAACTAGAAAATTAAGAATGGCCAGATGTGGTGGTTCATGCCTTTAGTCCCAACACTTGGGAGACAGAGGAAGGAGGATCTCTTTGAGTTCAAGGCCAGCCTGTTCTACATAGAGAGTTCCAGGCCAGCTGGGGCTACAAGGAGACCCTGTCTCAAAAAGACCAAAAAAAAAAATTAAGAGTGGAAAAATGAGACATCACAACAGATATCAAAGACATTCAGAAAATCTCAAGGGTATCCTTTAAGAGCATATATTCTACTAAGTTGGAAAACCCAAGGGAAATGGAAGAATTGTTAGGTATATTTATGTTCCATGAGAAGAATGTTCTGTAATGGCATGTTTTCAGTTTCAAATGTGTGACTTTATGTAGTATACAGCAAGCATGAGTAAAAGAATAAAACAGCAAGTAGCAGAAATAGTAGAGCATCAGATCAGATGCTCACACAATCTGGGAGAAACCAGTTGGGGAAGCTGTGGGAATGAAATCAGTGAGCTGGAGCCTCTGATATGCAAAGATAGTCAGTCAAGGGCAGAGTATCTTCTCTGGGTGAGACTTTCAATCAGCTATCCCCACCACAGGCTTTCTATAATACAAGGTAAACATTACCTTAGTCTATTGTTTTGAAATTATATCTGGGAGTGATTTACCTCCCAACTATATTCAAGGATACAATGTTTTTACCTAAACAGTTGACTTGATTTCAGTTTTTAAGGATGTGGCACTTTAAAAAATATTTTCTAGGGGCTGGAGAGATGGCCTAGCAGTTAAGAGCACCGATCGCTCTTACAGAGGACCCGGGTTCGATCTCCAGCACACACATGGTGGCTGAGAACCGTCTGAAACTCCAATTCCAGGAGAACTCCAGTTCCAGAGGAATCCGACACCCTCTTCTGACCTCCGCGGCATTGCACCACACGGGTGCACAAACTTGCATGCAGACAGTACATTCACACACATACAGAAATAAATAAAAAAATTAAAAAATATTTTCTAATGAATTTTTATGTATTTCACACAGAACATCCCAAATATCTCTCTACTCCCTTCCACACTGTCACCCTCCCACAGCCCCCCTGCACTGGAATTCAAACGTTCTGCTATCTGTGTCAAGGCATACTGGGTCAAAGTAGTATGCCCAGACATCCCTCAGTGCAATTTTATCCACTGGGGTCTACTCAGCCTATCCAGAGTCACCCTCTAAGAACATCAGTCCCTCCTCACCCAGCAGTAATCAGCTGCCAATAATTATTCCACTAAGATTGGGGCCTGTTGCCCATTTCCACAGTTCTGAGCTGGATTTTGTCTGAGTTTGCATGGGTTTTGTGCATGTCGACACCATTGTTGTAGGTTCCTATGAGCAAGATCCCAGGAGCTTGTGGGACTCTATTTCCATATGATAATGCACCTCCTCATTGGCTGTTGCAATCTTTCTGTTCCCTCTTCTGCGATCGTCCCTGAGCCTTGGATGGGTGGAGTTTAATACAGGAGTCCTATCCAAGGACCCACACTCTGCAGACTTTTACTCTATGCTTTGGCCATATGTGACCTTTTGTGCCTATGGCACTCTGCTGCATGAGGAAGCCTCATTAATGAGAGCTAAGATGCATCAGTGTCCCTCAACTGATGAGTAAATAATGAAATTGTGGTTACACAGACTCAGAAAAGCAAATGACATATGTTTGTTCACCCACATTTGGGGATCCTAGCTGCAAATCCTTTTATGTGAGTTTATATCCTGATGTATCTGCAGGAACCAGGAAAAACAGAACGGAGCCAGGAATATAAAGGGAAAGAAGGAATCTGAGAGAGAACAGTAGGAGACAGGTGTTACTAAGGGAGAAATGGGAAAATAGAGCAGACAGGCATTACCAAGGGAAAAACTGGGGAAGTGGGGATACTTTAAATGGCGAGGAAGTGGAGGAAGGGTTAGACAGGGAGAGAGAGAGAAAGGAGAGATAAATAATGTTTAGCTACTGGAAATACCAGACGGAATCATATCAGTCCAAAAACCTACTGAAAAATTACACATACAATATCTCTACATGAGCCCATGTGTATAGCTGAAAGCTACATAACAAGAAACATTGCCAGATAAGAGAAAGTTCCATTTGAGTTGTTGGCCAGGGTAGTCCAAGAGACTCCCCAAATTACACAGGCTATTGCCACAGCCCTTGATTGCCTCTCAGAACTTTAAGGTAAGATCCTATTGCTGGAGAAAGGACATACTTTGGACATAGGTTTTGGAACAATGGAGCTAGAACTGACCTGCAAGTTATTTCCACTGAAAGCTAGCTCTCATAACTTCGGAGAGCACTATGCAAGATGCTAAGGGAGAACATCAGTCCAATGGTCTAACATTTAAGACCAAATAACTGCATCAATGACCAGCACAGCATAAGACTTTGGTGCCATAGTGGCACTTTTATCTTGGGGGGAATTAATGGCTACCTAATTGGACTTAAAGTCCACTCAGTGGGATGAAGCTCATGTGTGGTACTGTAAACATAGCCAAATACACATGGCTGGAGAGGTCATAGATTTAAGCAAAAACCACAAGGCTGTCACATTCTTAAATACATGTAATGTATTACTATGTACAAAATATGGATCATTATATTTACAGACAAGTATCCCAAGTCACCACTCATCAAAGATTATTTTTCAACAAACAGAGATTATTAGAGTTCCACAACTTGATGTGCACAGAGAATTTTTGTGAACTGTGCAAGCCTAAGTGGCACATCTAGGATGTGACATTTTTACTCTTGGGCTGTTTTGCCATTCTCTTTACTGCTTTTCACAGGGCTAAGGAGACAGCCCATTCTGAAACAATGGGATCTTAGAGAAGATTTTAAGACAAACATGTTTGAGTCTGAACCAGGAAGTCCAACCCTCCCTCCAGAGTCCAGGATCTAAGTGAGCTTAAATACCACATGAAGATTTGGTAATATAATGTATCTTTGACTCAGACCCACCAAAATTAAACCAAGATGAGATCAAGAATTGAAACAGACCTACAAAAAAACAAGGAGATTGCAGCAGCAATAAAAAATATCTCCCAACTAATAAAGGCCCAAGTCCTGAAGGATTCATAGCAGACCTTTAAGCAAGAACCATGACTAAGGCTTCTCAAATTATTCCATTATACAGAAATAGAAGGAACACGTCCAAATTTCTTTTACAAAACAAGTATTGCTCAAATAACCAAACCAAATAAAGACACAAGAGAAAAGAAAACCTCAGACAAATATCCCTAATAAACACAGATGCAAAAAATCTCAGGAAACTAATAGGAACATAAATAAAGATCATTAATCGGTTGAGTGATTTTATTCCAGAGATGTAGGGATGGTTCAACTTATGTAAGCTGATAAATATAAGAAATCATATAAATTGTCTTAAAGACAGAAATCATATGACAATGCCAAGAGATGCAGAAAAAGCCATTGGTATAGTCCAACATCCTTTCATGATAAAAGTCCTGATGAGAAGAGGAATGACAGGAATATACCTCAAAATAGTAGGCATACTACATATGACGATAGCTAAATAGGACAAACCTATAGCCAATATCATATTAAGTAGAAGAAAATGATAAAATTCCATTAAAATCTGGAACAAAACAACCTATTTACTCTGTGGATTCCTATTCAATATAGTGCTCCAAATTTTATCTAGAGCAATAAGAGAAAGAAATGAAAGGGATGGAAAATAGGAGAAGGAGAAGAAATATCCTTGTTTGCCAATGCCATAATTCTATAGATAAGAGACCCTAAAGACTCTATCAAAAACTCAGCTCTGTTAACCATTCTCAGCAAAGTGACAAGATACATCAACATAAAAAATATAGTCCAATATAACAATGACAAACACAATGAAAGAGAAATCAGGGAAATAATCTCACTTCACAATATCCTTTAAAAATACCCTGGAGTAAACATAAACAAGGAGATGAGGACTAATGGAAACTTAACACTCTGAAGAAAGAAATTGAGGAAAACAGTAGTGTGGAATAACAGTACTGGATTCAGGTATATCTCACGCGTGTGCAAGCACAATCTGCCTAGCACACTAGGCAATGCTATAGTACAGGGCACAGCCTGTCACCTGATGCTAACTCTGGCTTGGCACCATGAGCCTCCTTGTTTGTCTGGATGCCCCTTTCTGGGTATGCCCCACAGGCTGGGGTGACTCAATTACTTAAGTATCCATAGGGGAGGAGAAGAATGGGTGGTGGGCCAGCTCTAGGCTGGGAAATATTGAAGATTGGTTGTTACTGGGCGTGGGAGAATGTACCTTATTTACAATCTCTAGATGGGCTGACTAAACTGCAGTGGATGAATTTTCACTTAAGGACATCTGGGTGCAAATGCTTGACTGGATATGGTGGAATGGAGAAGTCTGGTGGGGGATTGAAGGAGTGTAGATGGGGAAGGCTATCTATAACTTCCAGAGCAATGTGCCTCTGTGTTTATGGTCCAATGTCCTGGTTTGAATGAGGTGTTCACATTGGCTCAATTATTTGAGCACCTGCTCAGTAGGTGTGGTCCTGCTGGAGGAAATGTGCCCATGGCAGAGGGCTCTGAGAGTCCATAACTTCTCCTCACTCCCAGTTTGTCTCTCTGCTTCCTGTGCCTGCTTGAAGATGTTAGCTTTCAGCTTTCTGTCCAGCTGCCTCCTGACATGCCGCTCCTGCTGTGATGGACTGTTAGCCCTCTAGGACTGTAAGCTCCAAGAAACTCTTTCTTCTATGACAAATGTGATATAGATCCCAAAAGAAGGAATACAAATAGCTAAAATACATTTTAACATCATTAACTACCAGGGAAATGCTAGTTAAAACTAGTTCAAAATTACATCTCACACCACATAGAATGCCTATCATCAATAAATAAAATGATAGCAAATTCTAGCAAGGAGCTTAAGAAAGAACACTTGTTCATTGTTGGTGGGAGTGTAAATTGGTGCAATCCCTATAGAATTCGGTGTAGAAAGTTCCTCAAAGGGCTAAAGTTAGAATTACCATAGGATCCATCTATACCAACTCATGGGAATATGCTCATGGCTATGTTCTGCAAGTAAGTAAGATATTATATTAGTAGTATCTTACTACTGAGATCATTGAGATTCTTACTCATTTGTGTGCATTGCTGCTTTAATCACAGTAGTTAAGAAACTGAATCAGCCTATATGGCCATCAACTGATGAATGGAGAATGGAACTGTAGTACGTATACAATATAATTTTACTCAATTTTAAAGAAAATAAAATTTGAAACTTGTAAATAGATGGATCAAAGTGGAAAAATCATATTAATAGAGGTAACACAAAATCAGCATGACAAATGTCTCATATGATCTCCCATATGTGTATCTTAGCATTGACTCTTTAGAATTGTATGCTTCAATTGAGCATCTGTAGAGGCCAGGAAACTTGAACATAAACTTGACAAAATGGGTCTTAATACATATGCCAGAGTGCATGAAATCTGGTAGGGGGCTACAAGAGGGCTGCAGATAGGGGAAAAGTCAAACTATAGTAAAAACATATTGCATGAGATTTGCAAGCATTCAATACAATAAGAAAGATTTACCAGGGATGAAGAGATGTCTCTGTGGTTAAGAGCACATATTGCACTTGCAGAGGATCTGAGTTTGGTTTCCAGCACCCATGTCAGGCAGCTCACAGCTGCCTGTAACCCCAGCTCTAGGGTATCTGACACCCTTTTCTGGCCACCATAATCACTGTACTCAAATGCACAAACTCCCATATAGACACCTATATAAATAATATGTACATGAAAATAAATCTTAAAAATTCCCCAGCGTGATGTTGTTTGAGGAACCCCACAGACTACCCCCAAAGCAATTTGAGACCTTTGCCATTCATTGGTGTGGTGGTTTGAATGAGTGTCCCCCATAGGCTGTAAGTATTCAGACATTTGTCTCCAATTGGTGGCACTGTTTTTGGAGGTCTTAGAAGGTGTGGCCATGATAGAGGAAGTATGTTATTGGAGGCAGGCTTAGTGACTTTAACAAGCCTTGTGGTCTCCAGTCACTCTCTCTCTGCTTCCTGTGCTCTTTGCGAGATATGACCCTTGGCTTGCTGCTCCAGATCCAGCTGCCATTCCTCCCGCCACAGTGGACTCTAATTCCCTGGAACCGTCAATCATAAGCTCAAATAAACTCTTCCTCTTATAAGTTCCTTGGTCATGGTGTTTTGTCACAGCAACAGAAAAGTGACTAATACAGTTGGCCACCACAGTTAGCTGATAAGACCCTGTTGCTGAATATACTACATACGGTTGTTGCAAGATATAGAAGAGAAATCAAGCTGAAACTGAACTTGAAACATCCTTCCTCCTGGTTAACTTTCATAATTTTCATAATTCTGGAAGGTGCTATGTAGTCTTTTGGGGGAGAAAAGTTATCCTTAGTCTTACCCAGTTGTGAACCCAACATGCCCAGGAAGATATGCTCACAGGTGCAATAGTTGCACCAGAATTATGGAGGTAACTGGCCACTCTCTGCTTAGATTTGAGGCCTGCTCAACAGGAGAGCATTTGTGCCTAGTACCAGAAATCCAGTCAGAAACTCATGAATGGAGAAGCCATAGGTTCTAGGGAGGGACTTATTTTTTATTTAATTTCTGTGATTTATTTATTCTGTGATTATTAAGATCCTCTTCCCTATCTCGACTTTCTCTTTTTATCTCCCACACAATTTCATGTAATACATTATATATAAGGATACAATTAATATATGAATATACTAAGGCATATAAAGTCTAATTTGTATCCTCAAATATGCTTCAGTGTGGGTCCAACCACTGTAGCCTGGTTAACCTACCAAGAGTCACAAACTTGAAAGAGACTGAGTCTTTTCATCCCACCATCCATTGGTTGCCAACATTTCCTCAGTTATAGTTGGAGATTCTTACTCACTTCCTCATATCTGTGCTGGGATTTCATCTGGCCTGAGCTTACGTGGGGTTTGTCCATGCTGTCAGCATTGCTGTGAGCTCATATGAGTAACTTATCAGCTGTCTAGAAAACTCGTTGTAGTATCTTACAATCCTACAATCTTTCTGCTCCCTCTTCCACAGTGACCCCTGAGTGTTGGAGGCAAGAGTTTGATCTAGGTGTCCTATTCAGGGATAAGCAATTTGCAACCTCTTGTTTTTTGTACATTGGCTAGTTGTGAATTTCTGTGTTAATAACCATCTGGTTATAAGGAACTTTTCTACTGAGAGTTTAGAGATGGTTACAGCAATTATCACTGTGTATAACAGTAAGAAGTCAATTGATACTATATTAATATAAAAGTAGTATTAGGCTTTCCCCTATATCCTGTGACCTGTAGCCTCAGGCTCATGGGTCTGATATCAATGTCAGATATGGATTCCATCCTTTTAAGTGGACCATAAACCCAATTAGAAAGTGGTTGGTTATTCCCATTCTATTTGCGTCACTAACACAGCAGTGGGTATATCTTGCCAGGCCAGTTGTTTATGTAGTTTACAGATTTCACAGTGAGGTAAGGATGATGATTAATTTTCTCTTCAGGTAGCATGCAGAGTAACTTCCTGCAGCACTATGAAAGCTATCCAGTAGGGAGGAGGGTTTGAAGTCAGCACCACTTGATTTCTCCTTGTTTTCTTCCAGAGTTCATGTCTTCTAGTGGAAAATCGAGAGCAGAGGCAATGGTCAGTGTTGGAAATCCTGGTCAACAGCTTCAAAAGAGGGAACCCATTCACTTCTATTGTTCAGCTAAAATACGTGTCATCAAAATGCCTTTTTTTCCCCTCTTTTTAAATATGTTTATTGTTATTAAACTTTTTCCATACATCATACATCATTTCTCAATCAAATTTAAAGTGACTTCCATTTCCATGCCCCCCAACCTACCTGAGCTCCTGCACTCTGCCATGCATGCCTTGTATCTCTTTCTGAGTCTTTCCAGAGTTTGTTTTATTTCCAGTTCTTTTGTTGTTGTTCTCTCTAACTTGTATTGCTCAATATATACATAAATACATATATACATATATATTATATATTATATAACTATATATATATACATATCACCAGAATTGGAGGATTTTCTTTTCTTTACTTTTCTTTTTTGCTAAAAGTTGTCATGTTTTCCTTAAGGAAGTGTTTGAAGGCTCCTCCTTGGCAAGCCCATACAACCATCAATCCTGCCCTTGTGCTCCACACTGGGGTCTTTCCCTCCCACGGTCCTCCAAATGAAGTCCAGTAAGCACATGTCCTGTCTTGATCTTCTTGCACTGGCCTCCATGATCCAGCCAGAGTAGTCCAACAATGGCAGTCTATACTCTAATGAGGCTGAAATCCCTGTAGCTGCTCAGTCCACAAGCTAGGTATCTCAGTAGTCCCCATATGGCTTTGAAGGTTTGGAGGATTCTTGGAGAGAAATGAGTCTTCAATCTGTATTGGAGGGTTAAAAAGCTGTATCTCATGTCTTTGAAGAATGGCAAAAGTGGTGGCAGCCACAGAGTAGATGCACTTGCCAATTAGAATTGATGACAGGGAAAACAACAGCACTCTCTCTTTTTTCCTTTTTTGTTTTTACTAGGATCTCAAGTTATGTATCTGAAGTATAAGTTCTCAGGCCTTACTGATTATTTGTTTCTGGTTTTACTTTCCTTTTGGATGCTTAAGTCCACACAACCCAGATTAAACAAGTTTTTTGTTTTCTTTTTTTTTATTGATGTTTTGTGTATTTCATACATCATACATCATTTCTCAATTCAGTTCAGGCATATTCCCTTTTCCCTTCCCCCCACCCCACCCCACCCCAGACTGTGCAGTCTGCTATAACTGTCCTGTATCTTTCTCTCAGTCTTTTTTTTTGTGCTTAGGAATTCACATTTTCCTCCATTAATTTTATATTACTCTAAAATACAGATACATAATCTTCACCCATACACTGTAATTTCAGAGTTTGAGAATAATTGGTGGGTGGATTCTAGAGCCCATTGAGAGATTCACATTATACCAACATAGTTGCCTTTGGATAGACAAAAATATACCAATAATGTCATTTAACTTGCCTTTTGTCTGGAGTATTTGGTACTAGCATCCACAAATGAGGGAAACCATTCTCTGTTTATCTTTCTGGGTCTGTTACTTCACTCAGCATAGTGGCTTTGAGCTCCATCCATTTACCTGCAAATTTCATAATGCCATCTTTACTGCTGAATAGTACTCCATTATGTAGATGTACAACATTTTTGTCATCCGCTCGTCTATTGAGGGGCATTTGTGTTGGTTCCAGCTCTTTGCTATTGTGAAGAGAGCTGCAATAAACATGGACGTGCATGTATCTTTGCGGTAGGGTGAGTCTTTGGGGTATATACCCAGGAGCGGTATGACTGGGTCAGGTGGTAGGCTCATTACGAGTCTTTTAAGGGTTCTCCACACTGTTTTCCACAGTGGTTGTACAAGTTTGCATTCCAACCAGCAGTGGATGAGTGTTTCCTTTTCCCCACAACCTCTCCAACATCTGTTGTCTTTTGTTTTCTTGATCTTAGCTAGTTGTATTGGAGTGAGATGATATCTGAGAGTGGTTTTAATTTGCATTTCCTTAATTATTAATGATTTCGAACACTTTTTAAGATGTTTCTCAGCCATCTTTACTTCCTTACGGGTGAAGTCTCTGTTCAGTTCTTTACTCCATCTTTTGAGTAAGTCATTTGTCTTTTTACTTGTTTTTTGAGTAGTTTATATATTCTTGATGTCAATGATCTGTCAGATGTATCAATGGTAAAGATTTCCTCCCACTCTGTGGGTTTTCTCTTCACCTCCCTGATTGTTTCTTTTGCTGTACAGAAGCTTTTGAGTTTTATGAGGTCCCATTTGTTGATTGTTGACCTTACTTCCTGTGCAGCTGTTGTCTGATTTAGGAAGTCTTTTCCTATGCCTATGTCTTGTAGGTTGTTGCCAACTTTTTCTTCTATCAGCTTCAGGGGTTTGGCCTTCACATTGAGATCTTTGATCCACTTGGAGTTGATTTTTGTACAGGGTGAGAGGTAGGGGTTTCATTTTGTTCTTCTACAAATGGTGATCCAATTTTGCCAGCACCATTTGCTGAAGATGCTATCCTTCCTCCACTGAGGTTTTTTTGCCGCTTTGTCAAATATGAGGTGGCTGAAGTTGTATGAGCTCAAGTTTGGATCTTCANATTCAGCAAAGTGACAAGATACATCAACATAAAAAATATAGTCCAATATAACAATGACAAACACAATGAAAGAGAAATCAGGGAAATAATCCCATTCATAATAACCCCAAACCATAAGATGTTTTGGAATAAATCTAAACAAGGAAGTGAAAGACACTTCTATAATGAAATCTTTAAAACAATGAAGTAAGAAATTGAGGAAAACAGTAGTGTGGAATAACAGTACTGGATTCAGGTATATCTCACGCGTGTGCAAGCACAATCTGCTAGCACACTAGGCAATGCTAATGCTATAGTACAGGGCACAACCTACCGCATGATGCTAGCATGCACTCGGCGCCATGAGCCAACTTGTTTTTCTGCACATCCCTTTCTGGGTATGCCCCAAGGGCTGGGGTGGCCTCCCTTACTTAAGTATCCATAGGGGAGGAGAAGAATGGGTGGTGGGCCAGCTCTAGGCTGGGAAATATTGAAGATTGGTTGTTACTGGGCGTGGGAGAATGTACCTTATTTACAATCTCTAGATGGGGCTGACTAAACTGCAGTGGATGAATTTTCACTTAAGGACATCTGTGTGCAAATACTTGACTGGATTTTATGGTGGAATGGAGGAGTCATGTGGGGGATTGAAGGGTGTAGATGGGGAAGGATATATAATAAATTCCAGACAATGTGGCTATGTGTTTTCGGTCCAATGGGGGTTTTTTTTTACTGGTTTGAATGAGGTGTTCACATTGGCTCAATTATTTGAGCACCTGCTCAGTAGGTGTGGTCCTGCTGGAGGAAATATGTCCCTGGCAGAGGGGCTTTGAGAGTCCATAACTTCTCCTCACTCCCAGTTTGTCTCCTGCTCCTGTGGCCTGCTTGAAGATGTTAGCTTTCAGCTTTCTGTCCAGCTGCCTCCTGACATGCCGCTCCTGCTGTGATGGACTGTTAGCCCTCTAGGACTGTAAGCTCCAAGAAACTCTTCCTTCTAGACAAATGTTATATAGATCCCAAAAGAAGGCATACAAATAGCTAAAATACATTTTAACATCATTAACTACCAGGGAAATGCTAGTTAAAACTAGTTCAAAATTACATCTCACACCACATAGAATGCCTATCATCAATAAATAAAAATGATAGCAAATTCTCGCAATGAAGCTTAAGAAAGAAACACTTGTCATTGTTGGTGGGAGTGTGTAAATTGGTGTGTTGCAATCCCTATAGAATTCGGTGTAGAAAGTTCCTCAAAGGGCTAAAGTTAGAATTACCATAGGATCCATCTATACCAACTCATGGGAATATGCTCATGGCTATGTTCTGCAAGTAAGTAAGATATTATATTAGTAGTATCTTACTACTGAGATCATTGAGTTTCTTTATTCATGTTCATTGCTGCTTTAATCACAGTAGTTAAGAAACTGAATCAGCCTATATGTCTATCAACCGATTAAGGGAGAATGGAACTGTAGTACGTATACAATATAATTTTACTCAATTTTAAGAAAATAAAAATTTGACACTTGTACATAGCGGATCAAAGTGGAAAAATCATATTAATAGAGGTAACACAAAATCAGCATGACAAATGTCTCATATGATCTCCCATATGTGTATCTTAGCATTGACTCTTTAGAATTGTATGCTTCAATTGAGCATTGTAGAGGCCAGGAACTTGAACATAAACTGACCCCCAAAATATGTCTTAATACATATGCAGAGTGCATGACAATTCGGTAGGGGGCCCCCTAACAATGGAGGCGCTGCCTAGATCGGGAATAAGTTCAACTATAGTAAAAACATTATGCTGAGATTGCAAGCTTCAATACAATAGAAAGATTTTCTTTACCAGGGACTGAGAGCTGTCTTTGTGGTCTTAAGAGCACATTGCACTTGCGAGGATCTGAGTTTCTGGTTTCCCAGCCCTCCATGTCACGGCAGCCTCACAGCTGCCTGTAACCCCAGCTCTTAGGGTATCTGGACACCCTTTTCTGGGCCCAACCATATCACTGTAACTCAAATGCACAAAAACTCTCCCATATAGCCAACCTATATACCAATAATATTGTACTGGAACCTAAATCTTAAAAATTCCCCAGCGTGATGTTGTTTGAGGAACCCCACAGACTACCCCCAAAGCAATTTGAGACCTTTGCCATTTCATTGGTGTGGTGGTTGAATGAGTGTCCCCATAGGCTTTAAGTATTCAGGGGACATTTGTCTCCAATTGGTGCCACTGTTTTGGACGGTCTTAGAAGGTGTGGCCATGATAGAGAAAGTATGCTATTGGAGGCAGGCTTAGTGACTTTAACAAGCCTTGTGGTCTCCAGCCACTCTCTCTCTGCTTCCTGTGCTCTTTGCGAGATCTGACCCTTGGCTTGCTGCTCCAGATCCAGCGCCATGCCTCCGCCAAAGTGGACTCTAATTCCCTGGAACAGCAATCAATAAGCTCAAATAAACCCTTCCTCTTATAAGTTCCTTGGTCATTGGTGTTTTGTCACAGCAAACAGAAAAGTGACTACTACAGTGGCCACCACCGTTAGCTGACTAAGACCCTGTGCTGAATATACTACATCGGTTGTTGCAAGATATAGAAGAGAAATCAAGCTGAAACTAACTTTACACATCCTTCCTCCTGGTTAACTTTCATAATTTTCATAATTCTGGAAGGTGCTATGTCGCTTTTGGGGGAGAAAAAAGTTATTCCTTAGTCTTCCCAGTTGTGAACCCAACATGCCCAGGAAGATATGCTCACAGGTGCAATAGTTGCACCAGAATTATGGAGGTAACTGGCCAACTTCTGCTTAGATTTGAGGCCCGCTCAAAACAGGAGAGCATTTGTGCCTAGTACCAGAAATCCAGTCAGAAACTCATGAATGGAGAAGCCTCGGTTTCTAGGGAGGGATTATTTTTTATTTAAGTTGTGATTTATTTATTCTGCGATTAGTAGATCCTTTCCTTTTTTTTTTTTCCCCTATTTCTCGACTTTCTCTTTTTATCTCCCACACAATTTCATGTAATACACATTATATTACGGATAACAATTAATATATGATTATACTAGGCATATAAAGAGTTCTAATTTGTATCCTAAACATATGCTTCAGTTGGTGTCCACCCACTGTAGCCTGGTTAACCTACCACGGTCACAAACTTGAAAGAGACTGAGTCTTTTCATCCCACCATCCATTGGTTGCCAACATTTCCTCATTATCTTGGAGATTCTTACTCCACTTCCTCATTATCGTGCTGGGATTTCATCTGGCCTGAGCTTACGTGGGGTTTGTCCATGCTGTCAGCTTGCTGTGAGCTCATATGAGTAACTTATCAGCTGTCTAGAAAACTCGTTGTAGTATCTTACAATCCTAACAATCTTTCTGCTCCTTCCCCAGTGAACCCCTGAGTTTTGGGAGGCAGAGGTTTGATATGGCTGTCCTATTCAGGGATAACGCATTTGCAAACCTCTTGTTTTTTGTTACATTGGCTTTTTGTGGGTTTCTGTGTTAATACCATCTGTTATAAGGAACTTTTCTACTGAGAGTTTAGAGCCTGGTTAACAGCACTTCTCACTGTTGTATAAACATTAAGAAGTTCAAATTGATACTATCTTTAATATAAAGTCGTATTAGGCTTTCCCTATATCTGTGACCTTGTTAGCCTAGGCTCATGGGTCCTGATATCAATGTCAGATAGAGCTCCATCCTTTTAAGTGGACCTCACCCAATTAGCAAGTGGTTGGTTATTCCCCATTCTATTTGCGTCCAACACAGCAGTGGTTCTATCTTGCCAGGCCAGTTGTTTATGTAGTTTACAGATTTCACAGTGAGGTAAGGATGATGATTAATTTTCTCTTAGGGTAAGCATGCCAGAGTAAACTTCTGCAGCACTCTGAAAGCTATCCAGTAGGGAGGAGGGTTTGAAGTCAGCACCACTTGATTTCTCCTTGTTTTCTTCCAGAGTTCATGTCTTCTAGTGGAAAATCGAGAGCAGAGGCAATGGTCAGTGTTGGAAATCAGGGTCAAAACAGCTTCAAAAGAGGGAACCCATTCACTTCTATTGTTCAGCTAAAATACGTGTCATTCAAAATGCTTTTTTTCCCCTCTTTGTAAATATGTTTATTGTTATTAAAACTTTTTCCATACATCATACATCATTTTCTCAATCCAATTTAAACGTAGTGACTGCCATTTCCATTCCCCCCCCCCCCAACCTTACCTGAGCTCCTGCACCTCTGCCATGCATGCCTTGTATCTTTTTCAGATTCTTCAGAGTTTGTTTTATTTCAGTTCTGTGTTGTTTTCTCTCTAAACTTGTATTGCTCGATATATATCCATCACTACATATTATACATAGAATAGTGTATTTATATATATATATATATATATATATATATATATATATATATCCATATCACCAGACTTGGAGGATTTCTTTTCTTTACTTTTCTTTTTTGCCTAAAAGTTGTCATGTTTTCCTTACGGAAGTGTTTGAAGTCTCCTCTTGCAAGCCCATACAACCATCAATCCTGCCTTGTGCTCCACACCAGGGTCTTTCCCTCCCACGCGGTCCCTCCAAATGAAGTCCAGTAAGCACATGTCCTGTCTTGTTCTTCTTGCCACAGGCCCCCATGATCCAGCCAGAGTATAGTCCAAACAATGGCTCAGTCTAACTCTAATGAGGCTGAAAATCCGGAGCTGCGCAGTTAACAAGCGAGGGAGCGAAGTATGGAACACCCAGATGGCTCTGGCTAAGGTGGGAGGATTATGGGAGAGAAATGAGTCCTTAAAGATGGATGGAGGGTGAAAAAGATGGCACGGGACGTTAGTGGAGTTGAGGGTGAATGCGCAAATAAGCGTTGTCCCAGCGGCTTCTCCGGTGTACTGTCTCTGCCTTTGCCCTCCCGCTCGGTGGCGCCAATGCCTGACAGAGTAGATGCGATCATTGTCCGTGGGCCTCCTCCACTCCCCACTCCTCTGCTGCAGCCCCGATATTGATTGCTCCTGATCCGGGGTAAAACACCAAACAGCAATCTCTCTGGCCGCGGATTTCTTACACGTCGGATCATTGTCTTTGCTTCTTTCTCCCTTCGTACTCCACCTTGCAAACTTTACTGACTGTGCTATGCGAGCTCCCACGCTCCTCCCAGTTCACTGTTATTATATGATCCCCTGTTCGTCATAATGCCCTGTTCTAAGGGCCTTCCGCCTTATACTGATTATGTGTCTGCTGTTGTAGCCCCCCTAAGTCTTACCTTGGTTGCCAGCCCCCCCCGCGCTCCCCCGTTTTTTGCCCCTCTCGCCTTGTTTTCCGTCCCCCGCCCTCCGCCTGGCGCTCACACTATTATCTTGGATGCTATCCTCAGACTAACATCCCCGTCTGGCTCACCAACCCATGTGCAGCAACTGGTCACACCATGGAGCAGCCCACCTCCGCGCGTAGCGCGTGGGAGCGTCGTGCGCGATGCCGCCGGCGGGCGGGTTTGCTCTCAGCTGGATCTCCGGCTTCCTTTGTTGTGTTATTGTGCAGATCCTCATGATTCCACGGGCGCGCATTTCACTCCGGGCACACCCGCCTACAGGCTGGTCAGAGGAACACGTTCGGAGCGAGCTATTTCCAGACATCGGCCACGGGACACGGGGCAATCTCATTAACGCGCCCCGCCGACATTCGGACCACTGCCACGCACCCGCGGAAAGCCCCATGCCGCTCACATTCGACCCTCCTCCTTCGCCGCCCTCCTCTTCTCTCTCCGGCCCGGACTCCCTCCGGCCCCTTCGCCCCACAGACTGTCCGCCCGTTCTGCTATAAACACGTGGACTCGTATCTCGCGACGGTGCCTGCCAGATACCGTTACCTGTTGTCTCTCCCCCCGGTGTTGTCGGTGCGCCCTGGGGCTCTTCGCTCTTCGGGCGCGCCCATCCTGTCACCACCACTGTTCTCCTCGTCGGGCGTTACGACCACCGTAAGTTACTACATCACAGGTTATGTTATGGGAGAAAAGAAAGTCGTCGGCACGCGGAACGGCCCCCCCCTCTTGGTCCGGCCGCTTCTCGCCGCAGCGTCTTTAACTCCTCCCTCCCCTTTCTGGGCCACCCGTCCTCCGCCCCTCTCGCGTGCGTCCCGCGCAGCCTTCCGCCACCCTCCATGCACTGCCCGACCCTCTTCATTCCAGTTGTGTTCCCCCCCCCACTGCCTGACTTCGTGGGCCGCCGCTCAACCTTTTCTTTCTCTGCCCTCTCTTACTTCCATCGTTGCTCCTCCCTCGCTCTCATCTCCCGTCGCCTCTTTCGTTTTCCCCCCGCTCCAACTGTTCACGAGTTTTTCCCCCCCCGCCCTCCTTACCCTTTTCTTCTTCCCCCTTCTCCCTCCCCCACTCTTTTCCCCCCAGCCTTCCCCACGCCCTCACGCTCCTTCCTCTCCCTCTTTCTCCCCTCCCCTCCCCCTCCTCCCCTCCCTCCTCCCCTTCCCTCTCCGGTTCCCCCCCCCTCACCCCCCTCCCCCCCCCATCCCACCTCACCACATAAATCTTCCCCCCATACACTGTAATTTCAGAGTTTGAGAATAATTGGTGGGTTGATTCTAGAGCCTGTTAAGTGCCTGTTTACATTATAAGAGAACAGCTGTTTTCGGGGAAAGGGGTTTATAACATTGATATTGCTCATTTTGACTTACTACTAGGTATTTTGTGCTATCTTCCACAATGAGGGACACCATTCTCTGTTTCTCTTTCTGGGTCTGTACTTCACTCAGCATAGTGGGCTTTGTTTGAGCTCCATCCATTTTACCTGCAAATTTATAATGCCATCTTTCTGGGCTGGAATTCGTACCTCCATTATGTAGATGTACAAAATTTTTTCATCCGCTCGTTATTGAGGGGCATTTGTTGTTGGTTCCAGCTCCTTTGCTATTGTGAAGGAGAGCTGCAATAAACATGGAACGTGCCTGTATCTTTGCGGTTCGGGTAGGGTGATGTCTTGTGGGTATATACCTAGTGGCGGTATGACTGGGTCAGGTGGTAGGCTTCATTACGAGTCTTTTAAGGGTTTCTCCACACTGTTTTCCACAGTGGTTGTACAAGTTTGCCTTCCAAACAGCAGTGGCTGAGTGTTCCCTTTCCCCACAACCTCCTCCCCAACATCTGTTGTTCTTTTTGTTTTTCTTGATCTTGCTGTTGTATTGGAGTGGATGGATATCTGAGATTGGTTTTTATTTGCACTTCCTTATTTATTAATGATTTCGAACACCTTTTTAAGATGTTTTCTCAGCCCTCTTTACTTCCCTTACGGGTGAAGTCTCTGTTCAGTTCTTTACTCATCTTTCTGAGTAAGTCATTTGTCTTTTTACTTGTTTTTGCGTTATTTTCTATATTTCTTGATGGTCAATGATCTGTCAGATGTATCAATGTAAAGATTTCCTCCCACTCTGGGGTTTTTCTCTTCACCTCCCTGAAATTTGTTCCATTTTGCTGTACAGAAGCTTTTGAGTTTATGAGGTCCATTTGTGCTTGTTGGACTTACCCTGTCCAGCTGTTGTCTGATTTAGGAAGTCTTTTCCTATGCCTATGTTTGTAGGTTGTTGCCAACTTTTTCTTCTATCCGCTCATGGGTTGTTTTTTGCCTCACATTGAGATTTTTTTGATCCACTTGGAGTTATTTTTTGTCAGGGTGCAGACGGTAGGGGGGTTTCATTTGTTTCTTCTACAAAATGTGTCCCAATTTGCCAGCACCATTGCGGTGAAGACTGGCACGACTCCTTTCCTCACTGAGGTCTTCTTTCTTTTCTGCCGCTTTGTCAAACCCTATGATCCGGTGGCCCATCCTTGCTCGACTTTTTGTACCTTCGCCCTCATTGCGCTCACGTTCGGATCTTCAATTTTGTTCCATTGGTCAACTGGTCTGTTTTGTACCAGTACCTGGCTGTATTTATGACTATGGCCCCCTCGTAATATAGATTGAAGTCTTGTAGGCCATCCCCCTGTATTGCATTATTACCAAGTTGGCCTTAGTATGCGGCGTCTTTTTGCCTTCCCTGATTTAAGGATTTTTTTCCCCCAAGCTCTGTGAAGAAGTTCATAGGGAGATATTTTTTTATTTAATTTTTATTTTTTCTGTATGTGTATGAATGTCGTCTTCTTGCATGCAAGTGTTGTGCACCGTGTCGGTTGCCATGCCGCGGGAGGGTCAGGAAGAGGTTGTCGGATTCCCCTGGAACTGGAGTTCTCCTGGAATTGGATTTCAGACGGTTTCCTCGGCCGCCATGTGGGTTGCTGGGAATGAAACCTGGTTCCTCTGCAAGACGGGTCGGTCGGAACTATTAACCGCTAGGCCATCTCTCCAGCCCCGTTCATGGGGATTTTGATTGGGATATTGCACTTGAATCTTTCTATCAATTTGGGTGAAATGGAATTTTATTCTGTTTTAATTTTTCCCATCCATGAGCATGGTTGTCTTTCCATCTTTGATATCATTTTTATTCTCTTTCTTCAGGGGTTTAAAATTTTTGTCATAGAGGTCTTTGATATCTTTGGTTAGGTTTGTTCCCAGGTATCTTATTATTTTTGAGGCTGTTGTGAGTGGGAAGGTCTTATATTTCTTCTTCACTTGTTTATTGTTGGTGTAAAGAAAGGCTACTGATTTTGCTAGGTTAATTTTGTAGTCAGACACTTTACTAAAACTCTTAATCATTTCTAGAAGTTTTCTGGTGGAGTTTTTAGCATCCCTTAGGTAAACTATCATATCATCTGCAAAAAGGGATAGCTTAACTACTTCTTTTCTGATTAGTACTACTTTAATTTCCTTCTCTTGTCTTATTGCCTTAGCTACTGTTTCAAGCACTATGTTAAAGAGGAGTGGTGATAGGGGGTGGCCTTGCTGGGTTCCCACCTTTAAGGGAAATGGTTCCAATTTTTCTCCATTTAGGATGATATTGGCAGTGGGTTTGCTATATATGGCTTTGACCATGTTGAGGAATGTTCCTTTCAGTCCTATTCTCTCTAGGACTTTAAACATGAAGGGATGCTGCATCTTGTCAAAAGATTTTTCTGCATCAATTGAGATGATTGTGTGGTTTTTGTCTTTCAGGCCATTTATGTGTTTTATGATGTTTATTGATTTATGTATATTGAACCATCCCTGCATCTCTGTTATGAATCCAACTTGATCATGATGGGTGATCTTTTTAATATGGGTCTGTATGCGATTTGCAAGTATTTTGTTGAGAATTTTTGCATCTATATTCATTAGTCAGATGGGTCTATAGCTTTCTTTTTTGCTTGCATCTTTGCCTGGTTTTGGTAGCAGAGGGATGCTGGCTTCATCAAAGGAGTTTGGGAGAATTTCCTCTGTTTGTATCCTTCTGAACAGTTTGAGTAGCAATGGTTGTAGGACCTCTTTAAATGTTTTATAGAATTCTGCCATGAAACCATCTGGACTGAGGCTGTTTTTTAGTTTGGAGGTTTTTAATTACATCTTCAATTTCTTGAAATATTATGGGTCTGTTTAAATTGTCAATCTCTTCTTGGTTGAGCTAGTTGGTTCCCAGGATTTCAGATATTCATCCATTTCTCTTAGGTTTTCAAATTTAATGGAGTATAGATTTTTGAAGTATTCCCATATGATTGACTGGATCTTTTCTTTGTCTGTTGTGATGTTTCCCCTTTCATCACAAATACTATTGATTTGGAGTTGCTCTATCTTTTTTTTTTTTATTAACTGAGGAAGAGGTCTATCTGTTTTGTTTATTTTTTCAAAGAACCAGCTTTTGGATTCGAAAACAATACATAAAATTGTTTTCTTTGTTTCTATTTCATTGATTTCTGCTCTGATTTTTGTTATTTTTTTTTCCCGTCTGTTAGGTTTGGGGTTCATTTGCTGTTGTCTCTCAAGTGTTTTTAGCTGCAGTGTTAGATCATTTACTTGTTCCCTTTCTGTTTTTTTTTTTTGATGTGGGCACGTAGGGCTATAACTTTCCCTCTCAAGACTCCTTTTAAAGTATCCCATAGGTTTTGTTGTGTTGTATTGTCTTTTTCATTCAGTTCCATGAATAATTTTATTTCATTCTTTATTTCTTCCCTGACCCATTCATTCATTGTTCAGGATTGTGTTGTTTAGTCTCCATGTGTTCTTGTAGCTAGTTGGACTTATTCTGGTGTTCATATTGAGCTTTATTGCACTGTGGACTGATAGAATGCATGGAATAATTTCTATCCTTTTGTATTTGTTGAGGTTCCTTTTGTGCCCCAGTTATGTGGTCGATTTTGGAGAATATTCTGTGAGGTGCTGAGTAGAAAGCATATTCTCTGGTATTTGGGTGGAATATTCTGTAGAAGTCTGTGAGGTCCATTTGGTGTATTGTATTGTTCAGTTCTGATGTCTCTCTGTTTATTTTTTGTCCTGTTGCTCTATCCAAGGGGCTCAGTGGGGTGTTGAAATCTCCCACTATTAGTGTCTTAGGATTAATCTGTGTCTTGAGGTCCTGCAGAATTGTGTTTATAAAGTTAGGAGCACTAGAGTTTGGTGCATAGACATTTAGGATTGTGAAATCTTCATGGTTCATTGTTCCTTTGACAAGGATGTAATGGCTCTTTTTGTCTCTTCTGATTAATTTTACTTTGAGATCTATTTTGTCTGATATTAGAATTGCCACTCCTGTTTGTTTCTTAGTACCATTTGCTTGGAATATTTTTACCATCCTTTCACTCGAAAGTTAGTTGGTTCCTGTTCTTGAGGGTGAGATGGATTTTCTTGTAGACAGCATATGGAAGGGTTCAGTTTCCTAATCCATTCTCCCAGTCTATGCTTTTGATTGGGGAGTTTAGACCATTAGTATTTAATGTTATTATTGAGGCGATGTGTGTTGCTTCCTTTTACCCTTATTTTTTGTTTGCATTCTTGGTTCTGGGTTTACATGTACTCTGTTATGATTTGTGCTTTCTCTCTTTAATTGCTTGGGATATTGCTTTCTTTCCTCGTTCTTTGATTGCTTCAAGGATTTTCTGCAAGTGTTGGTTTCTTAGACATTATTTTTCATCTTGTTCATGTTGTGAAAGGTTTTTCTTTCTCCTTCAACTCTTAAGGTCAGTTGGGAACTGGTCCTCAGGGGTCTCTGGTTTGTTTGTTGTGTTTTGTTTGTTTGTTGTTTCATCTCACACCGATAAGGCTGGCTAGGATCAAGAAAACAAATTATACCAAATGCTGGCAGAGTTGTGGGGAAGGGAACACATTCATCCACTGCTGGTGGGAATGCAAAGTTGTACAACTACTATGGAAAGCAGTTGTGGAGGACCCTTAAAAGACTCAAAATGAGCCTACCACCTGACCCAGCCATACCACTTCTGGGAATATTTCCACCAGACTCTTCCTACTACAGAGATACATGTACAGCCATGTTTATTGCACCTCTCTTCACAATATCAAAGAGCTGGAACCAACCCAAGTGCCCCTCAACCAACGAGTGGATAGAGAAAATGTGGTACATCTATACAATGGAGTTCTATGTGGTGGTAAAGAAAGACGATATCATGAAATTTCAGTTAAATGGATGGAACTAAAAGATTTAGAGAAAGTAGACTGTTTTGCTTCTCATCCACCTGTGCCCCTTTTCTTTTCTTTTTTTTTTGGGGGGGGGGTCTTTTCAAGACAGGGTCTCCCTACAGAAGACCTCCTCCAGCTGTCCTGGAACTCACTCTGTAGACCAGGCTGGCCTTGAACTCACAAAGATCCCGCTGCCTCTGCCTCCCAAGTGCTAGGAATTAAAGCGTGTGCCCCTTTTCTAAGCTAGGGAACAATCTGCGGAAGAGGGGGCATGGTAGAATGTAAGGGCTCGCAAGTGGTGTGAATGGTGAAACTACAGCAATATGTCTGGACATCATTTGATCAACTGATTGAACATACAAGCCCCCCCCCCCCGCTGGATGGTGGGGTTTGTGGGGGTGTTGGACACAACAGCCTCAAATTGGTTTTACATGAGGGATGCTTGTACTCATAAATTATCACTTATGCCTAAAAAAAAAAAAAAAAACTGAGCAGAAAGATGCATGACAGTTATGGCAGAATGCATGTTGGGATGGGTGGGGGGGGGGCGAAGGGAAAGGGAAATATGCCTGAACGAATTGGAAAATGATGTATGAAATACATACAAACACAATAAAAAAAAGATTTATGTTAAGTGAAGGTAACACAGTCCCAGAAAAAACAAAAGACGATGAGGTATCCCGCATCTGTAGATGCTATAGAAGTACCTAGTTGTAAGGCAATCTGAGAAACATTAATGTTATAGACCTCGTGATCTGAAAACAACTGTGCTTTTTTATTGTGAATCCCTAGACAGTTTCTATAACTATCCTACAATTTATTTTCAGACTTTGGATTTTTGGTATATGATGGTGGGTATGTATGCATCTTTTAAAGTAATAATATAAAATTAAAATGGAAAAATGTGAATCAAGAAATATAATATGGAAATAACAAGCAGTTTGTTTTCAAAAGATACAATTTTAATATAGGTGCAATGTATCAGGCTGGTGTAACTTAGCCTGTGTGGGTGCTTAATGACCATACTTAATGCCCATACCAATTTGGCTGAGGGACATAAGGGATAGCTCTGTTCCTTGCCCTCAGAGGTCAACCAAGTCTTAGGGGACTATGCATGGGGACATCTCTTGAAATGTCCTGTAAATGTGGGTCACCAGTCTTCCTGTTCAGGGAGGTCTTGGAGAGCCACTAATGGGACTTCAGCCAGTGTCCAGTCTATAAAGAGGAAAGTCTTCTCATGCTTCAAAAAGGGAAGACTGGTCTAGCAAGACCTGATTTTGTCCTTGAGTGGATGGAACTGGTAAATGAAAAGCTGAAAGGAGCCAGGGGCTCCCACCCTCCCCCCACAAAAAATGTCTTTTAAACATCTGTTTATGCTCATTGGCAAATGCTTCTCTAGCAGTAAACAAAGAAGCTTCTCTTTGTTTGTTCTCTTCACTCACTACAATGAATTGTAGTGAGTGAAGAGAACTTTGAATGCTCAGAGCATAAGAATAAGGACTTCTCAGTGCTTGCTCTAAACAGAACATTTATTTATTTATTTATTTATTTATTTATTTATTTATTTATTTATTTTGGGGGGTATTTTTTTGAGACAGGGTCTCCCTTTAGTTCCAGCTGGCCTGGAATACACTCTGTAGACCAGGCAGGCCTTGAACTCACAGAAATATACCTGCCTCTGCCTCCCCAGTGCTGGGATTAAAGGCGTGCACTACCACACCCTGCTAAACAGAACATTTATATCACTTCTTCTAACTGCAAAGAACATTGCAGAAGAAAGAAAAGAAAGAATATAAGAGCTTGAATTTGGGGAGAAGAGCTGGGAAATTCTGTCTTTTGGGCATGACACAGCCATAGTAAACATGAACGTGTGACAGCTGTGTAACTTGCACCAGGTTGCACAAGATTGGACCAGGCAATAGACAACCATGGTAGAGGGCTCATGGGCTCTGTCTTTCTCTGCTGAACTATTGATGATTAATTAGTTCTGCTGTCATTACCTTCAGATGTGTGCAGACTGTTGAGCCCATCAGGTATCACTGCATAGTTCTACACTAATGGTTACCCGGATGGCCCTGGTTAAACTCAGTTGTCATAAAACAAAAGCGATGATCACAGATAAACCTCTAGGGAGGAGAAGGGGGTCTTAAAAGGTGTTGGAGGGAGATAAGACAGGGTAAGCAATGAGAATAACCAGTGTGTTATATTCATGTATGAAACTGTCAAAGAAAAAAATGTAGTAAATTGTTTAAAACTACAAAGAGATATCATCTCACTCTAGTTAAAGTGGTTATTGTCAAAAGAACAAGCATTAAAAAGAAAAGAACTCATACTTTGTGGGAATGCATTAAAACAGTCACTATGAGCACAAGTATGGAAGGTCCTAAAAATGAATAAAGGTATCATATGCCCAAGCTATCCCATTTCAAGAAGTAAGATGAGCATACTAAACACATGTCGGCAGCCCTTGTGTTTATTGTAACAAAATAGTAGGATATGGAATCACCGTAGTGGTTTGTGCTGGATAGATTTAGTTGTCAACTTGACACATCTAGGTTGAGGGAGACTCAACTGGGAAATTTCCTTCATTGGACTGGCCTGTAGCTATGTCTGTGGGACATGTTGATTTTTGAGTGATGTGGGAGGTCCCAGCCCACTGTGGGTGGTGCCACCCCTGGGCAGGTAATCCTGTATTTTATGAAAAAGCCAGGAAGCAACCTTCTTCCATGGGCTGTGCTTCAGCTCCTGCCTCAAGGTTCCTGCCTTGAGTTCCTACCTGGGACATCCTCAGTGATGAACTGTGATTGAGAAGGTAGAGGCCAAATAAACCCTTTCTTTCCCAAGTTGGCATTGGCCTAGAGTTTTTTTAATCACAGAAATTGAAGGCTAACTAGAAGAGAAACTGGTACCAGAGAGTTGGCTATTACTGTGATAGATCTGACCCAGTTAGTTCTGGGAAGACTGTGGAAGTTTGGGCTGGAAAAGCTATTGAGTGCTTATAATTTAGTGAACTCTGCTGTGGAGCTTGGAACAATTTTGTTGAAAGAGATGTGGATGATGGAGGTCTAGTTTATAAAGCTTCAAAGGGTAGTAAAAGTTATCAGGGTTTTTTGTATGATATTTTGAATTGACAATATGTGGTTTCTGCTTGGCTGGGGCTGAAGATTCAGCTATGATTAAGAAGAGACCAGAACCTGAAGTGAAACCTTTGTTTTACTGGGACAATTGATGCTGGTTAGCTGGGCCTGAATAATCAGATGTGAGAAACAAAAGATCAGCATCACTGAAGTGAAATCTGGGAAGCATATCCTCAGGATCAGCACACAGAAGCTGTGGTCCAAAGGGAGCCTCAGCCTCCCTCTCAAGGTGGAAGCAGGACTTGGTGATGTGTAGGAGTTTCTTGCATGGTTCTGGTATTGATAGTGTGAAGGGGTCACAGAGCGCAGTTGAGACTTGGTACTGTGAGAGGCCAGGAAAGGGCATTTGTAAAAGTGCAGCCTCGATTGCAATGAAGACCCTGATGATTAAAGGGGTTATGGGGAGAATTTGAGGCTTTGCACCCTGAGAGGCCAGAAGAGCCCATCGGTGAAGGTGCAGCCTCAGTTTCGATGGAGATCCAGCTTTTTGGAGATCTTTGCACCCCACCATGGGATGACCAGCAAGGGCAGCAGCAGGTGTGGAATGGAGCCAGCCTGGGCCTGCGATGAGCTGTGTGTGCTGTGGACAACAGAGTCACAAAAGTGATGGTGCCAAAACTCTTTGGAGCCCAGAAGCTCATGAGTGAATCCAAAATGTCTGGCCTTGAGCTGTTTTGCTGAACTTTGGTTTTGCTTAAGTGTGCCTGATTCTTCTTTTGAAATAAAACAGTACTTGGTTTTAATTTTGCAGGAGCCAACAGTTGAGAGACTTTTAAAATAGACTTTGAACTTTTTAAGTGCTTGAGTTCTTTTAAGGACTGTGGGACTTTTAAAATTATACTGTTTTATGTTGTGACATTAACATCATACCTAGAAAATAAGAAATGGAAAGCTTGTGATTTAATAGTGATGTGTTTGTGTGTCAAGTTGACAAGGGGTCCATTGTGCTGGATAGATTTATTGCCAACTTGACACACCTGTCTTGAAGGAGTCTCAGTTGGGGAATTTCCTCCACTGGACTGTCCTATGGCTATGTCTGTGGAGTATTTTCTTGATTGGGAGGAGCCAGCCTACTATGGGTGGTGCCATCCCTAGACAGATGGTCCTGTATTTTATAAGAAAGCAGGGTAAGCATGGGCCACAGGAGCAAGCCAGTAAGCAGAATTCCTCCATGGTCCATATATCAGTTACTATTTCCAGGTTCCTGCCCTGAGTTCTTACCTTGAGCTCCCTCAGTGATAAACTGTGACCAGGGAGATGTAAGACAAATAAACCCTTTCCTCCTCAAGTTGGTCAGAGTGTTTTGTCACAACAATTAAAGGCTTGCTAGAATAGTGTTCGTCAGTGAATGGATTTCTTTTGGAAAGTCATTTAGCCATTGGAAGAATGAAATCTGCCACTGTAGCAAATTAATGAAACAAGAATTTTTTATATTAGGTGAAATATGCCAGACCCAGAAAGTCAAGTATCACATGTTCTCTCTTATATGTGGATGCAAAAACTTGACCTGAAAACATAATATTAATTTTTAGAGATTGGGAAGGGTATTTGTGGAAAATATGGTGGATTTGATGAGTGCAGATGCACTCATTTATAGAAATATTTATAGAAATAGAAATTTATAGAAATAGACTCTGTTCATTGATACATACAATTAGCATGCTAGTCAAAAAATTTAAAAAATAATGAACATTCTAAAATTGGAAGGATTAAGGATATGGTATTAGTATAAGGATTCTTAGATGCATTTTTATACTATCCACTTTTAATCCCCAATGCGTGTCTCACTGCTTGAAAATGAAATAATCCATAGAATATGCCCAACTCAGGAAGTGAATATTGTGGCTTTGGAATAAAACATGCCAGCATATAAGTCACTTTAGAAAAACTCCTGGCTTCCATTAAACCTTTATCCAGTCAACATTGGCTTTTATTTAATACAGGAGGTAATAAGAGGTTATTTAAATTATTTCTCCAGACAGCCAAGAACTTTTATGGCTGTTCTCAGAGTAGAGCCAAGGACTTAATCCTCATCTGTAAAATGAGGACTTTGATTAGATAACGTCCTGCTGTAAAAATTGTATGATTAGCTAATTATTCACTATAGATGTCTAGTCCTTTAAATTTGTCTCATAAGATCAATTTATGTCGGTTCAAACCTGCTGGAAACAAGCCATTAAAATAAAGTCTGTTTTGCATTTTTGTTCTGAAATTACACATAGTATAATATCAAAAAAACAGATACTTGGTTCTAAAGATAAGTTTAAGGCTGATAGAGGGGTTAATAGCTTCCCTTATGTTGGGTGATTTTATGAGCACAGGATGCCTGGAGTGGAAGAACAGACAGAAGGCAGAAGGCTACGTCTTCTAGTCTTCTCCCTTCATCCCCTATCAACATTTTTCTGCCGCAATGACAAATGCAATACTTTCTTCTCTCCCAGGATAGCTCTTTTGTCAGGAAAGAATGAGCCCTTCATCTTTGGGTTAAACTTTTCCAGTCCCTGAGTATTTCCATCAAGTGTGCCTGATGTGGGTGGGTGGGGAAGGAGAGCCCGTAGAGAATCTTTCTTCCGGGGCTGGAGAGATGGCCTAGCGGTTAAGAGCACCGACTGCTCTTGCAGAGGACCCCGGTTCGATCCCCAGCACCCACATGGCGGCTGAGAACCGTCTCTAAGTCCAATTCCAAGAGAGCTCCAGTTCCAGGGGAATCCAACACCCTCTTCTGACCTCCACGGCATTGCACGACACGGGTGCACAAACCTACATGCAGACAGTACACTCATACACATACAAAAATTAAAAAAATAAAAAAAGAATAAAGAGAATCTTTCTTCCAAATATCTAACAGTATTTTCAGTTCTGCTTTAAGATCTAGTAAAAGTGGCTTTGTCCTGAATACCTTTCCAAAGGGTTAGCGACAATTAAAAAGATTTCTCTCCACCCATGGGATCTGAAAGAAATTGGAAAACTATTAGCAAAACAACTGGTTTTCCAACAGCCATTGGATTTTTAGAACAACATTAGGATTATATCCATTTCTTCTGATTAGTAGTGCTAATTTTGAAGGTGCTCTGGGCAAGCCTCATCACCTGGTACCATGTAAGTCATGTTACATTGAATAGCCACCAGCAAATGAAAGGTTTACAAACTCTTGGAAAGCAAATGGAAGGACAAACCTTGCTGGGAGAAAGGCCCTAAAATGTTCAAAGGCCACCTGCCACAATTGATCTAATTAGGGACACAGAAGTTAATACACATGTGACTTTATCTTACCATGTTTTCTTGTTAAACAATATGCTTTTCAATAAAACAGAAAGGATTTTTAAGAAGAAGTTTGTGGAAGGGGAATCTAAATATTTCCCAAGTATATTATGCATGCAACTGAATATTTTCTATAGCTACAGTAATATTAAAATCTATCCTTACATTTAAAACTATTATTTTAGACTGTTTTGCCTCTAGTCCACCTGTGCCCCTTTTCTAAGCCTAGGGAGCAATCTGTGGAAGAGGGGGCATAGTAGAACGTAAGAGCTGCGATTGGGGTGAATGGTGAAACTACAGCAATATAGACCAGACACTTATTTGATCAACTTGATTGTACATACAAGCCCCCCCCCAAGCTGGATGGTGGGACCCTTGGGCCGTGTGGGTTTGGGCGCAACTGCTTGCAAATTGGTTTTACGTGAAGGATGCTTGTACTCATAAATTATTATTTATTGTCAAAAAATGAAAAAAATAAAGAAGAAAAAATTGAATAAAAACTATTATTTTGAGGAAACATTGTAGGACAATCATGGTATTTCTTTGGATTTACAACCAATCAATCCATCCTTTATCTTGAAGCTAAGAAGCTATGGGGGAGGTCTGTCAATTTAAACATATTTTTGCTAGGATTATATCTATGTAATGAAATTAAGACATGCTTTAATGTATACTTGTTTTTTCACATTTATAAATGTTTAATAAACCATTAAAATTTATATACACTTAATGTGTGCAGTTATAACAAGAAGTCCTCTTTTTATTTACAACAAGCCTTAATTGTGCAGTCCCAGGGGTCACATCTACTCTGCTTAGATAGTTAGAACCAGCCCACCCTGTCCCCATTGTCCTTTCTTGAACCTAGTCCCTATCTTACTGCCACTACCAGAAAGTGTCCAACTAGTCTTGTGAGTAGTCAGATTCCTTCCACTTACCCAATCATCAGTCCCCTGCATTGGGGCCAAACCCATTCACACTGTTCCAGGTCTCACATCTACTCAGCTTAGCTAGTTAGAAGGAGCCCATCTTATCCCCCTCACTCACCTTAGGGCTAAGTATGTTCACCCCACCCGAGAGGTCCCAACTAGCTGGCCTGGAGCTACCCTATCCCTATAATAAAAAAAAATCAAAAGAACCTGAAGCACAGACCAACTAACTATTCATATGTGATCAGAAGGCAGCAAAGCTACATCAACAATAGAAACAGAACCAAACTTCAATGGAACAAAGGCAGGATACAATTTCCTATCAGACACAAAACCAACAAAAAAGAAATCCATATGCCCAGGTCACAGTGCAAAAACACAAATAATATGAAAAACCAAGACAAAATGTCCCCACCAAATCTCACCAGTCCTGTAGAAGTGTTCTACAATTAGACCTACCTAGGGGAACCACAGGACAAAATTTTAGAGTGATCATTAACATAATCAAAGAATTCAATGAATTTAAAGAACTCAGGGAGAATAGGAATAAACTCCTGAATGAAGCTCAAGAAACAGTGCCAGACAAGAGAAACCTTTCTTTGAATTCTTGGACAAGATAGTCCAAGAGATTATCAAAATTACCACAGCCTTTGATTGCCTCCCAGCACTTGGAAGGAAGGTCCTGTTGATGCTTCAGACACAGGACTTGGAGCAGTGGAGCTGGACCTGACCTGGGAGTCACTTCCCCTCAAGTCTAATGCTCATCGCTATGGAGAGCACCATAAAAGCTGCTAAGAGAGAACATCGGTCAATGGCCCAACAACAGCTTTAAGACCAAATAACCACATCAATGACTAGCACAGCATAAGACTTTGTTGCCATAGTGGCTCTTTTATCTTGAAGGCAATTAGTGACTACATAATTGGACTTAAAGTCCACTCAATGGGAGGAAACTCACATGCGGTACTATAAACATAGCCAAATAATACGGCTGCAGAAGTCATACAGGCCATTGACCTTCAAGAAAACACCAAGGCTGTCACATCCCAAGACTAATATAACTTCTTATTAAGTGCAAAATATGTATCCTTATATTTGCAAATATTCCAGTCACCATTCATCAAATAAGCTTCTTTTGCATTAGACAAGATTATTAAAGGGTTCCACAACTGCTCACACACAGACATTTTCTGTGAATTACCCAAGCCTAAGTGACACATCATCAATGTAACCTCTACAGCTAAGGCTCACACAACATAGAAGAGGTAAAAAGAATACTAATGAATCTCTCAACTCTCACTAATTAAGCACACTCATGCAACAGAAGGCCACAAACACAAAGAGATTAGAAGTCTGCAGAATGCGGGTCCCTGGACAGGTCTCCTATATTAAGCTTCACTCATCCAGGGCTCAGGGATCATTGTGGAAGAAGGGTGGAAAGATTTTTAAGAGCCAGGGAGGAGGTGCATAACCATATGGAAATATGTTAGGGCCTGGTCAGAAAGAAGTTAATCAAAAGGAAACGGTTAACCATGCAGGAGCAACTCTCTAGTTGAAGCAAGCCTGGTTCCCATGACTACCTTAACCACAAGAATACAGTCTGACCCTGAGTTATTGGTTCCTGGAGCTACTTGAGGTCAGGATGAAATTTCCCAGACCTGTAGGAGTGCTTCCTACCCCTTGAGAAACCCATTCCTCTCCAAGGGACTTCACGCTACTAAACACAACCAATCAGCTTAAAGGTCACCACTGTTAGCATTGTGTTTTTATAGCCTTGCAATTGTGTATGTGTGATGTCACCAAATTCCTCTAGTTTGTGGCTTTGGCTTTAAAAGTTCTCTGTAACAGACAATCGGGGTCACACTCATCCCTGCGTGGAATGGGTTGCATCCCTGACACATCAACAGTTGGCTCCCTTGATGTGTGAGTTTTCTTAATTGGGTTCTGGTGCACCAGCAAATTAAATAAATTTCGTTTTAATCTGTGGCCCCTCATTGGTTAATCTTGTGAGTGTGGCAGTTTGAGTCCAACAAATAGATTTCTACAGGGTCCTGGGATCCTGCTCATATGAACCTACAGCAATGGTGTGAGCATGCACAAGACCCATATGAACTCAAGTAGACAGAACCCCAGAGTGAAACTGGAGAAATAGATAGGAGATCCCAATCTTAAAGAAAGAAATAATGGCAGCTGATTACCACTGGGTGAGGAAGAACTGGCTTTCTTAAAGTGAGGGTCTCTGGATAGGCTGACTAGACCTCAGTGGATGAATTTGCACTGAGGAACATCCAGGGACACTAAGTTGACATAACGGCCTTAACACAAACCCCAGTGTATGAATTCCAGTGGGGGGAGTGGGAGGGGCCAATGTGGAAGTGGGTATAAAGAGATTAAGATTGACTGAGATGCTCTGTATGAAATACAAAAAACGAATTATATTAATTATGCTATATATACAACAATAATGAGAAGCAGTGAATTAAGTACTTTGTCTAGAATCAGTGCACTATATGTGTATTTTTAAGGAGAAAGGTATTACTATGTCAATATGGGAAAAATGAGGTTCTTTAACTGTGGGAGGAGGAAGGTTGGTTATACAGAGTAGGGTAGAGGAGAGATAAATAACACTTAGGTGGTGTATAAAAGCAGAGGGAAATTTATTAGTTTAAAGCCTACTGAAAAAATACACTATATATATATATATATATATATATATATTTGTGTTTATGTATAACAATTATACACGCACACACAAATAAATATATGGTCATAATGAAACAGTTTTCTAGGTAGATGGGAAAAGGAAAAATCCTTAAAACTAATAGCAAATACTAATACTGTTGTGGAATCCTAGGAGAGTTCAGTTGAGTTGTTGCTGACCTACAGGAGGGTATAGGGTGCTACTGGAACACAGCAAGGTATTCGTCCCTGCATCTGCTTTTTCAGTCACAAAGAAGCTCAGTCACTCCTCCAGCTATTATTACCAAGCCAATTTGTTTTATGTCATTGAAGTGTCCTGATGAGTTTAAGGAACTCATCAACGGAGATGGCACAGCAATAGTTAACAGTCTTAATAGTTTCTTCCAATGCCAGTAGACCAGAACATAAGCAAAGTGCAGTGCTTATTCTAGAATATTTGTAACTTTGATTTCTTATGACTCGCAAAGTTATTAAGAAAGGAACACCATTTTCAGTTAGAGTACAATTTTCTAAAAAAAAAAATCCATTGTTCCCATGAAAATATCTAGAAAACCCAAGAAAGCTGTGAATGAAAAAAAAACTGAAAAAAATGAATTCCAAAGAGGGAAAAGACCTTCCGAGAGAGAGAGAGAGAGAGAGAGAGAGAGAGAGAGAGAGAGAGAGAGCGCTCTACCTCAAGTCCTCTCTCCACAGGGGTGAATGAATTTGCCAAATCTAAGTATGAACTACAAGTGGCTTGTCAAATTAGATAGATTGTTTGGGAGGAGAGAGACACCCTCATAGCTTTTAACAGCTGTGCAGAATGGGCATGACAGATTTGAACACAAAGAAGCCCCTGACATGGAGCCAATTTTCATCTCATGCTGGTTTTCCCCTGCAGGACTTTTTCAGACAACTGGAGATGAGAGGTGGCTGAGGCTTGGAAGGCAGAAGTCCCCAGCAGCCTCACAGCACTAAAAGGAAAGGTATGTCATAATTTCAGGACAGGTGTCATTCTCCAGAAACCAAAAGTAAACTAAAATTAATGCAAACATGTACTCTGGCTTTGATACAGATGAAGCTGCATCAAGCAATCAGCTTCTGGGAGGAAACAGGTAATTATTTGGAGCGTTGGGATGGGTAATGATATCAAGTACAGAACCTAGAATGTTATACATTCTATCTGGAATATAATAAAAAAGAAAATGTAAAGCTACAAAGCCTGACATAACCAAAGAATAAATAACCAATAGAAAGAGATTCACAAATAACCCAGTCAACTGATAAACAAAATCTTTAAGATATTATTAGGTTATAAAAATAAAAGAAACATTGATGAAAGTGATGAATTTCAACATATAAATGGGAATTGAAGGGCTGGGAATAAAGTGTCGTCTGCAACGTGGTTGCCTTGGAATCACGAGGACCTGAGTTAGAACCCCAGAACCCCCATACAATACAAAACAATAACCACAGCAAAAAGGCCTGGTGGTGCTTATAATCCCAGTACTGAGAAGGCAGAGACTGGGGGATCTCTGGGGCTCACTGGCCGGGCAATCTAGCCTTCTCAGCAAGCTCCAGGTCAGTGGGACACTGTCTCAACAAACAAGGTTGACAGCACCTTAGGCTGTTCTCTAACACACACACATACATACACACAGACACACAAAAACACATACATACATAACACAGAAACATACACAGGCACAGATACATATATGCAGACACATATAAATACATGGAATCATTGAAAAACTAAGAATATACTCTAAAACTTTAATACCCCCAATTAATAGCACACTGTATTTGTAAAACAATAGTCAGCCTCAGGAATAAAAAGAACTATGAAGGGAAAAGAGCATTTCAGTTCTTCAGAAATGAGGAATACCACTGCCAAGTGTTGTCTAATAATGCCACTGCTGGGTGTTTATCCAAAAGAATTGAAATAAAGATATCAAAGACAAATGTGCATCCTATAGTCATTGCAGAATTACTCATAGTAGAAAGGTCATGGAAACAAATTACATGTCCATCAACAGCTGAAGCAATAAGACACATACACACACTCCCACCCCTACCATCAAGTATCATTCAGCCTTTACAAGGAGACTACAATGTATACTGTACACATGTAATAAGGTATCACACTGGGAGACTACAATGTATACTGTACACATGTAATAAAGTATTACACTGGGAGACTACAATGTATACTGTATATAAGTAATAAAGCATCACACTGGGAGACTACAGTGTATACTGTATACATGTAATAAAGTGTCACACTGAGAGACTACAATGTATACTGTATACAAGTAATAAAGTATCACACTGGGAGACTACAATGTATACTTTATACATGTAATAAAGTATCACACTGGGAGACTACAATGTATACTGTATACAAGTAATAAAGTATCACACTGGGAGACTACTGTATACAAGTAATAATGTATCACACTGGGAGACTACTGTATACAAGTAATAAAGTATCACACTGGGAGACTACAATGTATCCTGTATACATGTAATAAAGTATCAAAATGGGAGACTAAAATGTCTACTGTATATATGTAATTAAGTATCTCACTGAACCCCATTTATATCTATAATTACATGTCCATAAACAGCTGAAGCAATAAGAGACATACACGCACTCCCACCCTCACCATCAAGTATCATTCGGCCTTTACAAGGAGACTACAATGTATACTGCATACATGTAATAAAGTATCACACTGGGAAATGACAATGTATATTGTATACATGTAATAAAGTATCACACTGAACCCTGTTTATATCTATAATTAACATATATCATCCAGAAATAATACAGGTAGATTTTTGAAAGTGGGATTCTGCCATATGCAACAACATGGATGAACATTGGGGATATCATGCCAAGTGAATAAGATCATCACAGGACGAACCCTGCATGATTTCACTTCCACAAAGTATTTAAAATAGTGAAATACATAGGATCAGAGAGTGGACTCATGGCTTCAAGAGGCTGTGGGGAAGGAGAAATGGGAACTTGCTAAAGTGTCAGTTTTATGAGATAATTCATTCTATAGAACCACTGTAGAGCATGGTGACTTCAATTAACAGTCCTGCATTGCATGCTCATAAATCTGTTGAAATGCCACATTAGATAGTCTTATGACAATTTTTTTACAAAATAGAAACAAAACCTTTAGGAAACAGTTGTGATGAGACACACAAGACACACGTAGGAGATGCTGGAGAGGGAGAGGCAGGAGGATCATAAATGTGAGGCAGCCTGAGCTACACTTTGGGACAGTGAGAAGGCCCAGTGGGTACAAACACCTGAGTACAAGCAAGGCATGGAACCCATGTAAAGGTGGGAGGAGAGAACTGAGCCAATCAATCTACTTCCACATCCATGCTATGGCACACGCCTCTCCACACACGTCACTCTTTCTCTCTCTCTCTCTCTCTCTCTCTCTCTCTCTCTCTCTCTCTCACACACACACACACACTGTTAAAACAAAACTAAATGTACCCTATACAACATAGAGCACATTGGATGGGTACAAAAGTGGCGCAGACACAAAAGAAGGAAGGATGAGAAAAATAGAACAAAGTGAAATCAAAATGATGCAAATTGAAGTTGAAAGTGAAAACAGACTTCAATAAATAAAGCATAAATGAGATGTGGAGTGGCTTGCGGGCTGTCAGAGAGTTCATGTGCAGTGGGAGGTCCTGAAGTAGAGGGAGCACAAAGTAGCACAGAGAAACGTTACAGCAGATGATATATATTCCTATGTGAGTATTTTTTAGAAAGAGCATTTTTATTAGTTACTTTCATACCGCTGTGGTTAAAACCATGACCAAAGCAAACTTACAGAAGGGAGTTTATTGGGCTTAAAATTCCAGAGAGAGAGAGAGAGAGAGAGAGAGAGAGAGAGAGAGAGAGAGAGAGAGAGAGAGCATAAGGGCTTGAGGAACGTAGCATGGGTGGCCAAAGCAGACAGCTGAGAGCTGGCTTCTTCAAGCAGCCACAGGAAGCAGAGTGTGACAGACTGGAAATGGAAAGTGGCTACCTACTCTCACAGCTCGCCTCCACGGATTTGCTTCCTCCAGCATGGCCACACCTCCCAAAAGTTCCATGACCCTCCCCAAACAGAGCCACCAAAGGGGATCAAAGGTTCAAATACTCAGACCTTCTAGGAGACATTCACATTCAAACCATCATCGCATTCTAAATAGAGAGTGCAAAGTGAGAGTTTTTCTTTGTACCCCATACAGAAAATGACTTTCCCTTACTGCAAGAAGAGTTGTGGAGCTTACAGCTGAAGCCTGTCACAGAGGGACTAGAACGTTTTTAAACTAGATGTAGAGCACGATAGGCCATCAGACTTCTGTTAAAAGGACAAAACCAGCACTGCGCAAATACAGAGCTATTTCTACCCCAGTGGTGAGACTGGTTTATTAATGGAAATGTGAACTGCACTTATAGCTCCAGAACTGGACAAGAAGAGAGGGTGTAGCCATGGCAGGCTTATGGGAATCCTGAGATGGAAAATATTTCCCTTTCTCAAGTGAGGAAACCCATCAAGTTTACTGAGAAGAGCAGAAAGACCAAAGTCTAAACTGAAAGTTGTCATGAATAGGAGTAGAGGAATCACAGGAAAGGTTGAGACAAGGACCTGCGGAATGCAGTGTTAACCACTCGGACAACTTAATGGAGAAGAACTACTTGGAGGAAGAATAATGTGGTTTCCTGAATTCAAGAAGAGTCAGTTCCTCATGCATGCCCCTATCACACTGGGCCTTAGGTCAGACTGAGCATCATTATGGTCTTAGCACGTGTCAGAACAAAAATACTCATCTCATAGCAGAGAAGGAGAGATGGGGGTGGAATAGATATTGCCAGGGCTGGGGACACAGATCCCCATAAAAACCACATTCCAGTCAGTGGTCTACTCCTTCCAGATAGGCTCTACTTCCAGGAGTTTCTAGAACTTCTAAACTACAACAGGTTTTAATACCATGCTAAGGTTCTTTCTTAGCCTTTATTCTCAAGGTCCAACTGAATAACTGAATGTTTTAAAGTAGGCTACGAGATCATTAATCTGTTAATTAAGAGAGATTAGTTTGGCAACAAGAAAAATGAATTAGAGGATCATGGACATAAGGAGAGCAGCTGGAGATGGTGAAATAAAGTCTTCCTTAGTGTCAGGATATAATTCCCAGATTCAAGCTGCAGGAGAGAAAGTGGCCGAGGCCATCGAGGAGTAGCAGAACTGACCAATGGACTAAAAATTACATATCCCATTTTAAGCTACTCCAACTCATTCTCTCTCTCTCTCTCTGTCTCTCTCTCTCTCTCTCTCTTTTGACTGTAGCTTATACAGGAAGTTTCAGTGTTGTCCTACACATGTGTGTAGGATCTCTCTACAGGAGTGCTCTCATATTCAGCAGTAACAGAAATATGCTCCCGCAGTGTGACAGAGATCTGGGCCCTTAACCAATGGGAGAATCAGAATCTATAAAAAGAACTAAATCTGAAAATTGCCTTGATGCAGTTAATGTTCTGCTTCCTTCACTTTGCATTCTGGTTTTGTTCCAAACCAGATTTCACAAATAATAAAGTTAAACCATAGAGCTGCAAGCGAGAGATTGTGCTAATTGAAGCATAGGGAAGACATAGAATGATTAAAGACCAGGAATTCTGGTGCTAGAGAGATGGCTTAATAGTTAAGATCACTGGCTGTTCTTGCAGAAGACCAGGCTTCAATTCCCAATATCCATATGGCAGCTAACAACCAATTCCAGGGGACGCAACACCTGCTTCTTTCTTCCATGGGCATTACACAACACAGGTGAATTCACATGCAGGCAATACACCCATACACATAAAATAAAAATAAAAGTATTTGAAAAAACAGGAATTCCACTGTGAGTTTATGCAGCTGAAACACTCTGATTTTCTTGATTTGATATCTTAAAGTGTGTTGAAAGCCATGGGTGCAGTCATGTTTTATATGGAGAATGAAATATCTCAAGGAAGCAAAATATTTTGAATCTATGGTGATGGTTCAGTGGATACTACACATAAGCTCTATAGTCCTTCCCCTGATGCTATCCTAGTAATTTTATCTTCTATATTGTTATATCAGATACACACATGATATAGCCCATGATTCAAAGAAACCACAGGACAGAAAAATCAGTTCAATGTTAAGCATATTATAATTTTTTTTTTTTTGTCTTTTCGAGACAGGGTCTCCCTGTAGCCCCAGCTGTCCTGGAACTCACTCTGTAGACCAAGCTGGCCTTGAACTCACAAAGATCCACCTGCCTCTGCCTCCCAAGTGCTAGGATTAAAGGCGTGTGCCACATATTATAATTTTTAAATATTTGCTAACTTCCCTACAGACTCATGTTTGTTTTTATTCTGGCGTATCTGCTCACTTCAATTTGAAAGAACATATGTTTTCTTTTGTCTCTTTCATGCTTATCAGTAAGAGCAAAGGCTGTTATGAAATTCCAGGTGGAGGGCTGAATCAATGTGACAATTTATTTGCTACGAATAGAAGACATCCTTATTTAGAGTCACTAATTGCTGCTTTGGTCAGTTTTCCAAAATCTCTAAATTCACCCCTATAATCCCAAATCAAGAACTTGATATGAAAAGGTAGAAAACAATTCATATGATTTCTTTATAGAGAATAAATAATCATTTTACTGGCAGCACTGTTCTCTGAGATGCGTACTCTCCTTAGCATTTCCAGAATCGATGTATCTTTAAGACATTTTAACTATGTGATAATCCCTAAACTTTAAGTTTCTGTTTAGACTTTAAATCATCTCATAATAATTAACAGGGTACTCTTTATGGGACTCCAACTGTTAGAATACAACGATGCTGCAGAAATCTCTTTCTCATTAAGGGGACATGGGAAAATTTGACAAGAATACTGCATAATGACAGAATACTTTCGGATTCCTTGTAACTTGAAAAGGAATAATGGTGATAGTTAGCATTTATTGAATGCTTGTTACATGTCAGTTCCTTGCTTAGTGTTTTAATGCACTACATGAGGTTCCAATGATAAGAACTATAAGCATTCAGAGACGAAGAAATAAGATGGGTAGAAATGGTTTGCAAAGCAGAAGGAGCTGAAATCCCCAGAGATGGGGAAGCCATGTAGGTAGGGACATATGGCATAATCCAGGGACTAGAGTGGTAAGGACTAGTATAAGAGTGGTTATAAAATATTTACATTTTTACCCCTCTCTATCCATACCTTTGGCATCGGACCTTGTGATTCATCTCTTTAAAACATACTCTTGGGCTGGAGAGATGGCCTAGTGGTTAAGAGCACTGACCACTCTTACAGAGGACCCGGGTTCGATCCCAAGCACCCACATGGCAGCCGAGAGCCATCTGAAACTCCAATTCCAGGAGAACTCCAGTTCCAGGGGAATCTGACGCTCTCTTCTGACCTCCGCGGCATTGCACGACATGGGTGCACAAACTTGCATGCAGACAGTACATTCATACACATACAGAAATAGATAAAATTAAAAAAAATAAAAATTAATAAAAAAAACATACTCTTACTTGAATACACCTCAGCTTGTGACTAGCTTTGGCCATTATAACCAGTCAACAGTGAGAATGTTTCAGTCTGAGATTCCAAATGCTTGTGTATTTCATCTCTCTTTTCTTTGTTCACACTCTTTTAGAACCCTGTTTCTTGTTTTAAGGCCAGGCCTTGGAGCATGAGAGCCCACGTGGAACTGAGCCGAACCATTCAAGCCAAAGTCCTCTTGGACCAGTCAACCTTCCTTCCTTCCAGCTGGCCACAAGTTCATTGGCAGCAGTCACTGTGTCTTGCAGATGATGAGCAACTGTGTGGCAAAAGACCTTTTACCAAGGCCTTAATTTACAAGGGAAAAGAATTCCTTTAATTTAAATGGAAAATATTCTTCTTGAGATAAGTTCTTTACCTTTCCTGCAGAACATCAGAGCCAATTCTGTATCCCTCAATTCCTTCTCATCTACTTCCTCTGATGGTTCCTCCTCGTAATATTGCAGTGTCCAGAGCCAGTCCTTCAAACATTCCTTCCATTAACCCTCCAAGAGTACTAGTCTCACCCAGCGACATGGATTCACATACTGAACTCCTAAGAACCTCTTCAATGTGGATTTCTCTTCCAGGCTCCCATCAGCTGCCTCTATTACATGTCTATGTGGAAGCCAAGGAAGCTTCCTGAGATGAGTGTCCCCCGACCCCCTTTGTCATTTCCACTCTGCATCAGTCTTTCTTACCTCAGTTTATCAAGAATGTAGCACATCTATTGTAGGAAGCTTTCTTTTTATGCCGTACAGGGACCACACGGCCCTGTTAAGGGGAATGGGGACACAGTGCCTGCTTTGCAGACACTATGGGGAGCTGATCCCTCAGCACAGAGGGTAGCTGGCTACTTCCTGTAGCCCAGCCTGGATGATACTTCCAACTCAGGCCCTTAGCCTGGACCTATGAGTTGGCTGTGGCTTCTCACCTGCCCAGAGCCTGGACAGGAGTTTCAGGGTGATGGCTGGTTGCTTCCCTTCAGCCAATACCCACTCACAACACCAGCTACCCAGATTGGTGATCCACAAAGGAATCTCTTTCCAATCCACTGGCCACCAGTACAAAATGCAGGCCTACCTTAGCCTGTATACATGCAATACTTAATAAAATAATGGCCGGGAATTCAGTGATGATATTACTATGAAATTCAAACCGATTCCTTGCTACAGCCTGCTTTTATAAACTAAATGATGTCAGGTCCCAGGACCAATCATAAGTTCCCCAACTCTGTGCTACTGTATACCATTGCCCCACCCAGCATCATGCACCTAGGCCATGCTGCTTGCTCCTCCTTGGGGTGGGGCCAGATCCTCAGCCACGCAGTGCCCTGAGGATGCTAGTTGGAAAGCTAGCCTACAATTCAAGCTGGATTTCCCTACATTTCCCCCTGTATTTAATTTTTTGAGAGGCAGACAAGCCCATTGGAGAGGTTGGCATCTATAAAGTAATCTGTTCTTAAATACATGATTTCTCAAACCTGTCTTGAGTGCTGGGTGGAGGCAAGCCAGTCCTAAGATTTTTATTTTTTACACTAAAACCAATTTGTGTTCAAGAACCAACCAGTAGGTAATAAAAAGTAATGAATACAAGCATCCTTCATGTTAAAACCAATTTGCAAGCAGCTATGCCCAAACTTATACAGCCCAAGACCCTCATTGTCCAGCTGGAGGGGCTTTCATGTACAATCATGTTGATCAAATAAGAGTCCAGTCTATATTGCTGTAGTTCTACAATTCACCCCAATTGCAGCCCTTACATTCTACCATGTCCCCTCTTCTGCAGATTGTTCCCTAGGCTTTAGAAAAGGGGTACAAGTAGGCAAGAAGCAAAACATTCTTTCTCTGGAGATGTCATTTTGGACTCTGATCAGTTAGGCTGTTTCCTTTCATGGGTTGGCAGTTTATCCAGGAATATCTTTTTAATCCTCCTAATGAAGCACAAGCAATTAGAAATATAGGCATTAAGACAGTACTAATTATTATGGTAAGTTACATAGTGGGCACAGACACAGATGTTTAGATGGCATGCTAATCCATAAACTATAGCTTTTCTGTAAAAGATGACAAGGTCTTACTGTGGCTTATAACATCTCTTAACCACTAGAGGATGTAAGCTTGTGGCATCAGCAGTAAATTATTCCTCCAAGGAGAGAGCTAATAGCCAATTAGATTTAGGATATACAGACATATGGCTGCCACTGCTGCATAGTATTTCCAGGCAGGTGAGGTGTAGTTCTGATGGAGGAGTCTTGCTTGACTCAAGGAGACCAATATTTGCTTCATTGATTTAGTGGCCTTTGGTAATGCTCTCTGGCATTCCAGAGGCCAACTGTGCACTTGCAATTGTGGTCTCAATACATCGTTCCCATGCTTACACCAGGTCTTTGTTGTTGTTTTTTTACATGGTGAGTCTTTGTGAGAAGTGCTCAGGTCAGGACCTTGCTTGCTAAGACCACCTGAAACACAGGTAAGAGCCTGGTGCTCCAGACAGGTACCAGTCAGGCATCTCCCCCACCCCACCAACTGTAATAATTGCTGACAGAGTGTCCAAGTGGATTTTTTTGAGAACCTTCAGAACAGAAAGGGAATAATGACTTAGACTTCCAATATCCAATATATAAACAAAAATGGAGAACCTTCAGAACAGAAAGGGAAGAGTGAGTTAGACTTCCAATATCCAATATAAAAACAAAATTGAAAGCCTAAAACCTAGACAAGTCAACACTCCATAAACAAGGAGGAGAAAAAAAAGGAAAAAAAAAGGCATCAGAAGGAGGCAAGCAAAACAAGCCTTCAACACAGTGAAAAGACATTTGTGATTGACATTAGAATACAGGCAAAAAAAAAGGGAAACCCATGCCAGGGACACGGCAAAGGGATAACATGGAAAAGGTGCAGGATAATTCTGCACCAAGCTCTACCAACCCTGTAGGAGATTGCTACAGTGGGATCCGCCTGGAGGTGACCCAAGAAACAGATCTTAGAGGAATAATTGCAGACCTATTCAGAGAAATTAAAGAAAATAAAGAAGAAGTCAGAGAACTAAGGAGAGAGAATGGAAAACTTAAAAAGGACCTAGAGGGAGACAATGACAAACTTCAGAAAGAACTAAAGGGAGAAAATGACAAACTCCGAAAGGAAGTAGAAACACTGAAAAAGGAAGCCAGCTAGCGAAGTAAGTAGCACCAAGAAGAGATTGAGAAGCTCAAAAAGGAAATGAAAATACTAAAGAAATCACAAGAAGAAATGAAAAAGGAAATAGAACACTCATCCAATCAAAAAGAAAGGAATGGAAAAAGCCTCAGAAATAGAATGGAGGAAGCAGAACAAAGAATATAGACCTGGAAGATGACACAGAGCAACTAAAAAGCTCAAATAAAGATTATGACATATTTAAAAATACATAAAAGTGGAACAACTAGGAAATATGGGACTCTATGAAAAGATCAAACCTCTGCATCATAGGAATAGAGGAAGGAGAAGACTCTTAAGAGAATAGTATTGATCAGATCTTCAACAGAAAAATAGATGAAAAATTTCCCCAAACTAAAAATAGACAAACCCATACAAATACAAGAAGCACACAGAACTCCAAATAGACAAGATCAGAAAAGAAACTCCCCATGCCATATCATAGTTAAAATGCTACACACCCAAAACAAAGACAAAATTCTGAAAGCTACAAAAGAAAAACAAGTCACATACAAAGGGAAACCCATCAGAATTACAACTGACTTCTCAGCACAAACGATGAAAGCAAGAAGAACATGGAGTACACCAGGTCTTTGATAGCAGGGTCTTACAGCCTCTCTTCTTGCAGGTATTCCAGTTTACAGGCAAAAAGCCCTTACTTTTTGGGGGCTTGGATCCCCTAGCCAATACCTCCTTGGCAGAATAATCCGCTGCTGATACCAGAGCTCTCCTGTATAAATATATTTTGCTTAATTACACAGCTTATTTACTATTTGGCCTTGAATGGAGAATATCTTTTTACAGTTCTTATATCTATCAGTCAATTAAAGCAAGTAGTTATGCCTATTTTATAAAAAATTACCACTCTCACAGTTGGCTCTAATTTATAGTGGGGAATGACTTAATTACCATTATGTTTTTCTTTGTTCTATGAAAAGGAGATAAGAAATTCTCTCATATTAAAACTTCATGGAACCTGGAAGGTAACTTCATTAGGACACATTATAAACAGTTGTTACAAATAGGATCCACAGAGATATTTGATGCCTGTAGCTCAGGGAGTCTGAGCCTTTCCTTCCTTAATGTTCAGATGGGCCAGCTTCTCCACTGGTATTTCTTGTTACATCCTGCACAATGCAGAGCTGTATCTTTTCTTTCTCAGCCATTAAGTTGGTGATATTTTGACCTGTGGGAACATGCAAATCTTTTCCCATAGTTAGTTTTAAGATTTAAATTGAAAATTTGACAAAAGGTTTAATATATAACTGTATCCCCCCTTTTAAATTTTAGGTTTCTATTTTTTGACCCACGAATCCCAAAAAGGTAGTTGTATTACACATACCTATAGGCAGGAATCAAGGTGTAAATTTTCATTAAATTTACTCAAGCTGTTTATCATTGACTGTGTGTTGTTAATTTGGGAAGCAAACTTAATTCCTTTAGTTAAATTACCCTATGAGTAAAAGAAAATGTTACAAGATGATACTGTATAACACAAACATTATAGAAAACATTTGTATGCATTAACCCCAAAGTTGTTATACAAATTACAAGTAAAACAAATGTGGACAAAAATTTATATTTCTAATTAGCTTAAATGTATTACCATTTTTATTAAAACCCTTTTAACCAATGTTGCTTAATATAGACATTTTTGCTTTTACTAAGTCCTAAAATACCATATAATATGTAGACAAAATTTTGGCAAATTTGGATACCTGTTAAACACACATCAATTAAATGTACATTGTTGCTTAAAATTATTTCACTAGCCTGTGACTCCAGAGAAATCAAGTCCATTAACTTATATTTATTTATTTGTATTTCTGATTAATGTCTACTGAAATACCTCTATATAGATGTATAATACTTATTTTAAACATGTCACTATAAATCCTATAAAGTGTGTTTATAACAATAATTTTTCTTTCAGTCCTTGGAGGTGGTTTTTCTAGGCCTGGCACAAAACCCTGTTTTAAAGATGTTTTACCTAGTTGTTAAATGTTTTACAATACACATTTAACCATACTTTAAATTATATCTAAAATAAAATAAGATTATTTCTTAAAACCAATTTATTAGTTTTTGTCTCAGGTGTTGAAGGAGTGTAGTCAGTAGTAGTACCATATACCCATAAAGTAGCTAACTGTAACAGCACCTTTATGATTTTATTAGTAAATTTTTTTAACCAAGACAAGTAAATTACACAAATGACCATAGAAGTTTAAATAATTCACAGAGCTGCATCCAAGTTGGAGGGGCCAGCTCGGAGGCTTTTTAGAATTGTACAAATGAATATTAACATTTACATAAACCCAATTAAAGATTGTTAACACCAAAAAGTATAAACCAAGTTTTGTATAGGTTGAATCTGTAAAGTGATTTATAGTCGACTTTTTAAAACACAGGAGTTTAGAAAGTTATAGGGGTTAAAACAAAATACTCATACATCCATACACACATGTGCGTGCACACATACATACAAGTATACACAAACATATGTACAAAGGAAAAAAGGTTGTGAGACCAATCTGTGGGAAGAAAGTTACATTATTGTCTTTTACTCAGTGAGAAAAGGTCATTTCCACAATTAAGTTGGGTTTGAATCTTCACAGAGGTCCACCATCTGTCTCCTGAGTATTGGAATCAAAGCTGCATCTTCAAAACACAATGAAAGATGAACCATTGCTCCCGGGCAAGAGGGCAGGAGGCTTTATGCTTCACAGTCACACACAGAATACAGTAAAGCCAGCCCTTCCCCCACCAGCCATCCGCTGTTTCTAGTGTAGGAGAGGGACACAGAACAAACATTGGACTAGATTAACCAGAGTATTTACAAACAGCTACACACTGAAAAGTGTAACAGCTTCATATTTTGCCTTTGGTCTTTTCAGGGCAGGGCCAGCCCACAGTCAGAGCCAGCCTGGAGCTCACTCCATAGACTAGGCAGGTCCTGAACTCACAGACACCAGCTTGGATAATTTACAAGCTCAATTTGCATCATAGAAGACTGGCCTCTAGAAGAGATTTTGGGGGAAGTTAGCAGACAAAAAGAAGACCTCAGCAGAATTAAGCACTATTTACACTATTTACAGAAAAATTTTTAAGGAGGACTTTTTAAAAACACATTTAAACTGTGGCTGTCTTTTCACAAACTTCCATGCAAGCCAATGTTGGTAGACTAATTCCTGGGTAGGGAGTTGCCTCCACAACCCAAGCCAGCCTGTGCAAAGGTGCAAATGTGCACTTCTATAGAAGGCTTGCAGTAAAAGTCTTGAGCTTGCTCCACCGGCATGCCCATCCTTCCAGGCTCTGTGACCTTTGCCGCCTGAACTGCCAGAAGGCAGAACCCAGGGCTTCTCCTAGGGGCCAAAACCAAGGCTACAGAGTAGGTTTCGAGCCCATTTCAAAACCTCTAGAAGGCAAGTGGATGGGAGAGGAAGAGCTCCTCTCATAATTTCTCTGAATACCCACCACCTGGGGAGGCTGGAGAAGCAACAGATGCCTCCAATCCAAGGAAGCCAAAACGACACCTAGGGGCTCCATAATGGTGTCCCGCTGAGTGGGTGAAAACCCAGAAGAGAATGCAAGCTTCCCAAAGCCTATCAGAGAAAGGGTCTCTGGCACACAGGCCAAGTCCCCATCAACGCCATCCACAGGTACACCAGCAGAGTCAACATGAGAATTCCCTCTGCCTCCATCCTTAGTCTGTACCTTCACTGATTTGGAGATGCTAAACTCTCTCCATGCCACAACTTGAAACACAACAGCCACAGCAAACCACAGCACACAGTCAACAAACACATACCATACATCACAAAACAATTCCTCCTGAAACATAGCTTCCTTAAAGTTGTCATTTCCCATCTTGCAGAGATTCTAGCTTACCAAACTGGGCTCCATGCCCCCGTGATTGTGGTGCCAATCTATGTTCATCCTTCTCCAATTTATTCAGCAGTGCAGGGAATGTTTTATGAGGTGAGTTGAATCATCATCACCTTGGGTCAGAACTCTGCTCTGCACTGGTTCCTACCAACTGGAAGAAACCCTCAGCTGCCTGTCACCTCACTGCCTGTCGTCACATCACTACCTGTCATCACCTCACTGCCTGTCATCTCACTGCCTGTCACCTCACTGCCTGTTGCCCCACTGTCCCTCACCTCACTGCCTGTCACCTCACTGCCTGTCACCTCACTGCCTGTTACCCCACTGTCCCTCACCTCACTGCCTGTCACCTCACTGCCTGTCACCTCACTGCCTGTCACCCCACTGTCCCTCACCTCACTGCCTGTCACCTCACTGCCTGTCACCTCACTGCCTGTTACCTCACTGTCCCTCACCTCACTGCCTGTCACCTCACTGCCTGTCACCTCACTGCCTGTCACCTCACTGCCTGTCAGTCACCCCACTGTCCCTCACCTCACTGCCTGTCACCTCACTGCCTGTCACCTCACTGCCTGTCACCCCACTGTCCCTCACCTCACTGCCTGTCACCCCACTGTCCCTCACCTCACTGCCTGTCACCTCACTGCCTGTCACCTCACTGCCTGTCACCCCACTGTCCCTCACCTCACTGCTCCTATTTACTTGGCTCTCCTGCTCTTCTACTTTTTGGCTTGATTTATTATCTTTTCTTTTTTTTATTCTTCTCACTGAGACATTGGAAATGCTTCCATGTTAATACTCATGATTCTCTTTTTTTAAATATATACTCTTATTGATGTTTTGTGTATTTCAGATATCATTTTTCAGTTCAATTTAGACATATTCCCCTTTCTTCCCTTCCCCCCACCCCGCCCCAGATCATGCATTCTGCCATAAATGTCCTGCATCTTTCTCTCAGTCTTTTTTGATGTTTAGGAATTCATATTTTCCTCCTTTAATTTTATGTTACTCTAAAATATGACTACATACTTTCCACTCATATACAGTAATTACAGAGTCTGAAAATAAGTGGTGGGTCAATTCTAGAGCCAGTTAAGAGATTTACATTATAACAACATAGTTAATAAAAATAATGTTCGGCTTGCCTTTCAACTGGGGATTTGGTGTTAGCATCCACAAATGAGGGAAACCATTCACCGTTTGCTTTTCTGGGACTGTGTCACTTAGCATAATGGCTTCGAGTTCCATCCATTTACCTGCAAAGTTCATGATGTCATCTTTCATTACCACTGACTAGAAATCCATTGTGTAGATGTACCACATTTTTGTCATCCACTCATCTGTTGAGGGGCATTTGGCTTGGTTCCAGATCTTCGCTATTGTGAAGAGAGCTGCTTAATTTTGCAAAATATCATCCTAATGTAGAACTTTTGCTCACTTCTTCTACCTAGAAATTTCTTTCTGAAACATGTACTCCACCTCTTAATTTATTGGATTGTCATCTGACCACTCTTTCCTGGGATTGCATTCCCTCTGTATTCAAGTCTTTTCCTAAACTAGGCCTAATAATAAGATACAGGTAGAGCTGGCATGGCTAGATGGTGCCAGTAGTCACAATACTAAAGAGGCTGAAACAAGGGGCTCATGCGTGAAGCCAGTCTGTAGTACATAGCAAGACTTCATGCAAGGAAGGAAGAAAAAAAGGAGGGGGAGAGGGTAAGAGGGAGGGAGGAAACAAGGAAGGAAAAGGACAAAAAAGAGGAAGAGAAGACAAGGGGAAAGAGAAGGGGAAGGACACAGCAGAGCCAGGTCCAGATGAGAACTGAAGTGTAGCAATAGTGAGTGAGTCTTGGGCTCTGATATCCCCCATGGAGAAGCATCTGGCAGTGCTGGACCTTGAGAAACACTGGCCAGATAAATGAATAAATGAACATACTGTCCATCTCAGTGTTTTGGAAAGGGGGAAAGAAAGCACAACCATGTTCTTTGCTCCTGAACACTGGCGGTATGATAGGGAACACCTCTGGTTTCAAACAGTCTTGAGCGAAAACCCAGCTGTTCTACTTACCGTTGAAGTACTTTAGATACTTCAGACAACTTACTCAGCATCCCTATAATTCCTTTCCTCTCCCGCCAGCACCTTTATCACAGGGTCTTCCTGATGGCTCAAAAGTGAATTTACATAAAGTAATTAAAATAATACTTTTCTACTAAGAACCCACTGTTTCTTTAAGGGAGGGGCTACATATGTTTAGAACTGATCAGCAGAAATTTTGAATCTAGTAGGTCCTTTAAAAAGAAATTATTACTCCTCTAATCCCCACTTCTCTTGGTAACCCAGGGCACCAGCCTCCTCTCAAATGACAGATGTTCCTCTTCCAAGGTGTCTCCTGTCCTGATATAGGCAGAGAGGCCACAGGAAGAAGAGACTGGTGAGCAGTGACACCCACAATAATAGTAGGAATGGACACTGTGACCTCAACTCTGTTTAGGCAATCTGCTCATCTGGCTGCTCCTCCTCTTGGCACCAGTGACATAACCCCACCCCTTCCCTCCTACTCCCTGGTCCCCTGGTCTCCCTGCAGCCTGAGCTGCTTCTGGGTCTGATGGCTGGGATCCTGTCCACCCAAAGCCTAGAGGAGCAGAGGGCCATTTTCTAAACACCAAAAGTCCCCAGCCCCACCACATCTTCTTGTGGTCAAAGGATAGCTTCACAGCACCACCTTCAGTCAACAGTGCCAGGAGATACAAGCTCATGGGTCAGATCCCCCCACCCTCCAGTCTCCAGGGGACAGAAGCTCCTAGCATTGCTGCTGAGAATTCAAGATGAGAATCAAATGGAGAAGTAAAGATCCAGGCAAGTTACCCATACCTGCTGATGATACCTGAGTCCCCAATTAGTCCCTTCTTCCAGGGCTCAAAGCTGGGCTACCCCCTGCATACCCTCAACATTGATTGGCAGTGTACTATAGACTGAAGTTCTGGCAAAACAATATTCATCCCTTTCAGGACCTTCCCTGGGAACTTTAGTGGATGCTAGTACTTAAACCTTGTGAATAAACAAGGTAGATTGTCACTTAACTCCTGAAGGCAATAAGAGGATTCCAGTGTCTGAGCTCTAGGAGTGTAGTTAAGAATCTTAATCCTGGGGCTGGAGAGATGGCTCAGCAGTTAAGAGCACCAACTGCTCTTGCAGAGGACCCAGGTTCAATTCCCAGCACCCACATGGTGGCTAAGAACCGTCTTTGACTCCAGTTCCAGGGGAATCCGATGCCCTCTTCTGACCTCTGCAGCATTGCATGACATGCGTGCACCAACCTACATGCAGACAGTGAGCTCATACACATAAAAAATAAATAATAAGGGGAACACTCATCGTGCAGCCACTATGGAAAGCAGTGTGGAGAACCCTTGGAAGACTCGGAATGAACTTGCCACCCGACCCAGCCATACCACTCCTAGGCATGTACCCCCAAGACTCACCCCACCACAGAGATACATGCACAGCCATGTTTATTTCAGCTCTCTTCACAATAGCAAGGAGCTGGAACCAACCCAAATGCCCCTCAACTGATGAGTGGATAGAGAAAATATGGTACATCTACACAATGGAGTTCTATGCAGCAGTAAAGAAAGATGACATCATGAGCTTTGCAGGAAAATGGCTGGAGCTAGAGGACATCATGCTGAGTGAAGTAACACAGTCCCAGAAAAACAAATGAAGAATGGTATCTCTCATCTGTATGCTAGTGCCAGTTACCTAGTTGTAAGTATTTCCTGTGCATGGCCCCTTGAGCTTTTGTCCAAAGCAGTTGGGAGTGATGCATCTTGGAAACAACAACAGAAAGGACTGCATCAGAAAACTGACTGAAACAGTGAACTTCTGCTCAAAACAGTCAACTTCCTCATGGAGAATATTGAGAAAGACTGAGAAAGGGATGAATAGCATGTTTGGCAGAATGCATGAGCTCTGGAGGGGTGGGGGATGGGGGGGACATGGGTCTAGATTTGATAAAAAAATGTATCTATAAATAAATAATAATAAAATAAATAATAAATAAATTTTAGAAAAGAATGTTAATCCTGAGCTGTAAACTACAGGGGCAGGGTGTGTGGGCTGTAAGACCTGCCAGCCCTCCCTTCCTTCCTACTAAAATCAAAGGGAGAAATTTAGACAATTCTTTAACCCAGTCATCAACACCCTTCAGAGGCTGAATCAAGGGACTAGAGTTTGTGAAGGGACCTTTGGCCCAGGCCAGCAGTCACCTGCACTACTGCTCTGAGTCTGCCTTGTTTTGGTTGTAGAAATAAAAATAACTCCATTCTGAAAGAATAAAAGAAATAAGTTAAGAGATCATTAGTGTTCTTTTGCAATTATCATTAGTTACTTGCTTTTATTTTTGATCTTGGGAATGAACTTCTATAAACAAAGACTGAGTAACTGGTGTTTTCTCGGTGACATTCACTTACACTGTTTAATGAATACCTTAAAATACATACTTGCTCTGTGATTTTCTTCTGAGAGAGAAGGGAGGACTACATTTTGCCATTGACATTCATTATTTTAGACATTATTCTGAGAGAGTGCAGCAAGGGCATTTGGGGGATCTCTTTTCTATAGGTCATTCGATCATCTGTTTACTGTCCTCTGTTTCATTGATCAGTGTAGACTTTAAGTTTGAAGATATGAACAATTACTAAATTCAATGAAAATAAGATTAAACACTGCACCAAGCGCTAGAAAGACAATAATAGATCTCATTTTGCTGGTCCTGGGAAGTGTCCTACTAACTAACATGTCTGCTACATAATACTTGGACTGTCTCAAAGTGTGCTGTGTATTCTCTCTTCCCAGAATAACCAAATCTATGATATTTCAATTCCTGGAAACAATTCCTCATGCCTGCAGAACATTTACTACCAATGCGTGACATTAAGACCCTCATTTTCCTGGTCTTTCATCAAGGTGGGCAATGCTGATAACCTTTTGAGATGCATCTCACTATACACTGACCTGAACCATATGCTGAACTGACATTTTTAATGAAAATCAAAAGTTAAGAAATTATTTATGTGAATGATTGTTTTGGGTGAATAGAATAGGATTCACGGGGTTGCTTAGCTGAAAGACTGAGTTTTCCTTCTGTCATCACCATTACCCTTGTTAATAGCTATATTGCAACCATGGTACTGTGTGCATGTGTTCCGTGAATATGCTAATTCAAACTTCATATATTTGACAATGGACTTGAACATTCTTAAATCCTCCAGAGATTAGCACAGTGGTGAACCTTGTAACAATATTTGTCAACAATGGTCCCATATCACTGGGTGAAGTCACAGCCATCTAAATTTGTGTAAGTGCATTCTGTGACATCACACAACGGCAAAATCATCTAAAATTTACCTTTGACGGTAAGCAGTGCATGAATGCATATAAAAGTAGACCTTTTTAACCATCTTTTCCTTCCCAGGGAGTAGAATTTTATTAAAAAGTTGGCACATGACATTTTGTGTGCTGAAGGGGAACTGAATTATTCCAAAGACAAGTTTATGATATGGCCTTGCCATCTGCCTCACATGCCGCCCTAGGCAAGTTAATGGTATCTCTGAGTTATGTGTACAAAATTTCAATAAGGCAAAAAATGGAAATTAAAGGAAGACTAATTGGTGTTAGATCCGGGCTTCCCAGAATTCCAAGGGACACACAGATGTCCACTTTCTCCAGAGGCTATCAATCTTCTGACCTCTTCCCCTGTACCTGAGGTCCTGCCTCATGGCTATAAATAGGTGGACCTCAGTCACCATGCTGCTTCTGTTCCGCTACTCCACCATGTGCCAACAGGTAGCCAGCCCTGTCAATGGAAGTAAATTATGTTCCGCAAATGATTTAAGTCTCATGTGCCTATCTTTGATCGGGGATTTGCGCATTTATGTTTCAAAACTTTATAATCTAATATTAGCCAGTCTTATTGGAGTGAGATGATATCTTAAAGTGGTTTTAATTTGCATTTCCTTAATTATTAATGATGTTGAACACTTTTTAAAATGTTTCTCAGCTATTTAATTTTTTTTTATTTCTTTATGTGTATGAATGTACTGTCTGCATGCAGGTCTGTGCACCGGTGTCATGCAATGCCGAGGAGGTCAGAAGAGGGTGTCGGATTCCCCCAGAACTGGAGTTCTCCTGGAATTACTTCCTCACTTGTGAAATCACTGTTCAGCTCTTTACTCCATCTCTTAAGTGGGTCTTTTGTTTTCTTCTTTGTTTTTTGAGTAGTTTATAGATTTGAGATGTTAATGCTCTGTCAGATGAGTCACTGGTGAAGGTTTCCTCCCACTCTGTAGGTTTTCTTTTCACTTCATTGATTGTTTCTTTTGCTTTACAGAAGCTTTTGCATTTAATGAGCTAAGGTCAGTTGTTGACCTTATTTCCTGCACAGCTGCTGATTTAGAAAGTCTTTCCCTATGCCTATGTCTTGTAGGTTGCTGCCAACATTTTCTTCTAGCACCTTCAAAAAATTTCTGGTTTCACATTGAGGTCTTTGATCCATTTGAAGGTAGGTGTTTAATTTTATTCTTATACAAAAAGTTATTCAGTTTTGCCAGCACCATTTGCTGAAGATGCTTACCTCCATTGAGTCTTTTTGGCCCTTTTGTCGAATATGAGGTGGCTGAAATTGTATGAGCTCAAGTTTGGATCTTCAGTTTTGTTCCATTGGTCTACAGGTCTGTGTTTGTGCCAGTACCAGGCTGTTTTTATGATTATAGCCCTGTAATGTAGTTTGAAGTCTGGAATAGTGATCCCCCTGTATTGTACTTTTCCCTCAGGGTCGCATTGACTATTTGGGGGTCTATTGTTTTTTCATATGAATTTAAGGATTTTTTTTCTGTGAAGAAACTCATGGGGATTTTAATTGGGATTGCATTATATTTGTATATTAATTTGGGTAGAATGGACATTTTTACTATATTAATTTTTCCAATCCATGAACATGGGAGGTCTTTCCATTTTCTGATATCTTCTTCAATCTCCTTTTTCAAGGGTTTATATTTTTTGTTGTAGAGATCTTTGGTGCCTTTGGTTAGGTTTGTTCCTAAGTATTTCATTGTTTTTGAGGCTATTGTGAGCAGGAAGGTCTTCTTGTATTCCTTCTTCAGTTGCTTGTTGTTGGTGTAAAGAAAGGCTACTGATTTTCTAGGTTAATTTTGTATCCCTCCACTTTACTGAAACTCTTAATCATTTCTAGGAATTTTCTGGTAGAATTTTTAGTATCCCTTAGGTAACCTATCATATCGTCTGTAAAGAGGGATAGTTTGACTTCCTTTTTTCCAATTTTTAGGTTATAAAGGTGCAAACCACCAATAAAAGATAGGCACGTGAGATTTAAGTCACTCTGAGAACATGACTTACTTCCATTGCCACATGGTGGACTAGCAGCAGCAGGAGCAAGATGGCAACAGGGCCCACCCATTTATAGCCGTGGGGCAGGACCTCAGGTACAGGGGGAGAGGTCAGAAGATTGACAGCCTCTGGAGGAAGTGGACATCTGTGTGTCCCTTGGAATTCTGGGAAGCCCAGATCTAACATTCCAGCCTTTTGATTTTCATAAAGGAATAAGACACTCTTCTCTATTCTGTGTCTGCTTCAGAGCTGGGGCGGGGGGCAAAGTCTCAGGGGAACATGTGTCAGGCTGGAGGGTTAGAATCTGGTTTCCCATCTTGGCTGCTCTGTGTGCTCTGTCTGGTGGTTTTGGTCCAGATCGATAGTAGCCAGTAGTTAGTGGACATTTTCTCTGCAACTGAAAAGACAAGCTGGTTGAGTTTTATATGAGTATACCAGTGCAAGGATTTCACAGTACCAATGGGGGGGGGGCTACTGGGTGCATTAGCAATTAGAGGTGGAGGGTCCCTGTCTAGGGTCTCTAGAGGGAGAGAGTACCTGTACCTTAGTTTGAGGAACTGGAAAAAAGTTTTAGTGCACAGAGCTCTAGAACGAAGGTCAGCTTTAGTACACAGGGCTCCAGAACAAGAGCCAGCATAACCACGAGAATATAAAAGGTGCTGTTTTCTGGCATGGCACAGTAAATCTGTCACCTATCTCTGAGATATTTTCTAATATGACACAGTATGTTTCTAACTTGGCACAGTAGGTCTCTAACCTATCCCTCTGGTAATGTTATTTCATTTTCTCTTCTTTTGATTATAGTTTCCTGTTGGGGTATTTAAAACCACACAGTTAGCTCAGATAAATAAAATTAATTTTGGTGTTAAGGTCAGTTGAGGTTCTGGTCCTTAGGGGTCACTCAGAGAACAGTGTCCCATTCCCTTATCACAATCAAAAGGTTGGAATATTAAATCTGGGCTTCCCAGAATTCCAAGGGGCACACAGATGTCCACTTCCTCCAGAGGCTGTCAATCTTCTGACCTCTCCTCCTGTACCTGAGGTCCCGCCCCATGGCTATAAATGGGTGGCCTCTTGCTACTGCTGATGCTCTTCCACCACGTGCCAACAGGCAGCCCTCCCTGGCAATGGAAGTAAATCTTGTTCCTGGAGTGACTTAAGTCTCATGTGCCTATCTTTTATTGGGAGTTTTCATTTTTATAACTTGACAGCTAAGATCAAGAAAACAAAAGACACCAAATGCTGGAGAGGTTGTGGGGAAAGGGGAACACTCATCCACTGCTGTTGGGAATGTAAACTCATACAACCACTATGAAAAGCAGTGTGGAGAACACTTAAAAGACTCAAAATGAGTCTACCACTAGACTCAGTCATACTACTCCTGGGTATATACCCACAAAACTCATCCTACTGCAAAGATACTAGCACATCTATTTTTATGGCAGCTCTCTTCACAATAGTGAAGAGCTGGAACCAACCCAAGTGCCTCTCAACCAATGAGTGGAAAGAGAAAATGTGGTACACCTACACAATGGAGTTCTATGCAGCAGTAAAAATGAACTGATAAAATTTCCATGTAAATGGATGAAATTGGAACAGTCTGGGTCTGTGTGAATTAACCCAGAAAGAAAATGATCACGTTTTCTTTCATATGTAGATGTTAGCTTTGAATCTTTACATAGGCGTCATTTGGAATACTTCTAGAAGTTAGGAAACTAGTAAGGTGCCATTGGGTGGATCTTTCAAGGTGAGGGAGACAGAATACAGTGATATAAAGGAAGAAAAGAAAACAATGGTATAAGAAGGATTAAATGGCATGGGAGATGGGTAGGTAGGGTCCAAATATGGAGAAGGATAGCTAACACTCAAGGCCTTTTGATAAAGTTACATGTGAACCTACTACTATAGAAGCTTCTTAAAGCATGTACGTATATAAAAGAGTTTAAATGGAGTTTATCATATGATCTGGGGACAGTCTCCTACTAGATACCACAGGCTAGCAAGTAAAAGTGCAGTGCCCAGATTTGGCTCCCTCTTTTGGAGTTATTGACTAGAGAGATGATGTAAACCTGCAGACAATATTGAATATTGCCATTGTTCTTGATTTCCCTCCAGAATTTGATGGCAAGACCCTATTGCTGAAGACAAGGGGACAAGGTGTTCAAATACAACAACCTATAGGGGTCGTTTCATTCAAACCACCACACACATGCACTTATGGTTGCTGTGGTAAACTAACAGTCACAATTTGTCCCACTTTCTTCTTGTGTGTGTTTCTGTGCCTCAGACTGTAAAGGTTAATCCTGCTTTTCTCATATACCTTCAAACCTAGAGTTATAAATGCAAATGAACTGACTCCAATTAAGTGTATTGTCACCACACATGGTGAGGTTTGGCAGGAGTGCTTGTTGCCATGCTTGTTTTTTGTCAGGAACCAGGTTGAAGTGAGTCTTTTCACATCCAGGCACTAGTACAGAGAGAGAGAGAGCTACAGGGCTGGTACCACTGGCTCCCAAAACTGGGAATTCCAGCTCTGTGGCTAGACATTGAGTCTGCAGTTTCCCCAGTGCCATCTGCCTTGGTATAACAGGTGTAGAGTTTCTTGCTGATGGACCAGTTAAAAGGTCTTATTGGGAATAGTCCTGCCTGTTCATTCTAAAGCCCATTCTACTAACCTTTGCATGATTATGTGAGCTTCTAAATCCACCTTAAATCCTTTTCACTTTAACATAGCTGGACTGGTGCCTGTTTTCATCAGTAAATATTTGCTGACTGAAAATGCTTTGTAGGTTAGTGTTTAGACTGTAGGAGTACAGAAGATGTGAACAATAAACTAGGGCTTTGATGTCCTAAAACAACCATACTTTACCCTGAATCATGGCTATGGTGCACATTCTATAGACATAATGGAAAACTGGATTTTGCACCAGTCTGGTTTTCCTAGACCAGAGAAATGCCTGTAAGCCACTGTTTTTGGAGGGTTTGTCTTACTAATTTTACTTGAAAGACATTCTTAATTTCCTAAGCTTCAGTGCATAAAATGACCCCCCAAAAGTCAGTTCTGTTGTGTCAACCCTAGATCTTTAGGGTGAATCACAAATGATCCAGATATGTTCCAGATATTTTATGGATAATGCATTAGCCAGCAAAAGCCAGAAAATAGAGGCTTAAGGATGAAAACTCGTCTGAGCCCGCCCTCTTGTGCCAAAGTATTATAGAGATTATAGTTTGGTTTTGTGGCTTTAAGGCCTAAAATAATAAAAGGCTGGATTAGGAGCCAGTGCCCAAGAGGATGTAGGAATGCAGCTCACACAGATGGAAAGCACAGTCATTCTGGGAAGCCCAGGGTGCCACTTCCATAGTTTCTTCTCAGACTGTTGTAGGATTTCCTTGTTCTCTGAGGTTAACCACACCAAAGCAACCTGGCCTTGTACAGGGTTTTGTTTTCCTAATCCTAGAGAGCGGGTGTCTTTGACCTCTTCTCCCTAAGGTACAAGGTGATAAACCTTTCTTCTTTCCCAGGCACCCCTGGCTGGTCTTTGTGTAAAGTGACAGAGGACAGCATCTCACTTATCTGCTTCTGACTGCTGGCTCTGATCTACCTCTAAACCTCCAATCACATACACAGAAAGTTCTTTCACTCCAGGACAGAGCTGAGAGACCTTACCTCCACCTTTTCTGTTGCTTGGGACAGCTAAATAATTTCCTGCAGGAATCAGAGAATCAAGTACTTTTCCTGTTTGATTTTTAGAAGCATGATTCCATCCATTGCCATGGGTGGACTGTGTGCTCACTGTTACTCTATTCCTCCAGCAACCACCCATTTAGAGACTAAATGCAGCACTCAGGAGGGATGATGGACAGCAACAGTTGCCAACCCCAAGAATTTGGGCATTCCAGACTCTCCCTCCCAGTGACTTCCAGCTTCAAGTGTGCAATCAAGAAGGCAGATGAGGGTGAAGCCCATGTCTCTTCTGAAATTGATTTTAAGGTAGAATTTATACACAATCAAAGGGTGACACTCATAGTAGCCAGAAGACACTCCATTGGATGGCAATGTGCAGTGTGCAGTAGGTGTCTTTACTGGTTGAGTCTTGCTATACCCATGTGTCTGCTTGCTGCCTTCTAAACGGCTCTCTTAGCTTCTCAGTCTTTCTACCTTGCTCAAATCACCATGTTACCAAGCTAATGTTCAGATCTTGAGCACTGCAGTGAAAATTAGATAGAGCTCTGGCTTGGCCTCTCACAGAGTAGAGAAGAGAAGTTTCAGTTCCCCGATGAACTTCCTAGCCCAGGACTCTCAGAAAGTCATTCTTTCACTGTGAGGGGGTTTGTTTGTTTGTGTGAAGTTTGGTATGGTAGTGTGTGTCTATAGTACTTTCCACTTGGGAAGCTCAGGCAGGAGGAACTTTTTCAGTCCAAAAGTTCAAGGCCAGCCTGGGCAACACAGTAAGACCTTTGTTTCTTTAAAAATGGGTAGATTTTATTGTATTCCATTTGAGCTGATATAACAATATCAGAGACTGTGCAACTGATAAATAATAGAAATTAATTTCTCATGGTCTGGGAGCCTGGGAAGTCCATGGTGATGGGGCCTGCAGCTTTGATGTTGGGTGAGGCCTGGTGTCTTGCTTCAAGCTGGGTGCCTGGTTGATACACCGTCACGTAGAGCAAGAAGGAAAGGGGCCAAAAGTGGTGTGAAGACACTTTCATGAAAATCTCCATCCCTCACAATTTTACCTCCTTTTAAGAGTCCCATAATGCTAATATATCAGAGAGTATTTGCATTTGACTTGAGGAGGGAAATATATAAGGCAGAGAAGACCAGAGTAAATGCTTTGAGTTATCACATACACTTGAGGATGAGTCAAAAGGAGAATTTCAGCTCTTCACTGCAGGTGCCTATAGACTGGGGCCAAAGGATACAGAGTGTGTAGATTTGGGTGTGGAGGTTGGTTAAGATAAGCACACAAAAGTTTTAAGTGACGGGCTGGAGAGATGGCCTAGTGGTTAAGAGCGCTGACTGCTCTTGCAGAAGACCCGGGTTCGATCCCCAGCACCCACATGGCGGCCAAGAACCATCCGAAACTCCAATTCCAGGAGAACTCCAGTTCCAGGGGAATCCGAGACCCTCTTCTGACCTCCGCGGCATTGCATGACACGGTGCACAAACTTGCATGCAGACAGTACATTCATACACATACAGAAAAAAAAAGTTTTAAGTGAAGTTTAGATTAGTTCCTAGGGTAAAATGGCTTAGTGTCTTGTTTTGTTCTCTGATAACTCATAGAAGGATTCTTCCTGTGCTATGGAGTAACTCATGTGCTTTCTATTTATTTTGTTTTTGAGGTTTTTGGGACTGCATCTCAGGTCTCACTTGTGCTGGGCCAGCCCTCTATGCCATGTGTGCTGGATAGCTTTAGTGTCAACTTGACACACCTGGGTTGAGGGAGCCTCAATTGGGGAATTGGCTCCATTGGACTGGCCTGTGGCCACGTCTGTGGAGAATTGTCTTGATTGTTGAGCAATGTGGGAGGGCCCAGCCCACTATGGGTGGTGCCACCCTGGGCAGGTTGTTGTGTACTGTATAAGAGGTCATGGGCATGGGCCAGAGGAGCAAGCCAGTGAACAGCATTCCTCCATGGCTTGTGCTTCCACTCCTGCCTCCAGGTTCCTGCCCTGGGTTCCCGCCTTGGGCTCCCTAAGTGATAAACTGTGACCTGGGAGATGTAAGCTGAATAAACCCTTTCCTCCCCAAGTTGATGTCAGTTAGAGTGTTTTGTCACAGCAATGGAAGATAAACTAGAACAGAAATTGGTACCAGAAGAGTGGGGTATTGCTGTGACAGACCTGACCTTGGAGTTTTGGGGAAGAATTATGGAGGCATTTGGAAATTTGGGCTGGGAAGATCATTGAATGCCTAAAGATCGTGGCTGTGGAGCTTGGAGCAGTTTTGCTGAGTTGTAGAAGATGGAGGCCTGGCTTGTGAAGTTTCTAGTTTCAAAGGGGAGCAGAGATGATCAGGACTGTGTAATCTGTGGGTTCTGGTCAGCTGGGGCTGAAGAACCAGCTGTAAGTAACAAGAGACCAGAACCTGAAGTGAAAGCTTTGTTGTACTGGGACAATTGATGCTGGTTAGCTGGGGCTGAAAAATCAGCTGTAAGTAACAAGAGACCAGCATCACTGTGGTGAAATCTTCTGGGAAGAATTTCTTCAGGGCCAGCACACAGAAGCTATGATCCAGAAGGGGCCTGAGCCTCCATCTCAAGCCAGAAGCAGGACTTGGTATTGTGTAAGGGTCTTCTATATGGTTCTGGTGTTGGAATTTGAGGGGGTCACAGAGAGCAGCCAAGGCTTGGCACTGTGAGAGGTCAGGAAAGACTATTGGTGGAAGTGCACCTCAGTTGCAATGAAGACCCCAGGATTGCAGGGGTTGTGGAGAGAAGCTGGGGCTTTGCACCAGGAGAGGTCAGAAGAGACCATTGGTGAAGGTGCTGTCTCAGTTTCAGTGGCGACACCAGTGTTTTGGAGATGCCGGGACCGTGGGATGACCACCAAGAGCAGCAGCAGGTGTGGAATGGAGTCAGCCTGGGCCTTTGAGATGAGCTGTGTGTGCCACGGATGTCAGAGTCAGAGAGGGGGAGCTGCCGAAACCCTTTGGAGCCCAGAAGATTGTGAGTGAGTCCCAGGTGTCCAGCCTTGAGCTACTTGCTGGACTTAGGTTTTGTTTGAGTGTGCCTAATTCTTCCCTTTGAAATAAGACAGTACTTGTTTTGGATTTTACAGCAGCCCTCAGTTAAGAGACTTTTAACAGACTGTGAACTTTTAAGTATTTGGACATTTTAAGGACTGTGGGGCTTTTAAGGTTGTACTGTCTTAGGTTGTAATTAATGTTAATATCATACTTTGGGGATGAGAACTGGAAAGGTGGTTTAATAGTGATGTGTTTTGTGTGTCAAGTTGACAAGGGGTCAATTATGCTGAATAGCTTTAGTGTCAACTTGACACCTGGGTTGAGGGAGCCTCAATTGGGGAATTGGCTCCATTGGACTGGCCTGTGGCCACGTTTGTGGAGAATTGTCTTGATTGTTGAGCAATGTGGGAGGGCCCAGCCCATTATGGGTGGTGCCACCCTGGGCAGGTTGTTGTGTACTGTATAACAGATCAGGATGGGCATGGGCCAGAGGAGCAAGCCAGTGAACAGCATTCCTCCATGGCTTGTACTTCAGCTCCTGCCTCCAGGTTCCTGCCCTGAATTCCTGCCTTGGGCTCCCTAAGTGATGAACTGTGACCCAGGAGATGTAAGCTGAATAAACCCTTTCCTCCCCAAGTTGATGTCAGTCATAGTGTTTTGTCACAGCAATAGAAGATAAACGAGAACACCATGCTATGTCCTCATTCTCCTTAGTGAAGATTTTTTGTTTGTTTTTTTTTTAGGGTATTTTTTGGGGTGGGGGTGTTGAGACAAGGTCTTGTGTAACTCCAGCAGGACTTGAACTTGTGATCTGCCTATTTTACCTCCCAAGTAGCTAGCATTATAGGCCTGTGACAAGACCCTGGCTTATCTCCTTAGAAATGTGAGAGGCAAGCTTTGTAGGCTCCTTACTGAAGAGTGACGAGCAACTACCATGAGTCTATGAAGCTGAGAGGGGAAACTATACCGAATGGCAAGCTTTTAAAATTTTATTTTTGGGAGAAAATTTTCTTCTGGGTTAAATTTTTTAGATTTCTTATAATATTTGGTCTAATAAACTTATTACAGATGATTAATTGTATGCATTTGTTGTTCAGTGATTTGTAACTTTCCTTACTACTTTTTTTTCTAGAATGGATTTTTACAAAGCCATTCACAGAGCTAATCATACTGAAAGTGTGAAAGGTAATGCTGACTCATGCAGGGAGTCTGGGAATTCTTTGAGCTGAAATATAAGTATCAGGAAATCCCAGATATGACCCAAGCAAGGGAAAATATTTCATGTTTGTTAAATTAAGAAATGGCATTTGACATTCAGTTCTCCCTCTTTAACTCATAAGCTGCTGATTTAATTGAAATATGTACTAATTGAGGGCTTTATTTTGCTCAAAAATGGGTTCTTAAAAAGTACAAATGTCTATATATTATATGCCATTCATAATTATAAAACATAAATGACAGTAATGAGTTGACCCAGTTTTCCATTCTAGGTGCCATGTGTGGTAGTATGTTCAACAAAGACAAAATGTAGTGAAGGTATTGGAAATATAAAACATATACTCATCAAATATCCTTTTTCTACTTCATCTTTCTTTTTATTGTAGTTTTTTTATCATATGAAATGTAATTAATTTTATACATATCCCTAGTGATCAGAGTGTTATCTTTTCTAAACTTAAAGGACTTTTGGAATTTATGACATAGAAAACTGTGGCCTTAACAAAAACATCTCCTTCCTTCAATAGAGCTTTTTCATGAGGTTATTTAATATGTAGGCCCTGGCTTGAATAATATACCAGGAACTGAGAGGAAATCCTTTTCTCTTTAGAGAAAAATGTGACAGATACTTTCATTTCCCATTTGGAAAGGGTTTGACCACCTACATTCCTGCCTAGTATCCCTAATATGAACAGTTTTCTGTTTTTGTGTTGTTAACACGTACTGCATAGTGTGCAGACATGAGAAGATATTACCAGAATTAACAGGAGACTAATTTGTTATCAGAGCCCCATGTTCTGGTGTATTGTATGTGTTAAAGTAGAAATGGGGAAGAACTGTATTAACCAAGTTACTTTGTTGTTGTGACAAAGTGGGAAAGGCAAAGCAGTAGGAATAGCTTGCGGCTGTGGACAGGAAGTGTGCTGAGGCTTGCTCACATCTCCATGGACCAGAGAGAAGAAAGAATGCATGCTGGCACTAAAGTCACTTTCTCTTCTTCTCTCATTCCATACAAGTCCCCACCTCATGAGATGCCACCACCCATGTTCAGGGTGGTCTTTCCCCTTCACTTAGTGTTCCCTGAAACAGCCTCTCAGATCTACTGAGAAGTAGGTTGCAGTCTCCTAGTGATTCTAAATCCAGCCAAGTTGATAATAAATGTGAACTGTCACCCTTCCTTATCTTATCCCTCTCCAGAAATCTATTAGATTTCTAAAGAATAGAAGGCAAGAGAATCCAGGAGACTCAATGGACTGGCATGCTCTTTTTCATCCTGTCTTTTCAGTGAGGAAAATTGGAGTCAAACACCTCATCTTTAGAATTATTACCACATCTTGCCTTTTATGAGGAATCTAAAATTATGGATGATCATTTATCACCACGTGATGTGTGTTGTAGTTAAAGCTTACAGTTCTGAAGGTAGGTTTTCTTCCATGGCATGGTTCTATAGCTCCTTCCCCAAATCCTTTGCAGGATCTCAGCTTGCAGTTCTGAGAGTAGAAGAGAACACCAGGGAACACATAGCTCATCCTCTTCTTTTTACATGAAGGAAGTCTAGGTGTTCGGGTAATTAGTCCGAGATGATTCCTATCCCCAAACACAAAAGCAGTCCTTATAGTCCTTCTCCTGAGTCCTCTGCATTTCTTTCCCTCCTACATTGCTTTCAGTTCTCCAACTCTCCTTGCTCTCCAGTGTAGTCTTTCTTAAGAGTGGTCTACAGAAGTGAAAACCATCATCATGAATCGAATAGACCCACGCCAGTGTTGTGGGAGACTCAAACCTTTAGTCATTTCCCATTATGTTCTTCTTCCTTAGGAGATATCTGCCCTTGGCCTGAATTGTTACAATGTCAGTGAACACTTGAATTTCCAGGGTAGGTGATTCCATCGCTGGCAGCACTTATACAAACTTCTGTTGTTTGGAGCAAAATGTGCCCACCAGTAACTCCCACCAGTCTGGCAAGGCTTGTTTCCCAATAAGGAGAAAATGGTTCACTTCCCTGCTTCAGTACAACAGAAGAGACAATTCTTTCCCTTGAGCCTCAGTACTTGAATCTTTGAAATTTAATAAGGCCTCTCCTTCCCAGAGGGCATTCCCAGAGATATCACAAACCCAAGACATCTTCTCTGTTCCTATGAGATTGACAGTTGCCATGGGGATAGGATGGGGTGCTATCCTTCAGTACTCCATGACTTCATCCTAGCCGAGCTCCTGCGGGGACCTAAGTGCCTGCTAAGATTTTTATAGAGGCCCATCAGCTGGACCTAGCAGAGGAAGCACTGGGTCCCTCTGCGCCTGAGCCAGGGAACATGATTTATTCAGAGCTTATTGAGTGGCTCTAACTTCCTTGTCTCCCTCACAGAAAAGCTCAGAAATTTTGATTATATTATAACCCCAGGCTCCTGGTTTTAGTCATAATTCTTGGGTGGATTTCAATGGCTTATAATTAAAAGTAGAGAGCTCTCCAACAAACCCTCAGATGACCAAGTGCCAAAGGTCCAGTGGACACATCTAAATGCAAGCCGACTCCAAATGCTAAGCTCTTGGTTTTTCTGTAGCCATAAACACAGAAAGCAGCTCTGCCTGGCTTCAGAAGGATCTTAGGCATGACTCACCCAGTACTGGGAATTTCAGCTGAGAATACAGTTAGTACAGCCGGCTATTTTACAAACTAATGAGAAATCTGACTCTGTTCTTGGACAGAAACAGCACTCAAAAGACAGCAGGGCCATGCGGCACCGAGGGGGAGAGTGGCAGGCTGGAGCAGGCGGCCAAGAGCCACCTGATACAGAGTCCAAGGCTGGATTCTTATTGATTTTGTATTGGAGAGGGGCAGGATGAACATCCTTGATGTAGAAGTCTCATCTCTAGAGGATTTGAAGAACTCCAGGGGAGCCTCAGGTCCATTTATCACTATCATCACTGAGCCAGGAAATAGGAAAATTGGACTAATGTTAAGTCCTTAAATAGATTCTGTAATATCCTTCCCAGCTCACAGGAAAAATTTCAGCTTGCATCTTCAAAGTCAGTGTCTTCACAAGGTATTTCTTCCTTTCCTTTGTTCTTATTCTTTGAGACAAGATCTTACTATGTAGCCCAGACTAACCACACACTTTCGAATCTCATGCCCAGCCTCCCGCCTTATGACAACTGCTACGAAAACTATTTAGGATATATAAGAGGATACAAAAATGTATTTTATCCAGCACCACCAGTAAAGAATGACCCATTTTCAAGATCATCCATACTGCCCCTTTATCCCTTTATCTAGTCCCTTGAAAATAAACTCTACCCTGAGCTATGTGCTTTTTACTCACATTGATTTTTTTTTGGGGGGGGTGTTATTAAATAAATGGTGTTGACTTGAATAACACACATCATGTAAGTATAAATAAAATTTATTTTGTATAATTTTCTGTAGTTTATTTTTCACTTACACAATATTTGAGTAGCTCAACCACATTGACGAATATAGCGACAGTCTGTTCATTTGCATTACTGATTAGTATTTTATTGTTCTATTTCCTTGTTGACAGGTACATCATTGGCTTCTACTTTCATTACTCTGCATACTTTGCATACTATGTATGAAGGAGAAAAACCCAGAATGTGGCTTTTCAGTTTTCCTAAGTTTTCATACTGTTTTTGAAAGTAACTAAAATATTCCGTAGGGGGCAATGATGAGGGTCCCCACTGCTTCGTGTCTTTGCTAATACCTGCCACTGTCAACACATTCCAATTTTGTTAATCAATGCTATCTCATTATGCTTCAAACACTCATTTCTCTGATTCCTAGTGCATCAAAGACATTACTGCATCTTTTATTCTAAATTTGAGCCCAAATTTCCTCTTCCTTGTCATACCGTGCCTGCTTGGCACAAACCCCAGGATTTTCCATCCATGTATATATCAATTGTGGAGGGCAGAACTACAAACACAGTCTCAATTTATAACGAGGTGTTTAATAAGTATTTTCTGAATAAGTAAATTTGCATTGTGTCACTTCTGAATTCATCACAGTTCCTGATGTGAGAACTCATCAATGGACTGGTCTCTGCAGCAGACCCCTGTTGCCTCTCAAGCACCATGCATACCCCCCTGCTGGTTATGCTGTCAAGTCCACATTAAAAAAGAATCTCCATGTCTCCTTATTTCTGAGCAGGAAAGCCTCAAGCTTCTGTTGCAGGCAATTATGGTTTCTCATCAAGTGGAGCCTTTTCTGTATTCCATTTTATTTTTCACCATGGCTCTTACACTTGCCCTCTGATGTATATAAGTTGCTCTCCTTCTTCCCCACCATATGAGACTTCTTACTAAGAAGGAAGGCTTTCCACAGAATCTCCAGAACTTTGTATATGTGAAAAATATAGCACATTTTTAGCGGCCTGTACACATTATTTTCATACATGGAATACCATGAGAACAATCGTTCCTTCATTTGCTTTCATTTGGTTTAGTTTTTGTTGTTTTTTTTTTTGAGACACGTTCTCACTAGGTAGTCCAGGCTAGGTTCAATTTAATGATCTCTCTTTGAAGCCCTGAGATCTTAGGCAAATAGCAACATAGCTAGCTAAGCTGATTTTTTTAAATTGTTCTATTAGTTTTCTCAAAATACATTTAACACACATTATCATACTATAAAACTGAGTCTTAAAAACCAATTTATATAATGGAAATATAAGTAGAAACTAGTACAACCACTGTGGAAAGCAGTGTGGAGAACCCTTAAAAAACTCAAAATGAGCCTACCACCTGACCCAGCCATATCACTCCTGGGTATGTACCCACAAGATGCATCCTACCGCAAAGATACATGCATAGCTATGTTTATTGCAGCTCTCTTCACAATAGCAAAGACCTGGAACCAACCCAAATGCCCCTCAACTGATGACTGGATAACAAAAATGTGGTACATCTACACAATGGAGTTCTATGCAGCAGTAAAGAAAGATGACATCATGAGCTTTGCTCATAAATGGATAGAACTCGAAGCACTTATACTAAGTGAAGTAACACAGTCCCAGAAAAAAAAAAAGGCAAATGGTATCCCTCATTTGTGGATGCTAACACTAAATCCCCAGTTGGCAGTCAAACTGAGCAACATTATTATTATATCTCATTGTATCTGAAAGCAACTGTGCAATTACAATGTGAATCTATAAATGGGCTCTAGAATTATCCTACCATTTATACTCACACACTGTAATTACCATATATAGATGGAGGATATGCAGTCATATTCTAAAAAAAGAATGTAAGCCAGGCATGGTAGCGCACCCCTTTAATCCTAGCATTGGGAGGCAGAGGCAGGCAGATCTTTGTGTGCTCAATGCCAACCTGGTCTACAGAGTGAATTCCAGGACAGGTGAGGCTACAGGGAGGGAACCCTGTCTCAAAATAGACCAAAACAAAAAAAAAAAAAAAAAAAAAAAAAATCAAGTATACATAGTTCTTTAAAAAAAAAAAGAATGTAAAATTACACAACTTTATACCTGCATGCAAATTTACTGTTAAAATGTGAATCTCTAAATGTGTTTAGGAATCAACCTATAGTTTATTATTATTATTATTATTATTATTATTATTATTATTTTTGGTCTTTTTGAGACAGGGTGTCCCTGTAGTCCCAGCTGTCCTGGAATCCTGGAATTCGCTCTGTAGACCAGGCTGGCCTAGAATTCATAAAGATCCTCCTGCCTCTGCCTCCCAAGTGCTAGGATTAAAGGCATGTGCCACCATGACCAGCTTCAACCTATAGTTTATTTTCAGAATTTTTAATTTTGACTTATGTGTGAGTATATATATGCATATTTTGGAATAATATAAAAATTAAATTAAGGGGCTGGAGAGATGGCCTAGCGGTTAAGAGCACCGGCCGCTCTTACAGAGGACCCAGGGTCGATCCCCAGCACCCACATGGCGGCTGAGAACCGTCCTAACTCCAATTCCAGGATAACTCCAGTTCCAGGGGACTCCGACGCTCTCTTCTCACCTCCGCAGCATTGCACAACACGGGTACACACACCTGCATGCAGACAGTATATTCATACACATACTGAAATAAATAAAATTTAAAAAAAATTAAATTAAAAAAAGAAAAAAAGAAAATCAATCAAATGAAAATGGAAAAAAAGAAACTATGCATTCTACTCTTTGAGAGGGATGCAAAGAAAAATGTCATCTCTTTTTTGTACTGAATTGACTTAGAGTTTAAAAGAGAAAACAAATACTTTAATACATATTTCTACCTCTATATCTAATATCTTGCTCTCTAAGTTCAGTTGCAAAATAATCTTGTCTAGGATACTTAGATAACAACTAGTGACTAGAAAATGTGATCTTCAAAATGGTTTTTGGAAGTTTAGACATGATCCCTCTATCTTCCAAGGGTCAGTTAAATCCTTTTAGACAAAGTAAGGCATTAAAGACTAAATGCAACCACTGAGCTCTTGCCTCAGCTGCTTCTCTCTAGTGAAGAAACACATGCCCAGAGAGGTAAACCAATGAATGCCATTGATACTGGAAATTCCTAAAGGCCAGAAGCCTAAATTAGGGATCTGGAGTCTAACAGCTCATGCCAAATGTATTTTCCTGACTAAAAGCAAACACTTTGTGCAGAGAGAAAGAACAACAACGTCAGAAGAAAACTGACATTCTACTTTTGTTCTAGTCACTAACATAAAAGTTGTAATTCCACATGACCTCTGAAGTCCATCTAATTTGCTCAGTGTCCCAGTGGCTCTAAAGCTAGAAGTGTAGTTGCTGCATGTTAAATTATTTGTTGATTCTCAATGTGTTTAAGAGCTTTAGAAGTACATATATTTCAAGTTTTCAAAACACAAGTACAAGTTATTCTCAAAGTGTAGGTAGAAGTCAGAAGCTAGGCCTGGTAACACATGTATAATAATAGCAGCACTTGGAAGCCCAAAGCCCAAGGTTATAAGTTTTAGGTTATGAGTTTTAGGCCAGCTGAAGTCAAGTAAGAAGCCAGACAAAACAACACTAAATGAAATTGCTTTGAAAAACCTAAATATGTGACACAATTCCAAACACTATTGCGTTCAGAGGGAAGCACTTGGGTTTTCATGGAGCCTGTTCTTTAAAACCAAGGACATTTATTAGGAAGTTGTCTGAAATGTAAAAACCAAGAGAAAACAGACTCCCCTTACTCTGAACAGAAAGAATGTTTCCTTAAGTCAGCCTACATCTGCTGGAGATTCTGAATGCTACTCAATGGTCCAGAGATAGATCTAAAGGCTGAATGTGCTTGATAAATGAGACATGAGAGAGGAAACATTTGTCAGTCATTATTGAAAATATGAAGTTATCTTGAAAGGCCTCTGACTGTGAAGGAAGAAAAGAGAGACATGATTAATCCTTGTTTACAGTGAGAATGAGGAAGAAAGACTTTTTTGTCTGGGAAGCACAGATGTGTGGGAAGAAGCATAAATGCCTGAAATGCAAAGCGTTTGCCTCTTAAATAAGAGTAGATCCTGGGCTGGTGAGATGTCTCCACCACCACAAAGAACCAAGTTTGGATCTCCAGGACCCACATAAAAATCCTACCTAGCCGGGCGTGGTGGTGCACACCTTTGATCCTAGCACTTGGGAGGCAGAGGCAAGCGGATCTTTGTGAGTTCAAGGACAGCCTGGTCTACAGAGTGAGTTACAGGCCAGCTGGGGCTACATGGAGACCCTGTCTTGAAAAGACCAAAAAAAAAAAAAAATCCTACCTAAGGAATTATTGGAAACCAGTGGCTGCTGGGAAGGGAGAGTCAATCTTTAGGGGTATGACTCTTGGTAGATAGACCAGACTCTAGTGAATGGATCCATATCAAAGGACATTTGAGGATACAAATTTGGCTCTGAAGGCCTTAATACATGTTTCATGTATCATATATTTCATATATAATATAATAGAGTACATGAAATTGTGCAAGGGGAAGCAAAGGGGAGGTGTGGATAGAAGAGGGGATCTAAATGCAATCAAAATATATTGTACAAAATTCACAAAATTCAGTTATAAAAGGAAATAAAAAGCCTGGCATAGTGGTACAGACCTGTAACACTAGCAGTGGGGAAGAAGAAAGAAGAGGATCCTTAGAGCACACTGACTAGTTTCTCCTAATCAGCGAGTTTCAGGTTCAGTAGAGACTGTTTCAAAAAACAAGGAGGAGAGTCACTGAAGAAGACACCCAACATCAATCATCAATATCTGGTCTCCACACACATGGAATACAATTAATTAAGTAATTAAGTAAAATAAAGAATAGATCTGATCTGATTGCTTGAAGAAGTTCTCTGAAGTCACAGGACTTTCTGTCTCCCCAGTAGCATTGTGAGAACCAGGTATGGAACCATTGTTCAAATTTCCAAAATGACAGAAAGTGGAAGGTGTGGAGAGGAGGGAGAGAGACCTGCACGTCGATAAGCTGAAGTAGCTCCCTTTTCTCAGCTAACCCCATTTTCCTTCACTGGCTATAATTTTCTGGCCACAGAATCACGCCTTACTACGAAGAATGCTCGCTTATGTGCTGGACACAGTTATTCTGGAATAAAGTCAAGGTTCAGAGGCCTGAGGTGTAGTCAACTGAACATTTACCTGGCATGTACAAAGCCAGGGTTTGGTTTCCAGTAGTGACTAAAAGAGGCATGCATGCCTGTAATACCAAGCACCCAGAAGGTGGAGGCAGGATGCTCAGTTCAATGTCATTCTCCACTCCATAGAAAATTTGAGGTCTACTTGGTCTACGCATCCAGATACATCTCAAAAAGGAAAAATCAAGACTCTGTTATAAAGACAAGGGGAGATGTTTCATATTGGCAGATAACTAACAACCTCTGTTAATACTCCAAAGAAGAAATAAGCAAATTAAGAATTAGGAAACAAAAAGGAGTACATGAACCTGGAGATTGATTTTTTTGTACATCGTACGCTTATGTGTATTGTCGCCCATTGAGACTTTAAGACTTATCTACTGTACTAAAGTAGCAAAATGATATTGAAGAGTTAGATGTTCCAGATATCAATCTCTTTACCTATAAATTAATGGAATCGTATAGACTGTATTGTAGATTTCAGACTTTCTCTTAGCAGGACTCTCCAAATGAAATTTTTGGAGATTTCCAGATAATGCTGACTAAAGAAAGAACTTACCCAACTAGCCCAGAGGACAGTGGGGTGGGAGCCCATGCCTGACCATTTCCAATGTCCTAGGGCTAAAAGGTAGGGAATAGAAAAACTATGGCTTAGATGCTTTCTGGACTTCAAAATTTCAGGGTCTGACGGCTGAAGCAGAACAGAGCTAGACAGATGCTGGAAGCCTTTGTCTTTCTTTCTCTCCCAGTATTTACTAACAAAGGATTGAGAGACAGGATGCCTTGGAGTATCTGAAGCATTTTGAAAAAAAAATTAAACATAAAACCTGACCCTTCATAGGGATTCTCTGGACTATTTTTACACATGAATATGTATACCTCTTACATATTTTGAGATTTACTAAAATTCGATAGGTCATAAAATTGGATATACTTAGAGGACTTTTCATTATCATAATGTTTTCCCTCTATGAAGTGTTACTTCTAAAAGGTCATAAAAGCATATTCCAGGTAGTCCACATCTGATCATACCTGATTCTAGCCAGTTCTTTGTTAAAGCCTGGATCTGATCCAAAGATGAATGTTGGAGAGATGGTCATGGAGGAGGGGGAGATATTGTCTTGCAGGAATTTTAGCAAAAGTGTTGTAATTTAAATTTCATGTGTGGCTTTTTCTTTATGAGGATTAGCTGCTGTGCAAGTCTGAAAAAATGCTAGCGAGAAGGAAAATTGTAGATAGAGATGGTGTAAAACCAAGGGTGGTTTTTGAGTCACACTTAATAGGAACAGAGAACTCCTTATACTTTCCAAGTTTCCTCCATTCTCCTGGGACTCTTAAACTGTAATAATAATCTCTTTTCTCCTTTAAATAATTCTTGTTCTACTTTTAAGACTGTTAGGGGAATAAAATAAAACACATGCAAAGCTGGACATCAGCTATACTAAAACATATGCAACAGCATGCAGAAACTCCACAGACCTTGTAAAAACCCTTTCAGAGCATAGAGAAAATCACCCAAAGTTCAACCCAAAATGTATGTGAATGGAGAACACGGGTGTGAAGGGCAGAAACCTCATCGCTTACTCCTGGCTTAGTCCTTGTCCAACTCTGTATCTGCCATGAGGCCATTATTATTTACTTGAATGTTTGTCTCACTTTTCATATAATGGTGTGACAGACCCCAGGGGTATTAGACTATTCTCATCTTTATTCTAATATTCTTAAGCCAATTGAAAAACAAAAGGCTAAATAGCCAAAATATTGCTCTTATAGTCAACAATAATGAAATGCAAGAGGCAAGATTCTCATGGCACTGGGATTAGATCTAAGGTCATTTGCAGAGCATAATGTTCACAATGTTCTACCCTTTACCATGTAGTTCTTTGGTCAGATTCCATCGGTATATCTAGATCATTTAATTCTTGCTTTGGCTAGCTTTATCTCATCCAAAGGTTTTGAAGCCAAAGGCTTCAAAACAGCAATTTCTCTATGCAGTTAGTCTTGCTCCACCCCAAATGTAACGGATTCCCCCTTGTGAAAGCTCAAAGGAGCAGGAGACTCATCTCTACAAGGCAGTAGACTTTCAGATTTCTCTCTTTATGTTGAGGTCACTGGAACAATTTTTTTCTCAATTTTGAATAATTCCAAGCAGCCAAACAGTCCCTAGACCTTGACATTGAAAGTTGGGCTTGGGTCCATAATCTTCAGAACTGGGAGTCAACCCAACTGTAGCCTTTGTCTGGCTATATCACAATGTTTTGTAAAATTGCTGGATATGAAGTATTTCTAAACCAAAAAATTAACTAATGCATTACTTTCACGTCACTTGAATTTGGGTCAAAGCAATTGATTTTTTTCAATTATAAAGTATATTTCTAAAGTACATGAAATAACATTTAAAAAAAATTAAATTATGATCTTTACCAATATCATTTCTTTTTGTCTTTTTGAGACAGGGTCTCCCTGTAGCTCTGGCTGCCCTGGAACTCACTCTGTAGACCAGGCTGGCCTCGAACTCACAGAGATCCGCATGTCTCTGCCTCCCAAGTGCTAGGATTAAAGGCGTGCGCCACCACGCCCGGCATTTATTTATTTCTGTATGTGTATAAATGTACTGTCTGCATGCAAGTTTGTGCACCCGTGTTGTGCAATGCCGTGGAGGTCAGAAGAGGGCGTTGGATTCCCCTGGAACTGGAGTTCTCCTGGAATTGGAGTTTCAGACGGTTCTCGGCCACCATGTGGGTGCTGGGGATCGAACCTGGGTCCTCTGTAAGAGCGGTCAGCGCTCTTAACTGCTAGGCCATCTCTCCAGCCCCACCAATATCATTTTTAAGAACACAGTGGAGTAGACTTTATAGAAAATTTTGAATGATATTCCATTAAAATGTGTTCAATAGTGACTTTTGTCAACTACACTGTGCAAGGCTTTGACCAGAAAGAGGCTTAGATGTGTATGACCTCTGCCATTTCATTTGGTTCCATGCTAGAGTGTCTGTTGTGCACTGTTTTTCTATACCTTTCTTGACATTCTTCATAAATCTATCATTGAACATGGATTATGTAAGTAAAGTTTAATGGTTCACAGAACATGAATGCCAGAAGAAGACAAATTATTGATGACTCTCATTTCCCCATTTGTAAATAATATTCATCAGGTGCACCAAATTCTAGTGGACTCCCCATACATAGTTCAATTCTTTTTTTTTTTTTAATTTTTTTTTTTTATTAATTTTATTTAGTTCTGTATGTGTGTGAATGTACTGCCTGCATGCAAGTCTGGGCACCCGTGTCGTGCAACGCCGCGGTGGTCAGAAGAGGGTCTCGGATTTCCCTGGAGCTGGAGTTTTCCTGGAATTGGAGTTTCAGACGGTTCTCGGCCGCCATGTGGGTGCTGGGGATCGAACCCAGGTCCTCTGCAAGAGCAGTCGGTGCTCTTAACCGCTAGGCCATCTCTCCAGCCCCCATAGTTCAATTCTTAAAATAAATATGTGGTGAGCTTTCAATGTCTATCACTATGTGGAAATATTGACAGAGACATTGCTATGGTTTGGATGAATGTCCCCCAAAGGTCCATATGGAAAGGATTGTTTCTCAAGGTGGTACTACTCGCAGGTCATGTGGACCTTTAAGAAGTGAGCTCCAGCGATCCTCAGGTGACTAGGACATGCCCCATAAGGGAATTATGGAACCCTAGTCTCATGTGCCTCCAGTTCCTAGATCATATGCTGATTAGTATACCACACCCAGTGTTCCCAACAAGATGTCTACCAGCACTAGAGGCCCAAATGAATGGAGCCATTAGATCTCAGACTAGAACCTCCCAAATAACCAAAATAATGCTTTTCTGTTTGTATGTTAACTGCCCCACTTATCATCATAGTGATAGAAAGTTGACTGCAATACCCATAATACACCTATTAAAAACATGGCTTTGAGGGCTGGAGGGATAGCCTAGCGGTTAAGAGCACTGACTGCTCTTGCAGAGGACCTGGGTTCGATCCCCAGCACCCACATGGCGGGCATGAACCGTCTGAAACTCCAATTCCAGGAGAACTCCAGTTCCAGGGGAATCCGACACCCTCTTCTGACCTCCGTGGCATTGCATGACACAGGTGCACAAACCTGCATGCGGACAGTACATTCACACATACAGAAATAAATAAAATTAAAAAACAAAACATGGCTTTGAGTCCAGAAGGAGAGTAATTCCACCTAAGAAATGCTAACTTCCAAAGAACTCTTTTCTGTTATTCTTACTTGTGTCTCTCCCTTGTATCAGCCAATGATTCAGTTTGAAAATGAAGACCTGGAAGGAGAGAGAAGTCTAGGTCAACCCAGAATGGCCAGTCCTCTCAGTCTTCTGATCATCAGCACAGCACAGCACAGCAAGTGCAGATGAGTGGTTTTGCCCAGGATTTGGGATGTAACCCTTAGGTGATTTGCTTCTTGTAAGGACTGGTTGGTGAAGTATTCCTGCATCTGTCACATCATATAGCACATATGGACCAAATGTGTGCTCACCTGAACGTCATTGTGTCTCCACTCTGCCCTGCTGTGCCCAGCTTAGAATCTGTATTTATCAACAGACAGTGAATAAAAAGTAATCAAACAATGACACTGCAGCGTTGCTGGCTATCTTGATGCCTACTTGTGACTCTATTTCTTTTTTTTTTTTTTAAAAAAAAAAAAACTTTATTTTTTTTTTCATTTTTTTACAATATGTAATAATTTTAGGACTTCCCGCAGCATACCACGTTCCTGGACAAAACCATTGGCACGCAGTTGTGCCCCAAACCCCTCCGACCCCAGGGCTCACCATCCCGCTGGGGGGGGGGGGCTTGGTACCTTCCGCTCCAGGTTGATCAAATACGTGTCCAGACTAGATTGCTGTAGTTTCATCATTAACCCCAATCTCAGCCTTTATATTCTATCATGCCTCCTCTTATGCAGGTTGTTCTCTAGGCTTAGGAAAGGGCACAGGTGGATGAGAGCAAAACAGTCGACTTCTCTGGAGCTGTTGTTTTGGACTCTGGTCAATTCGGGCTGTTTCCGTTCATGGGCTGACAGTTTGTCCAGGAATCACCTTTCTTTTAAATTTTTTTTTTAAATTTTTTTATTTTTTTTGTATGTGTAATACAATTTGCGGTCCATGCAAGGCAAGATTTATGGTGTCACAACCGTGTCTTTTCAATGCCACGAGAGGTCAGAAGCGGGTGGTGGGGATCCCTCACCCTGGCACTGGAGCTCTCCGGGAATGAGTCTCAGACGTTCTCGGCCGCCATGTGGGTGCTGGGGATCGAACCGGGTCCTCCTGGTAAGAGGCGGTCGTCCGCTTAACCGCTAGGCATCTCTCCAGCCCAAGGAAATAACTTTTTCAATCCTACTGTATTAAATCACTTTTCGGTGGCTGTGATGAAAGCACCTGACCCAGAACTTATAAAAGGAAGAGTTTATTCGAGCTTAAACGATTGGCGGTTCCAGGGAATGAGAGTCATTGTGTTGGGAGGCATGGCAGCTGGATTCGTTGAGCAGCAAACCGAGAGTCACATCTCGCGCAAAGAGGCAAGGAAACAGAGAGAGGAAAGAGCAACTGTAGACCACAAGGCTTGTTAAGCTCACTAAGCCAGGCCCCAGTGACACTTCCTGTAGCATGGTCACCCACACCAAGACCTCCAAAAACAGCTCCACCAACTGGAGAAAAACTCTGGAATACCTAGAGCCTAGGGGGACACTCATCCAAACCACCAAATTCACTCCATGGCCCCCAGAGGCTCCTGACAATATAAAATGCAAAATGCATTAGTCAAACCTTAAAAGTCCCCATCATCGGGAACTGGAGAGAGATGCGCTACATTAAGAGGCGCCGACCACTCTTACAGAGGAACCCGGTCGATCCCCAGCACCCACGCGGCCGAGAACATCGGAATTTCCCATTCCAGGAGAACGCCGTTCCAGGGGAATCCTGACACCCTCTTCTTGACCTCCGAGGCATTGCACGACACGGTGCACAAACTTGCATGGCAGGCAGTACATCATACACATACGGAATAATAAAATGTGTAATTAAAAAAAAAGTCCCCTCAGTCTTTACCAGGTTCAATGCCATTCAAAAGTCCCCAGTCCAAAGTCTCCTCTGAGACTCAGGCACTCTCTAACTTAACTTCCTGTAAAATCAAAAGGCAAATGACATACTCCAACATACAGTGGAACCGAATACCATTCCCATTCCAAGGGAGGAATAGAGGTAGAGTGAAAAACAATGGATCAAAACAGACCAAAAACCAGCAGGGCAAACGCAAAGTCCAGTAGCTCCACATGCAAAACCTCTGGGACTTACTTCCAAAGGGCTTAACAGTCAATTTTTCTGTTGCTGTGATAAAACACCATGACCAAAGGAACTTACAAAAGGAAGAGCTTATTTGAGCTTATAGATTGGTGGTTCCAGGAATTAAGTCCAGTGCGGGGAGGCGTGGCGGCTGGAGAGCATGGGAGCTGGAGCAGCAAGCCGAGGGTCACATCTTGCAAGAGCACGAAACAGGGCAACTGTAGACCACGCGGCTTGTTAAAACTCACGAAGCCTGCCACCCAGTGACCACACTTCCCCCAAATGGCCACACCTTTAAGACCTCCAAGAACAGTGCAGCCAACTGGAGACAAAATGTCTGATACTTACAGGCCTATGGGGGACAAACTATGAAAACCACCACAATTCCACTCCCTGGCCCCTATAGGCTCCTGACCATATAAAGCAAAATGCATTTAGACCAACCTTAAAAGTCCCCATAGTCTTAACCAGTCTCAATGCCATTCAAAAGTCCCACAGTCCAAAGTCCTCCCTCCTCTGAGAATCCCGCCAATCTCAAACTTGTAAGCTCCTGTAAAATCAAAGACAAATTACAAACTCCCAACATACAGTTGAACTGAATACACATTCCCATCTCAAAAGGGAGGAATAGAGGCAGAGTGAGGAAAACACTGACCAAAAAAGACTGAAAACCAGCAGGGGCAAACGCCAAGTCCTGTAGCACCATATGCAACTTCTGGGACGTGACCTTCCAAATGGCTGAGATGGCTCAGCTCTCCAGCTTTGCATGCAACATACATCTCTTTTTAGGCTGGTACCACTCCCGGTATGCAGCTATCCTTGGCAAATATATCACAGGTCTGGCATCTCAAATATCTTTTTGGGGTTTCCACTGCCAACCAGGTTTCACACTCACGCTTCACGCAAATGGCCTATCAGGCCTTCTTTATTCAGGGACGCCCCTGCTTTTAACTCTTCCTGGCCTCTTTGACTCTCTGAAACAATGGGGGAAGAACTGATGACCCCTTCACTCTGTAAACTTCATCCTCTAAAGCCAGCACAATGATGAAATTGCCGAATCTGGCTGAAGTGCGGGATGGACTCTCATCCTACTTTAACCACATTTTGCAATTTTTCTCTGCCCAGGACTTATTGGAGGATTAGCTGTGTGTGGTCTGGCCCTGAGGGCCTGATTCTTTTGTTTACTTGTAAATCCTGAGGCCACGCCTTACTTGTTTTAATCTCCTTATGAAAAGGAGCCTCTCCTTCCCACAGCCTTGCCCCACCGTTATCTTCCTAGTGAAGTTATCAGACCAAACTGTACATTTCTGCATTTCTTCTTTTCGGCCCCATCTGCTCTTTTTCAATGTAGAACTGTAAAAAATAGTCACCATTAATAGTCATGCCACTATTTCTACATTAGTCTGTCTTGAGATATCCTCCAACAAAAACATCAGTCCATTGCTTTTAACTTAGCATCATCAGGCAGGCATTTTAGGACTGTGGGCAAAATGGCTGCCAGAACGATCAAAATATATGCGGTTGCTGCCTAAGGTATTTATTTTCGCCTGGAACAACATCTTTTTCAGCATCTTTCTTCCAGCCGCACTAGAATGGCCCTTTGAGAGCTCTGCCTACATAGTCAACAGCCTATTTCCCGCCAAAGTTCAAAGTCTTTCACATTTCTCCAAACATACACATGGTCAGGTTCTTCATAACCAACAGCCCACTCTCTGGTACCAATAACTGAATTAGTCACTTTTATATCCTTGTGATAAAGCACCATGACAAAGGAACTTAGAAAAGGAAGAGTTTAATTTGAGCTTACGATTGACAACGGTTCCAGGGAATTAGAGTAAAAGATTGTGGCGGGAGGCTAGGGCAGCTGGATCTGGAGCAGCAAACCCGAGGGTCACATCTCACAAAGAGCCAGGAAGCAGAGAGAAGAAACTTAGACCACGAGGCTTGTTGAGCTCACTAAGCCAGCCCCCAGTGGACACACTTCCTGTAAGCATGGCCACACACCCCAAGCCCTCCAAAACCAGCGCCAACAACTGGAGACAAACGTGTGAATACCTTGAGCCTATGGGGGACACTCATCCACACCACCGGACCTACTAATGAAACACAAGGAATTAGATATATAGGTATTTAAACAGTACGAATTGCTATGGTAGGTTACTTTGGTATGGACACACATGTTTGGATAGTATGTTAACCCATTAATACCTTTTTTTTTGTAAAATATTACAGGGTCTTACTGTGGCTTATAAAAGCAAATATCTCCTGGCCACTAGAGGATGTATGCTTGGTGGCATCAGCTGTGGGGTATTCCGCCAAGGAGAGAGCTATTAATCAAATAAATTTGGGATAAACAGACATATGGCGGCCACTGCTGCATGGTATTTCCAGGCAGGGTGAGGTGTAGCTGGTGCTAACAGAGGAGTCTTGCTTGACGCAAGGAGAACCTATATTTTTGCTTTATTGGTTTTAGTGGCCTTTGGTAACACTCTTTGTTGTTCCAGAGGCCATCTGTAAATTTGTATGTGTGGTCTCAATACAATCTTTCCCAGGTTACAAACATCAGGTCTTCAACAGCAGGGCCTTATAGCCTCTCTTCCTGCAGGTATCCCAGTTACAGGCAAGAGACTTTACCTTTTGTTGGGGCTTGATCCCCTGGCCACATCTCCTTGGTAGAATAATGCATTTGCTGATGACAGAGCTCTCCTGTATTAATATATTTTGGCTAAGTGCATATGCGTAAGGAGACTTTAGTATATATTGGTTCTGAATGAGAATAATCTTTTTCACAGTTCCTGTGTCTTTTAGTCAATTAAAGAAGGCAGTTTTTACCAGTTTTATAAGAGATTACCTCTATAACAGTTGGCTCCAATTACAGTTAGAGAACCACCTCATCATCATCATATTTCTCCTTGTTCTATGGAGGGGAGGTAAGAAAGTCTCTCGTATTAAAACTTTGTGGCACCTAGAAGGTAAGTTTCATTAGGACTCATTATAAATAGTTGTTACTATTTATATTATTATTATAATATATTATATTATACTATTACTGTAGGATGCACAGAGGGATTTGATGTCTGTAGCAGTCTGAGACTTTTCTTCATTTCAGTGTTCAGATGGGGCAACCTTACTGCTGGAACTTCCTCGTACATCCAACACAATGCAAAGCTGTATCTTTTCTTTCTCAGCCGTTAAGTTGGTGACATTTTGACCTGTAGGAACATACAAATATTTTTCCGTAGTTAGTTTTAAGATTTGAATTGCAAAGTTTTTGACAAAAAGTTTTCATTCATATATATATATGTATATATATATCCCCTTTTTAGTTTAGGTTTTTGTTTTTTGACCCATGAGTCTCAAAAAGGCAGTTGTATTACACATACCTATAGGCTGGAGTCAAGGTTCAGATTTCATCAAATTCACCCAAGCTATTTTGGGTGACTGTTTGTGGTTAACTTGGGAAGAAAACTTAATTTTTTAAGTTAAATCATCCTACAGGTAAAAGAGAATGCTACAAGCTGATACTGTACAACAGAAAAATTATAGAGAACACTTGTATGTGCCAATCCCAAAGTTATTGTTATACAGATTTTAAGTAAAACAAATGTGGGCCACAACAATTTATATCTCCAATTAACTCAGGTGCATTACCATTTTTATTGGAACCTTTAAACCAATGTTGTTTAATATATGCGTATTTACTTTTACTAAGTCCTAAAACACCATATAACCTGTAGACAGAGTCTGGGAAAAATTGTATACTTGTTGAACTAACGTCAATTAAATATACATTAATCGAATATACACACGTGTCCCTCTCCTGCCCCTCCCACCCCTCCTGATTCACCATTTCAGTCAGTTTTCTCATGCAGTCTTTCTGTTGTTGTTCTTTTAATATGCATCCCTCTCCACAAGAAATATTTATAACTGGGTTATTGGTGCTAGCATCCACAGATGAGGGATACCATTCATCGTTTGTTTTTCTGGGACTGTGTTACCTCACTTAATATAATATCTTCTAGCTCCATCCATTTACCTGCAAAGTTCATGATGTTGTCTTTCTTTACCGCTGCATAGAACTCCATTGTGTACATGTACCACATTTTCTCTATCCACTCATCAGTTGAGGGGCATTTGGGTTGGTTCCAGCTCTTTGCTATTGTGAAGAGAGCTGCAATAAATATGGCTGTGCATGTATCTCTGATCACAGGTGCGGGCTGGCACCTGAGGCGCAGGAACCCGGAAGTCGCTCCAGGCAGGTAGATTTTAGGGTAGATTGTCTCCTGGGCTGCTGGAAAAGGGTCTTAACTCTGAACACATACACACACACACACACACACACACACACACACACACACACACCAACTGGAATTGGTGAGAGAGTATCCAAGTCGACCGTTTTTGGAGAACCTTCAGAACAGGAAGAGAAGAGTGACTTAGCTTCCAATATCCAATATATAAACAAAATTGAAAACCTTAAACCTTGACAAGAAAAAAAAGAAAAAAAATAAAGCATCAGAAGGAGGCAAGCAAAAACATCGCTAACATAGTGAAAAGAGCATTTGTGATTTGAGTCACAAAAGGGAAACCCACAATGCCATGGACATGATGAGGGGCAACATGGGAAAAAGCACAGTAATCCCACACCCGGCTCTACCAAACCTGTAGGAGAAAGCTACAATGGGAACCCCCTGGAGGTGACCCAAGAACAGATCTTAGGGAATAATTGCAGACCTATTCAGAGAAAGTAAGAAAATAAAGAGAAATTCAGAAGAACTAAAACAGAGAGAATGAAAAAACTTAAAAAGACCTAAAGGGATACAATGAAAAACTTCAGAAAGAACTAAAGGAACAGAACAACAAACTCCAGAAAGAACTGGAGGCGAAAAAAAAAATTTCTGAAAGGAAGTAGAAACACTGAAAAAGGAAGCCAATCAACGAAGTAAGGAGCACTGTTCTAGTTTGTCTTCCATTGCTGTGACAAAACACTCTGACTGACACCAACTTAGGAAGGAAAGGGTTTATTTAGATTATATCTCCTGGGTCACACTTCATCATTTAGAGAACCCAGGGCAGGAACCTGGAGGCAGGAGCTGAAGCACAGGCCACGGAGGAATGCTGTTCACTGGCTCGCTCCTCTGGCTCATGCCCAGCCTGCCTTCTTATACGGTACACAACAACCTGCCCGGGGGGCACCACCCATAGTGGGCTGAGCCTCCCACATTGCTCAACAATCGACAATACTCCACAGATGTGCCATATGCCAATCCAATGGAGCCAATTCCCAACTGAGGCTCCCTCAACCAGGTGTGTCAAGTTGACACTAAAGCTATCCAGCACAATTGACCCCTGTCAAACTTGACACACAAAACACATCCACTATTAAACCCCACCTTTCCAGTTCTTATCTCCAAATATGATGTTAACTTAATCACAACCTAAGACAGTACTACAAACTTAAAAGCCCCACACTCCTTAAAAAATGTCCAAACACTTAAAGTTCCACAGTCTATTAAAAGTCTCTTAACTGTGGGCTGCTGTAAAATCCAAAACAAATACTGTCTTATTTCAAAGGGAAGAATCAGGCACTCTCAAACAAAACCTAAGTCCAGCAAGTAGCTCAAGGACTCATGATCTTTTGGGCTCCAAAGGGTTTCGGCAGCTCCCGTTCTCTGACTCTGCCATCCACAGCACACACAGCTCATCTTGCAGGCCCAGGCTGACTCCATTCCACATCTGTTGCTGCTCTTGGTGGTCGTCTCCAAGGTCACCGGCATCTCCACAAAGCTGGGGTCGCCACTGAAAACTGAGGCAGCACCTTCGCCAATGGTCCTCTTCTGACCTCTCCTGGTGCAAAGCCTCAGCTTCTCTCCTGACCCCTGCAATCCTGGGGGCTTCACTGCAACCGAGGTGCACTTCCACCAATGGTCTTTCCTGACCTCTCACAGTGCCAAGCCTTGGCTGCTTTCTGTGACCCCCCAAATTTCAACACCAGAACTGTATAGGAGATCTTACCTGCTACCAAGTCCTGCTTCTGGCTCGAGATGCCGAGCTCTGCCACCCCCCCCTTTCTGGAACACAGCTCTGTTTGTGACCCTGAAGACCAACTTCTTCTCAGCCAGAAGATTTCACCTCACAGTGATGCCTGGTCCATATTGTTATCTTACAGTCTGACTTTTTCAGCCCCAGCTAACCAGCATCAATTGTCACAGTACAACAAAAATTCCACTTCAGGTTCTGGTCTCTTGTTATTTACAGCTGATTCTCAGCCCCTAGCCAACCAGAACCTCACAGATTCAGTCAAATATCAAAATAGCTCTACTAGCTTCTCCCTTGAAAGAACTTCATCAAGCTAGGCCTCCATCTATCTACAACCAGCAAAACAGGCTCCAAGCTCACACCAGCCACACTCTTTAGGATTCAATGCGATTTCCCAGTCCATTAGTTCACAAATGCCCCTCCACAATGCTTACCAAAAACTCACAAGGTCAAGGTCTCGTACAGCAATACCCTCCATCTCCCCCCCCCCTCCCTGGTACCACTTTCTGTCTAGTTTGTTTCCATTGCTCTGAAAAAAAACTCTTGACTGACACAACTTGGGGGAAAGGGTATAGCTACACCCTGTCATCATTCTTCTTGTTTTTCCTCTTTTCCTCTTATTTTCTAGTCTTCTTTCTTTTTCTCCTTTTTCTCCTCTTGGTTCTTTTTATCTCTTCATTCTTTTACGGGAACCCCGGGCCGGAACCTTGGAGGCAGGAGCTGAAGCACAGGGCCATGGAAATGCTGTTCACTGGCATCGGCTCCCTCTGGCTCATGCCCACCGCCTGCCTTCTTATACCATACACCAATACCAGGTGCCCCCCCCGGCACCACCTATAGTGGGGCTGGGACCCTCCCACTTGCTCAATAATCAAGACCTACTCCACAGATGTGCCACACCATGCCAATGGAGCCACATTCCCCCAATTGAGGTCTCCTCAACACTAGGTGTGTCAAGTTGACACTAAAGCTGTCCGCAAAGCACAAGAACGAGATATGAGATAGCCTCAACCAAAGCCCAAATGCGAAATTACTACAGGACAACAACAGGGATGAACACAAAAACAGGCAAATCAGAACACTCAGTCCAATCAAGAGAAAGGAAAGAAAAAGCCTAGAAGTTGAAGGGGACACGCGAACAACAGGACTATCGATTGGGAGACAACGACACTAAACAGGCCCCTTAACAACACGACATAGGAAACAAATATGAAGTAAATTTCATACCGCAAAAACATTGGAGCAACCAGGAAATATGGGACACTATGAAAAGATCAAATCTCCACTTATATAGGAATAGCGAAAGAAGATCATCCCAAGACTACATATCTGATAAGGATCCTTAACAGAAAAAATAGATGAAAATTTCCCCCAACCTAAAAAATAGACAAGCACCATAAAATACAAAAGAAGGCACGTAGGATCCTCCACTACACAAGGACTCAGAAAAGAAATCCCTCATGCCTATCATAGTTAAAATATGCTAGATGACCAACCAACCAAAGACAAAATTCTGAGGGCTACAAAAGAAAACAAGTCACATAACAAAGGGAAACCCATCAGAAACACAAACTGGACTCTCGCTTCAAACTATGCAAACAAGAAGAACCTGGAGCAAAGCATTCCCAGTGTTAAGGACTACAGATGGCACCAGATTACTTTACCCAGAAAAAATATCGACTCTCTTGAAGGAGAGAGAAAAATTTCCATGACATATAACAAGATGATGGAAAATGTCGGGAAAAACCAAAAACCTTCATAAAAATTACTTTAAGCAATTCAAAGGGAAGAATAGAGGAGAAACAATCCTCAAAAACCTAGCAAAGAAAACTAATAAAAACATAACCATAGGAGCAAAATCAGAGGCTAGAAGCCCAATGGATAATAAATCACAGGTGCGGGCTGGCACCTGAGGCGCAGGAACCCGGAAGTCTGCTCAGGAGGTAGATTTTAGGGTAGATTGTCTCCTGGGCTGCTGGAAAAGGGTCTTAACTCTGAACACATACAACACACACACACACACACACACACACACACACACACACACCAACTGGAATTGTGAGGAGTATCCAAGTCGACCGTTTTGGAGAACTTCAAACAGGAAGAGAAGAGTGACTAGCTTCCAATATCCAATATATAAACAAAATTGAAAACCTGAAACCTTGACAAGGAGGAGGAAAGGAAAAAAAAAATAAAGCATCAGAAGAGGCAAGCAAAAACCATCCGCTAACATAGTGAAAAAGACATTTGTGATTTGAGTCACAAAGGGAAACCCCATTCAGGACACAATGAAGGGACAACATGGGAAGACAGGATAATTCCCAAAACCAGCTCTACCAACCTGTAGGAGATAGCTACATGGGACCCCTGGAGTTGACCCAAGGAACAGATCTTAGAGGATAATTGCAGACCTATTCAGAGAAAGTAAGAAAATAAAGAAATTCAGTAGAGACATAAACAAGAGAGAATAAAAACTATAAAAGGACCTAAAGGGATACAATGAAAAACTTCAAAGAAAACTAAAGGAACAGAACAACAAACTCCAGAAAGAACTGAGGAGGAAGAAAAAAAAAATTTCTGAAGGAAGTAGGAACACTGAAAAAAGGAAGCCAATCAACGAAGTAAGGAGCACTGTTCTAGTTTGTCTTCCATTGCTCTGACACAAAACACTCTGACTGAACCAACTTAGGAGGAGGAAAGGGTTTATTAGATTAATCTCCTGGGTCACACTTCATCATTAGAGAACCCAGGCAGGAACCTGGAGGCAGGAGCTGAAGCACAGGCCACGGAGGAATGCTGCTTACTGGCCCGCTCCTCTGGCCTGTCTCCAGCCTGCCTTCTTATACGGACACAACAACCTGCCCAGGGGGGGCACCACCATAGTGGGCTGAGCCCCTCCCACATTGCTCAACAATCAAGACAATACTCCACAGATGTGCCATATGCCAATCCATGGAGCCAATTCCCCAAACTGAGGCTCTCACTACCCAGGTGTGTGTCAAGTTGACACTAAAGCTATCCAGCACAATTGACCCCTTGTCAACTTGACACACAAACACACACCTATTAAACCACCACCTTCCAGTTCTATCTCCAAATTATGATGTTAACATTAATCACAACCTAAGACAGTACTACAAACCTTAAAAGCCCCACACTCCTTAAAATGTCCAAACACTTAAAAGTTCACAGTCTATTAAAAGTTCTCTTAACTGTGGGCTGCTGTAAAATCCAAAACAATTACTGTCATTATGTTCAACTAAGGGAAGATATCAGG